>CM064548.1:59477559-59592559 GCA_032716605.1 Paralithodes platypus
GACCTCAAGTAGCAAAATATCCTAAAGCATTGTATATTTAAGGCACATGCAACGAAGAAATGTATATACAAAGAAAGAGAGAGAGACAGTTGGGGATGGGAGTTGAAGTAAGTGATTGAAGTGTTGTTAGGCTCCATTACTGCATAATTTACCACACTACTACACAGCCTTACTACTGCTACCACATTGTTAGTTCACTACCACACTACCAGTTGACTACCACACTACCAGTTGACTACCACACAACATTACTACTATCACCACACTACCAGTTCACTACCACATCACCATACAGTTAAGATGATAGCTTGTAGTGGATGAAAGGGTCCAATACACGTACCCGATATAGTTGCTCGTGCGATCCCAGCTTTAACGTCTCCTCTTTCCCCCCCCACAGGAGATCATCACACCGCGAGAGCTACGGAGAGATGAGCACTGCGGCCTCCATGGTGTTCTACTGCTTGGTGTTCCTGGCGGAGATCCTCATGTTCGGCCTGCTGTCCTTGGTGCTCTTCTGGGTGGTGCACTACCGGGGGGGGTTTGCCTGGACCGAGGACCCCGCGCGAGAGTTTAACTACCACCCGGTGTTGATGGTCACAGGCTTCATCTTCCTTATGGGCCATGGTAAGAAGTCCCAAGGGAATTAATGCCGCTTTTATCTTCTCAATTGTTTCCCTAGGTCCCCTTCAAGCTAAATAGAGACTTCCCCGGCCTACTTCAAGCTAAAGAAATTTTTCCACAGACCCCCTCAAGCTAAAGAAACAATTCTCGAGGCCCCCTTCAAGCTAAAGAAACGCTTCCCCGGGGCACCTTCAAGCTAAGAAATGCCCCCTACACTCCCTTCAGGCTAAATTTGTACACTTGTCAGTAGAAAAATGTTTCGAGCCAAAGGCTGGGCTGAGATGAGTTTACCTATCACCTGGTACTTATGGGCCATGGTAAGTCCCAAGGGAATTTAGACCCATTTTTTGCTCAGAAATACTTCCTCTGTAGATCTGATATTGGAGTACCACATGTATTCATTAGTTAAATTATTTCATTAATTATTTTTATTTGCAAGTTAATTGGATGGTTGGTGATAATATGAATTGCTTGTTTTCCTTTGCGTTCCTTCGTAATCCCAGATTTTTTTTTTTCCCTATGTGATTGAGGGAGGCAAAAGGCAGAACTGCCTATAGCGAGTGCCTCCCCCATAGTTGAAAGAGTGACAGGGCCAAAATCAAGGGACATTCGAGCCAAAATGCCTGGACACACTGAGTTTGAAGCAATTTAAGTCATAGGAAGAGGGAAAGACTGATTCTGGGAGAGAGTTCCAGAGCTCAGCTGTTGAGTAGAAGAAAGTTTGAGAATAACGTTTCACTCTTGGGTTGGAGAGTTGCACAGAGTAGGGGTGGGATTGAGTTGCAAGACGGGTACCACGTGCCCTACGTAAAGGAGGTGGTATACACTGGGAAAGCTCTGAGGAACACTGATTATTATAGTAGCGATAGAATAGCGAGAGAGATGCAACATTGCGGCGGAGAGGGAGAGATTGGTGAGTGGACGGGAGTTAATGATACGAAAGGCCTTCCTTTCAACTTTGTCTAGGAGAGCGGTGTGAGAGGAACCTCCCCACACATGTGAACAATACTCAATACAAGGACGCACTATGCCCCTGTACAGAGCAAGAAGCTGTGCAGGGGAAAAGAACCCCCTAAGGCGGTTGAGCACACCCAGCTTCTGGGAGGCTGCCTTAGCAAGACTGGTAATATGGTCCTTCCAACTGAGAGCAGAAGAAAAGGAGACACCAAGAATATTGAGAGAAGATGAAGGATTGATTTTTGTATTGTTGAAGAATAAGGGATAGTCCGCTGGGAGATCCTTACGGGTAGATAGATGGAGAAATTGGGTTTTGGAAGCATTAAAGGTAACAGGTTTTCTCTGCCCCAATTGGAGATAGTATTTAGATCATAATTTAAGAGTTCTATGGCTTCATAACGTTTGTCGTTGAGGGATTGCTGGCTGGGGTGTTCTGAAAAACTAATGGAGTAGTGTAAGGTTGAGTCGTCTGCGTATGAATGGATGGGAATTGAGGTACAGTTGAGGAGATCATTTATAAAAATAGAAAGAGAATAGGAGATAGGACAGAGCCCTGAGGAACACCAGAGTTTATAGGGTGAGGAAGTGAACAATGGCCGTCCACAACCGCGGCTATGGAACGGCCGGAAAGGAAATTAGAGACAAAGGCACAGATGGAGGGATAGAAACCGAAGGAGGGTAGTTTAGAAATTAAAGATTTGTGCCAGACTCTATCGAAGGCTTTTGATATGTCTAGTGCAATAGAAAAAGTCTCACCGAAGTCCTGAAAGGAGGATGACCAAGAGTTAGTAAGATATGAAAGAAGATCACCAGTAGAGCAAACCTTAAGGAAGCCATACTGGCGATCTGAGAGCAGATTATGAGAAGAGAAATGCTTAAGAAATTTGGAAGCAAGAATAGTTTCAAAAACTTTAGAAAGACAAGAGATGAGAGCAATTGGACGATAGTTGGAGGGTTGAGAGCGGTCACCCTTCTTTGGGATAGGTTGAATGTGAGCAAACTTCCAGCATGAAGGGAAGATGTTAGAGGATAGACAGAGACGAAAGAGTTTGCCTAGGAAGGGAGTCAGCACGGAAGCACAGTTTTTGAGAAAAACAGGAGGAACACCATCCGGACCGTACGCCTTATTAGTATTAAGCCCAGAGAGGGTAGAAAGTACATCTTTAGAAGAGATAAGGATATTAGGCATAAGTAAGAGAGAGGAGGGTGGAGAGGGAGGAATAGCACCGGAATCATCCAAGGTGGAGTTTCTAGCAAAAGTTTGAGCGAAGAGTTTAGCTTTGTCGGAGGAAGAAGTGATGGTTGTGCCATCAGAATGGGACAGGGGAGGGAAAGACGAGGAAGAGAAATTGTTGGAGAGGTTTTTGGCTCGATGCCAGAAAGCTTGGGAAGAGCTAGAGTTGGATAGTTCAGTGCATTTATTATTGATGAAAGAGTGTTTGGCAAGTCGAAGAACAGATTTGGCTTGATTCCGGGCAGAAACATAGGAAGAATGAGAGTCTTGAGTTTTAAGGCGTCGGTACCGTTTGAATGCTTCCTCCTTATTGCGGACAGCAGTAGAACAGGCGTGAGTAAACCAAGTTGAATGGAATCATCTAATGTTTGCCAGAATACAAGGAAAATAAAATGTGTCACCCTGTCGGCGAGAGTTACTTCTCATTTACTGTACCTTGTTCTCGTAACCTGGCTTCCAAAGTCACCATAAGCAACACTACTGTAATTATCCACCATAACAATAATGGTCTGGGTGATGAGAGAGAGTGACTCACTGGGTTTAGAGATTACAGAGAGAGAGAGAGAGAGAGACAGACAGACAGACAGAGAGTGTGACTGAAAGAGAGGAAGAGAGAGAGTTAGAGGATGCAGGTGGTAGTCCCAAGCCAGATCAATCAGGCAGTACAGAGAGCCACGTCCTGGCTTCCCTCATGTCCCTACATTGTGTACATGTGTGACTCTTAACTCGTGGGATGCGAAAATGACCTATGGGCTAGGGTAGTTATTTGTGAATTTCTAGCCTTTGATTCTGACAGAATTAGTTATATTTACGATATACAGTAATCATTATTTCTTTTCCATGTGCGTATATTTTACTTATATGATGAACATATTTACTTACTTGAGTTGTTTCGGCCTCCTCAGCGGCCTCGGCGAAAGTTGCTCCCCCCGAGTATGTTTGCTGCAGCAGGCTATTCGAGAGGGCAGCTCTCCCCCCCGCGAAGTATGGCTGATCAAGCACCGACTTGAGATGGTAGTCCAAGGCTTTTTTGAATACTTCCGTTGGCACGTCCATCAGGTTTCTCACGTTCTCTGGCATTTTGTTGAAGAGGCTCGGTCCCCTGTTTGTCAACCAGGAGTCCCTCAGTGTGCCCAGAGCTCCCCTACACTTTTGGGGTGGGATGTTACAATACCTAACCCCTCTGTCACTCCAGAGCAATAAAACCAGTGGGAAAAGCATTTGGGTTGTGAAAAACTTATATTTTCGCCACCCGGTCGTAGTACAAAGGAAGGAAGGAAGGAAATCAAGCAACAACAGGTCTAGTGACCCTTCTAGGCTGCTTGTCCTCCAAAACACTGAGGATCAAGTGTCCAAACAGTGGTTTAGAGTGGGTAAGGGAACATTGGAAAGGGAACTACTGCCCTGCCACTAACGTGGCAGGACTAGGAAGTTAGTAGGGGACATATGGGTTAGTAACTGAGGGGAGGATAAAATAAAGTTATTCATTTACAAACGCAGTCAGACGCGGGTTTGATGCGAGATATTTGTCTAGGCGGAATTTAAATGAATCAACGGTGCTGCAGTCTATAACGTCTCGGGGAAGCCCATTCCACAAGTTGACAACTCGATTGAAGAAGAAATTCTTAGATTCGGGTGAGTTAAAAGATTTACCAATAATTTTGCAACCGTTTCCCCGCGTGTAATTAGATTGGTCGATAGTGAAGTACTTACTACAGTTCATATTGTCGATGCCTTTGATGATTTTGAACACTTGAATTAAGTCACCTCTTAATCTGCGCTGAGTTAAAGGAAATAGATTTAATTCTCGTATGTTGGGGTCGCAGGCTGAAAGAGACACATTCTCCCCTTGCAACGTCTCGCAACACACTACCGCCCCGTGAGAGATCTCCGTATTGTATAAAGTCTCTAAGTGTATCACTTTTGTTTACATAACCGCGTGAGAGAAATTAGCGCGAAAAATAAACGATAAATGGGGGAAATATGAGGAAAAATAGCCGATAATTGAGAAGGGGGGAAGATAGGGAAGGGAAGGGAAGGGGTTGAGACACATGAGGATGAGTGGTAAGAAGTACTAGAGGGGAAGTATCTCGCCTAATCACGTATTCCTTTGTTTTGAGAGCCCCTGGGGCGTTTTGGAAGTTTTTTTTATGGTCTTGCTTCCGTGAGGCCTATCACTTTCGCTGTAGTGACCTTTTCGTAAGGCTTATCGGTCTTCTCGGGTTAAAGGGCATAGCTCAAAAAAAATTATATCCTGTTTTTGTCGCTCTTTAACCCGGCAAGTGCCGGAAGACTCTTAAGAGTTTCCCCGGGCGACTGCGGGAAGACACTTAAGATCCTGGGCCTAAAAAAATCCATTTAAAACACCCCAAAAAAACTTTAACCCTTTTTTTTTTTTTTTTGCCCCTGGGCCATGCCAAATATCACTCCTCCACATCCCCTCCTTCCCCAGTTCCCCCCCCCCCTTCAATTATCACCTATTTTCCCTGTTATTCCCTTACTCTATGGTCTATTTTCGTGCTAACATTAGCAGTTGCAAGCAGGGCGTTGTCATCCGTGTTACCAAGCGTGGGAAAGAGCGAGAGAGAGAGTATTGCGCAACAGTGTCTCTCCATCCGTCTTGCAGTCTGGCTGGCTGGCAGGCTGCCTCGGCCATATGTTATGTAACACTCGGCCTCTATCGCCGATTTTGACCATCCAAACGCTGTTTCCACTTGTTTTATTGTTGTAACTGGTTAATATCTTCATGTTAATGGTAAAAAAGGCGCATATGAATAAGTATTAACGATATTTATGGTAAAATAACGATGTTAGTGATGGGAACAGCTCAAATACGTGCGCACAGTGGTGTGGTGTCTCATACCCCCCATGCGCAGCGGAGAGGTTAAAGCATGTTAAATTGACAAATAATGCATATGTGTTTTGATTTGTTATAATTTTTACTCTATAGTAGTAAACAAATCCATACAAGATACTTCGATTTTATGGGGTGATGACGTCATGTGAGTAGCTCTCTATATAGTACGCCGATACACAGGCCACTTCACAGTTTATTCTGAATGTTTGTTAACAGACTTACCAATGCTATGCTCATTCCTTTTCCAATACTTGCTAAATTAGCTTTTATGCTATGTATGGCACCAGATTTACCTCCACCTTAGACTGTTGTACACACCCACATCCTCAGACAGCTCAAATTTTAATCTCAAACAGGAAAGAAAAATATATACACAGTATATATAACCAGCTCGGTCACAGCGTTAGGCCTATCGGAACGAAAAACAAAATACCGCTAGATCCGTTTTCAAAGGTTGCTAGAATGTCGCTAGAGAGTAAATATATGTAAAAAATCACTAGAAGAATACCATGATCTCTAATGTTGTTTTATATGGCCGAAATTCCTATACTATTGCTAGAATGCGTCACTAAATGTGCGAAAATGCTGCTAGATCGAAGTGCAGTAATTTAGCTAAGTTGGCAACACTGTTCGGTCACACGAGAAGCCCTTCATAAAGCTATAAATGCTGCATAGTATTGTAGGGGTCCCTCAAAGTTAGCATAGACGCCATTTTGACTGCTGTAGCGGAATCAGTCATTATGATATACAGTTCCGCAGCTGAACTGTATATCATAATCACTGATCATAATATGTTGTTCTTTGTAAACTTAATTACTAAGGTTACTAACTGCATCAAGTGTATCACAAATAGGATATTAACCCTTGTCTAGCGGGGTGTTTTGGGCTCGTTTGGGCATATTCAGGCCCTCCTGAATGATCAATCAAGTATCTGCATGAAAATAAATTTATTCAGCAAAAAACTAGGCGCTAAAAGCTTCAAAATGAGACCAGAACGAGCTACGTAGCACTCGTGGTTCTCTTGCAGTGGTGCCACGAACATGGGAGTTTAGCGTATAGCGGTATATTTTTCCCAGCTATGCTCACTACTGGCTACACTGCCGGCCTCTCGAGAACCCAGGGAACATGAGTTAATGGGCGGCGGTAAGCCCTGGGAGTCGGCTGTCTGGCCCGCTGCTCTCCCGGCCATTTGCACTCTATTTTAACTCTTTAAAAGCCTTAATAATGCTCCTAACTTGCTGCAAATTGGTGCACGACTTAAGTCGAGCACCGCCAATAAGGGGTTAAAGGAAATAGTTTCTCTTACACTAAGTAGATGGAGAGTCCATACTATATAGTCTACTATACTATATAGGCCTACAGTAGTCTTACTATATAAAGGGCATTTTCTAGCTAGTTTCCTAGCGTTGCTAGGTCAGGTGAAGCTATTGAGGGATAAGCCTTTGCAACGGCACGTGGTGGTGTAATGGTAGCCTATAGATGCTTATGTTCTGAGCGTGGTGTCCCTATTTTGAATCCCAGGAGACTCATATGCTTTCAATAATTTATTCAAGTGCATTGGGGTTTGTAATGGAGGATTACTGTTAAGAACAGGGTGTTCCTTAACCCTTTCCCTGCGGGAGACGTTCCCGAACGCAATGGCAATTTACAGCAATTTACAGGATTTTAAAGCCTCTATAAGTTTGTAAAATCGAGTGCAAGGGAGCAGGAGGGCGACAGGCCACACGTCCGTCTCCCAGCCAGGCGGCCGTGGCACTGAAGGCTCTGAGTCAGTCTCTCGCAAAATATACAGTGCTGCCAAAAGCAAATGTAGCGAGACATTAGCGAGGATTGCTAATTTTAGCGAATGTCTATGGTAGCGCTGCGGGTGAACGCTGCGAGCTATGAAGCTCGTTTTGGTGTAATTTTAAAGATATTTTCCTCTTATTCAGACACTAGCCTAATCAATGAGGGGTGCCTGAATGAGCCTTAATATGGCGGAAATATGCCCACAGCGTAAGTGTTAATGTAATATACTTTTTGAAGAGTGTTGAGAGAGGAGAAGGGGTGTCGGAGTAGCTTTGTTATGTGTGTCATTATTCTGTTTACGTTGTCATCTTGTCAGGGGGACACGCAGAGGGCTGCTCTCGGGCAGCATGATATGCGGGGGTCGAAGTGTCCCCCGACTGGGTGCAAGCATGTGAAACACGCGTGGTCCTACTACCACACCCACTAAATATGTTCACCTTGGCTGGAATCGAACCCAGGTATTCACACGTGATCGTGCTATCCACTGACAATGATAGTTTCGGAGGTCTCGCCTTTTCATCGGTACCTCCTGCAAATATAGCTATACTTACATATGCATACACATTCAAATTATACTAACTGTTCTCAATTCTGTATGGACTGTATTATTTATTTATTATTGTATTACTGTATTATATTACTGTACTGTATTATTTATTTATTATTGTATTACTGTATTATATTACTGTACTGTATTATTTATTTATTATTGTATTACTGTATTATATTACTGTACTGTATTATTTATTTATTATTGTATTACTGTATTACTGTATTATATTACTGTACTGTATTATTTATTTATTATTGTATTACTGTATTATATTACTGTACTGTATTATTTATTTATTATTGTATTACTGTATTATATTACTGTACTATTATAATTTTCTTCATCCTCGTTCATCTGTCGATTTGAGAGCTGTTGTTGTTGTTCCCCAAGCTGCCTGGCCGAACAGCCCCAAGGCCCCGAGCAAGGCCAAGGCCATAACCGAGCGCCCCCACAGAACCCTCCCTGCCGACCACAATAAAGCCTGGGTGACCGAAGCCACTCCATGGCGGGGAGCTGAGGAGGGTGCGGAAACGCCCGGGAAACCAAAGCCCCACCCAGGGCCCTGTGCCCCTCAGCAATTATGAAGAGAAAGTTGAGGGGCAAAGGAAAAATGTGACGCTTTGGCTTCCAATCTTGGTAGATTGGGAGGTCAATCCACGGAAGAGACGCCGTCACTTGAGATCTAGAAAATATATAAGTAAAAGGAACAGTCAGAGTAAGCTATGGGTATGGCAGAGATCGCTCAGTTCTCACTCTGATAGACCAACCCTTTTTTCCAGAACTTATACAAAATGGCTTTCTTTTCTTCCATTCTACTCTTACTAAATATAAATGTACCTATTATATAATTTTCATTATCATCATATGGTTGTTGTAGTTCTATTGTGGCTCTTTCTTGTAGATATTCTTGACATTTCAGGATAAAATGTCTCGGATCTTCATTTTCATCTCCACACATATTACAGTTTGTTCTTTCATTTGTGTCTTTTTTTATAATTTAATGGTAAGGTATTGGTTCTTGCCTTATGCAGAATGATAGATGATGGTCTGTTGTCATAAATAAGGTCTTCTCCAATAATATTAATGATTTCCATTTTTCATATATTTCTAAAGTTGTCTTGCTTTTTACTTCTTCCCATTCATTTGTGTCCCATTCCTTCACTTTTTTCTTCAGGGTGTCTTTATTTATTTATGTTAAGTTGATGTACCTTAGGTTTATGTTTTCCAGATAACCTCTTATCATTTGCATCCATTTATTGTTTGTTTTTTATTCTTATATCTCTTGTTTCTTTTAGTAGTTGATCTTTACCTTCTTATATGCCTTTTATGTATGTCAGTTTTCCTTTTATTATTCATTGAGGAGGCCCCTATTTCTCCTCTTAATGTTGTTGTTGTTCCCTAAGCTGCCTGGCCGAACAGCCCCGAGTCCCTGAGAAAGGCCATGGCCACGATCGGGCTTTCCCACAGAGCTCTCATTGAGTGTAGATTGTGTTGTTGGCGTAAGTGGTTGTGTGAAATGCAGTCTTCTATGATGTGTTTAATGGTATGGGGTGCTGTGTTACATCCCGGGCAGGCGTCGACAATGGAGTCATCCAGTCTCTTTCCTCTTAATGTACAGTTGGGTGCATGTTTTGCTGCCCCTAGTATTTGTCTATACACTCCATTTTCAATCCTTTGCAGTTTCTTTATGTCTGTCTCTGATAATAACATGACATTAGTTCCATACAATAATATTTATAGAAGGTACTGGTAAAATTGTGTGGCAACTTTTTGCTATTACTGAATAAGTTACATTTGCCAGTTTTTGTGCTCTTTCTATCATGATTTTCTTTTGTGTTTTAAAAAGGTTTCTCTTTTGTGTTAAAATTATACCTAGATATTTATTGCTCCTATGATTTCAGGTTGTCTTTCTAAATTGTGTATGATTTTATTACTTTTATCTTTATTAATTTCAAGACCAAATTTGCTGCTTATTTCTGTAAGTAATTGTATGTTGTAAGCTGCCACTGTATGTTGTAAGCTGCCACTGTATGTTGTAAGCTGCCACTGTATGTTGTTATCTACTTGACCGCCGCATTCGTATGTAACAAAAATATAGAGATTTCGTACCTTTGTATAAATTTAGAAATTAAATAATTATTCTTTTACTTTGATCATGTCTTGATTGTGATGATCGTCATAGAATGATTTATACATAAGATTGTACATTCAACCGTTGTAAACGGTGAAGCGTGAGGTCTCGTTTCAGTCCAGGGAATGAGACACGTGAAACACTTTTAGCTGCAACCAGCCCCTGCCATCTTGCCTTCGCAGGATGCATTGGGCTTTCTTTCTCACTCACTACTTGAAGCAGCCCCATCTCTGAAGCTGCCTTGCTTCAGTGTTTCACTGTCTCACCTCCTAGACTCAGACCCTCACTCTCAGAACGCCACCTATTGAGCAATGAACTCACTAGGCATTGTCCTCCTGTAGCATATTTTGAATTTGGGAATATTCATATACAGTAGTGCTATTTAATCAGGGAACAATGAGGGTACCGGTATTTGTTTGGCGTTTCGGTGGGCTTTGTGGTAATGCACTGATACTAGGTACAGCACAAATTCCATCCCAATAATATCTTCCCATTGGCATATCGGGATTCGAACCCGGGTCCATTGGATTACCAGTCCAGTGGCAAGACCACTCCACCACATCTCCCCTAATTGGAATATGACTAATTGGACCCCCACGTACGATATGGGCCAGTGTACCGCCACAGGATCCAGATGGCGCCAGGTGTACTGTATAACTTGATTGGCATATGGGTAATTGCAGTGGGGTAATTAGATGAACACGTACCGTAGGAATGATTGGCTAGTGTAGCATATTGGCTAGTGTACTTTGCGGCCTTGGGAGTGTTACGTGTGTCCGTTATTGGGGTGGTGTGAGGGAAGGTGTGAGACATGGTGTTTGTGTGGGAAGTTGTGAAAAGAGGTGTGTAGGTGTGTGTGTGGGGGGGGATGGGGGGGTCTGTGGCATTGTGTGCGTATGTGTGTGAGGGAAGTTATGAAAAGTAGTGTGTGTGTGTCTGTGACCGTGCGTGTGTGTTGACTTCTTTCTGGCGAGCAATAGTGAGCCACCCCCAGTTAGGCGGGTGCCTAACCCCGAAAGGGGTTGAAATAGGGGAGCTATCCCCCCGCTAAAGGCGGCTTTCTAGGGCCTTTCCTAGCTGATGCTGAGAGGATTGGGTTCTAGTCATGTGGTGATGGGCTGGTTTATCAGAGTGAGAACTGAGCGATCTCTGCCATACCCATAGCTTAAATTTACTCTGACTGTTCCTTTTACTTATATATTTTCTAGATCTCAACTGACTTCCTCAACTCTTCCGTGGATTGACCTCTCAATATACCAAGATTGGAAGCCAAAGCGTCACATTTTTCCTTTGCCCCTCAACTTTCTCTTCATAATTGCTGAGGGGCACAGGGCCCTGGGTGGGGCTTTGGTTTCCTGGGCGTTTCCGCACCCTCCTCAGCTCCCCGCCATGGAGTGGCTTCGGTCACCCAGGCTTTATTGTGGCCGGCAGGGAGGGTTCTCTGGGGGCGCTCGGTTATGGCTGGCCTTGCTTGGGGCCTTGTGGCTGTTCGGCCAGGCAGCTTGGGGAACAACAACAACAACAACAACCCCCAGTAAAAAAAAAAAAAAAATAGATAGATAGATAGACCTTCAGCTTCTATCATCGTCTTCATTTTCTTCATTACGTCTGATTGTTTAGCTGATCTTCATCTGTTGTATCCATGTCCATGTCCTAACATTGCAGCTATGTTTTTGTACTATACAGGTTTCCCTCACTATCTGATGCCCCGATTTACGATATTCATATTGGTTTTTAGGAGTTTGTGTTTGGCTTTTGGCTGGTCCGAGGTCGCCTCCCATTTACCCCATTAGTTTTAGGGTTTGCTATATGATTTTTCTACTTAACCCATTGAGTAAGCCTATCAGCGACGCGAGTTATATTTAATTCTAGATATATATTGGATGATATTATGCAGCTTAAGAAGGATTTGTGGTAGTAAAATGGGTTGGTTGAGATAGTTTGAAGCCTTATTATAGCTAGAGGTCCTTCCTAAGTTGAACATAATCGTCTAATCATTGCTAGAAGATAATTAAAAGGAAGTCATCGGTACTGAACGGGTTAAGATAGAGTATTCAGGAACGTAACTCAATCATAAATCGAGGGAGACCTCTATCCTGATTCCAATTCCTTTTGTTGCAGCCATGTTGGTGAACCGCCTCTTTCGGTGTTGCAACAAGGTGACTGCCAAGACCCTGCACACCTTCCTCAACCTCCTGGCCGTCCCGTGCATAGTGGTGGGCATGATCACCGTGTTTAACTCCCACGACCTCCGCTCCCCTCCGATCCCCAACCTGTACTCTCTGCACTCCTGGCTGGGGTTGATCACTATCGGACTCTTCGGGCTGCAGGTAACGCACACGGTGAGACGCCCTGCACCGCCTCCTGCCACGCCCCAACAGCTCTCCACTCTCAGGCTTTAGATGTATTAATTCTTTCCGTACGATGACACCCTCTTAGCCTTTAATTGTGGCTAACCTTAGATGATTTTATGCAGTTTAAGAATGTCTTATGTTATTTAGATGGCATTTTGAAATAGTATTTTTCTCTTGGAGTCCTCGAGGTGTATTACAAGCTAAATACAATTGTTTAACGGTAACCAAAATGAGATGAAACAACGCCATCGTATTGAAATTTTATTATAAAGAAACCTCGGGTAATAAGGAACTTTTAAGCACATATATTTTACCATTATCACAGTTCTGATGAGTGATAATGAATGGGAGTTGCAGGATCTGGTAAATGAGTTTGGAACAGTGTGCAAAAAACGGAATTTGAAGGTAAATGCGGGGAAGAGCAAGGTTATGGTCTTCGAAAGGGGTGAAGTCACAGAGTGTGAGGTGAAGCTGAACGGTCAGGCTATGGAGATCGTCAACTCTTTTAAGTATCTGGGCAGTGTGTTGAGTAAAGATGGGACTATGGAGGAAGAAGTGCGGGAGAGGGTACAACAGGGGAAGACGGGAGAGGGTACAACAGGGGAAGAGGGTTGTAGGAACGCTAAAAGCAGTAACAAGAAATAGGGTGGTCAGTATGGAAGTGAAGAAGTCCTTGCATGACAGTGTGGTAATCCCGACACTGACTTACGGAAGCGAAGCATGGACGTTGGTTGAGAGACTCAGACCAAGAGTGAGAACAGTGGAAATGAATTACTTAAGGAGTGCGTGCAGAGTTACATGGAGGGATAGACAGACTAATGAGGAAGTAAGAAGGAGGTGTGGTTACTCAGTTACTTGTTCGTCAAGGGGAATCCACGCAATGCGAGCTAAGCTCATTATTATCGCGCCTCCTTAACTGGGAATGTATTGCGTGAAATGCATGTTAAGTGTTTTATGTACTGTTGGAATGGCTGTGGATGTGTGTAGTCTGTATTTTAGCCAATTGGCGACATCGGAAACGAAGGCTTAGGGTGGATCTGTATGGTACCATTCTCACTATAGACGGTACCGTCTCGCCCGAAGGCTTAGGTAGCCATCAGCTTAGGTGAACCATATGATACCATCTCGCCTTGTACCATTTTTGCCAACCCCAGATGGGACGTCACAACGTCGTCCACTTATTCCAGGTACCTATTTACAGCTAGGTGAACTGAGGCTAACACATGAAAGGAGACAAGCCCAATTTGTCTCCGCCCGGCCGGGGATTGAACCCCCGACCCCTCGTGTGTGAGACGAGAGCTCTACCTACTAGGCTACGGGTTGTGTGTGGAGGTAGATGTGCTGGAAAGTGTGAAAAGGAACAACTTGAGATGGTTCGGCCATATGGAACGTATGGAAAGCGAGAGAATGACTAAGAGGGTGTACGAGAGCGAGGTGGAGGGACAGAGAGGGAGAGGTAGACCGAATGAGAGGTGGAAGGATGAAGTGAGGAAGTACATGAACGAAGGCGGTGCTGGTTGGGGGGAGGGGCGTCGACTGACTGGGGACAGAGGTGCATGGGGGCGGTTCGTTCGTGGCCACCCCTTCAGGGATCACGGCGTCGGGCAATGGATAGATAGATAGATAGATTTTACCATAAATACAAAGGTGAGTTTAAAGCAATAATGTAGTCTGGCACTTTTAAACATTTTACCTTACGAAATGCAATGTAACCTTCCACTAAAGGAACTTGAAAAAGTAAAACAATACATCTTGATCATTAAATGTTACCGAAGTGGTCAAGATCATGAGATAATGTGTTTCAGTCTGATATGCAACCTGTTGATAAAGAACAAGTTTACAATAATAACTTTATTATGCACTCGGATGCCATATACTCTATTCCACTCATAAAAATTCATGGACCCCCTATGTTTTTCTTTATGCAATTATAAAACCTGGATTGATTTTTGGATAGAAATTGCTTTTCAATAAATACTATACTGTATATAGTTTTGTAGTTGATGTACAGAAAATTATATTCATAAATTTGTTTCCAGAGTTACACTTTCATAATTAGAAATAGGTGAAGTACTCGCATATTTATGAGTGGGCCAAAGACTATGGCATCTGAGTGTACCAGCATATGTTTAGCGTTCCAAGAAGTTTGCAGCACAATTCTAGGTTTTTATTTTATGCACTAAATCTCATTATTACAAAGTCTAAAGAATAGTCTATGTTTATATGTAGGCAAAACTCTATGACTACTGACCTGTATCACTCGGCATTGACTAGAGTAATTTAGTTAATATATACCATTTATGAAGGCTCAGCCAGGGAATAGGTGGGGAAATTTACAGCCCATTTGCTCTAGCCCATTTTGAGTTACAGAGGTTAGGGTTCACGATTTCTAGCCTACCTATAATGAATAGACTATACAGTACAGTAGTACAGTACAGTTAGTAGTTAGCGGATGGCTGCTGACCCTCCACGGCCGGAGACAAGATCAATCGACCAGTGAAGGACAACCGGATGCCGGCCGCGGGGAGCAGTTTCGGGAGCCAAACCGTCACAACTATCCCCTGCCCCCCCCCCTGGGGGCACGGGTCCTTGGAGTGGCTTCGGTCGCGCCGGGAATTTCCACACCTCTCACACCACACACACACATCACACAGTTTTTCCTACACCGAGAAATGACTCTCCGGCTGTCATTTCTCGAAGACTTCTTCTAGCCGGAGACATTGAGAGCAACCCAGGACCCACGTACACATACATATGTCCAACTTGCTCAAAACCCATCACTTCGAGCCGCCACACTAAGGGTTCAGTTCTCTGCAATTCATGCAGGAACTGGACCCACTTCACCTGTACAACACTTGCCTCCAAG
This sequence comes from Paralithodes platypus, assembly GCA_032716605.1. Lineage (NCBI taxonomy): Eukaryota > Metazoa > Arthropoda > Malacostraca > Decapoda > Lithodidae > Paralithodes > Paralithodes platypus. The sequence continues at coordinate 59,492,921 of CM064548.1, forward strand.
AAACACTACACAAACACCTGGACCTGTTCCTCATGCCCCTCCCTCTCCCAGTCAAATCCCTCGCCTAAAACCCGTCCACCTCTCCTCCCCAACCCACCTAGCCTTCCCATATCATCCACTCCCCCCCCTAAAACCCGTCCACCTCTCCTCCCTAACCCACCTAACCTTCCCATACCATCCACATCCTCAACTCAACACACCACACCCCATCCTAATCCATTCCAACCCCCATCTCCTGCTCCCCAATCCCCACCCCCACCTCACCCATCCCAACCTCCAGCCCCTCCCTCACCCCCACCCTCACCCCCACCCCATCCTCGTGCAGCAGCACCCAACATACATCGTGCACATAACATTAACATTCTCCAATTGAACATAGATGGCATCACAAAGAACCACGAACTCTCACACTTCATCAAACAACACAACATACACATTGCCATCTTACAAGAAACAAAACTCCGCACATCACAAAAAACACCCACATTTCATAATTTCACCACCATCAGACAAGACCGGGCCGTCGGCGGGGGCGGTGGACTCATCACCCTGGTACACAATGAAATATCATACATAGTAACCAGTGTACAAACCAAATCCCTCCTCCCCCCAAATGATAACACAACAGAAATACAATCAATTAAAATACGCACTGGCAACAAATCCAACATAACCATCATAAACACATACATCCCTCCCCAAACATCCCCTACAGTACCAAATGAATACAGACCACACTTACAACACATCACAAACACCCCACACATCATCCTGGGTGGTGACTTCAACGCCAAGACGTCGGCCTGGTTTGTCGACAACCCCGACACAGACAGAGGGCTGGTACTACAAAACCAAACAGATAACCTCATCATCCTTAACGACATCCATCAACATACCCATATTCCTCACCAAGCCCTCTATAACCCATCATCTCCAGACATCACCTTTTGCTCCCCAGAACTCGCCCCCACAACATCCTGGAGGGTGGTCAGAACCTTAGGCTCTGACCACCTCCCGATCATTATCACCACCAAAACCAGACTCACCCCAGCTAGCCACAAACACACATACACCAATTATAAAAGAGCTAACTGGGAAGCATTCACAAATGAGACAGAACAACACTTCACAACTCTAAACAGTACACCCATCACTAACATCAACAATGCTGTACACATACTCAATAAAACTATCCAAAACGCTGACAAGAAACACATTCCAAGAGGTAACAGAAAAAGACACAACCCCAACTTCACACCAGAAATTCAAAACCTCATCAGACAACGCGACATACTGAAACACTCCCCAGCACCCCACACACAAGACATCACACAACAAATTCAAGCACTCAACACCCAAACTAACAACAAAATACAAGAACAACAAAAACTAAATTGGAATAACTTCCTACAAACACTTGATCACAAAACAAACCCCAAAAAACTCTACAAAACACTAAACAGCATCACACTTTCCAACAGCAACACAACACAATCACATGCTGCAATCACAACAACAGACTCTACTCCTTCATGTAAACAACAAGCAAACACTCTCATCAATCACTTTTCACATGTCAGCCACCTAAAACCTCACAAAGACGACCGACGTGTCATCCGACGTAAGAGACAATTCCCCACAGACCCTGACTATACACCCTTCACCAATCACCAGACAAAGCATATCATCAACAATCTCAAGCACTCACCCGCCTGTGGCCTAGACAACATAAGCAACATACACCTCAGACACCTGGGACCACAAGGCATACAAGCACTCACTAACATATCAAACTACAGCTATTCACACAACACAATACCAGACATTTGGAAGCATGGTATCATCATCACATTCCCCAAACCCAACAAAGACCCCACGCTACCCTCCTCGCACCGCCCCATCACACTCCTTTGCTCCCCCTCCAAAGTCATGGAACGCCTAGTATTACAACTAATTACACCTGACCTACCCCTAGCTCCAACACAACATGGCTTTAGGCCACTGCACTCCACAAACACTTTTCACAGACCTTACACAAAGAGCTTTCGACGGCATCAATTCAGCTAGACCACCACACAGATCACTATTAGCCACACTCGACATTAGTAAAGCCTTCGATGCCATCCCCCGCCACAACCTAACAAACAAAATCTACAACACAAACATGCACAACAACACAAAACGGTGGCTGGCCAACTTCCTAGCAGGCAGATGTGCACACGTATCTTTTGCCGGTCAGTCATCTAAAATCAGAAACTTTCCAAACGGAGTCCCACAAGGATCCGTCCTATCGCCCGCACTCTTCAATCTGTACATGCACGATATATAACTACACCCAATACGCCCCAAATAAACTTAGCCTCCTATGCAGATGACATAACACTCACATGCACACACCATGACCCAAAAAGAGCAACAGATCTCCTTCAACCCTATCTCAACACACTACATGGCTGGTGCACTACAAACAGACTTAATCTAGCCCCAGCCAAATCCACCGCAACCCTGCTCACAAGTTGGACAGGAGAACACGAATACATCCCTCAACTCACCATAAACAACACACCCCTAACACATACACACACACCCAAAATCCTAGGAGTAACATATGATACTCATATGACATTCAAACAGCACACCACAAACATTAAAAAGAAACTGACACCCAGACTTAACGCCCTCAGGTCACTTGCTCACACAAAATTTGGACACAACAAAGAAACTACCACCACAGTATATAAACAATACATAAGATCAGTGATGGAATACGCAAGCCCAGCCTGGGCTTCTAACCTAGCTGAAACACATCATAAGACCTTACAGACTATTCAAAACAAAGCCCTGAAGATCATTACAGGCTGCACAGCTACTGCACCCACAGATCACCTACATCAAGAAACCAAAATCCTCAAAGTCAAAGACCATCTGGACATGAGAGGCACTCGATTCCTGGCAGCAGCCTCCACGAACCAAGACCACCCACTAAACTACATGGCAACACACCCACAGACACCAAGAAATATCAAAACAACACCCAGCACACGGTATCACACACAATTATTGTCCTCTCCCTCCCTGCCCACCCCGAACCAACTTCCAGAAGCACATCCATACTCATATCTCTCACCGATCCATCCACTCACTCACAGACAACACGCAGCTGCATGCACGACCTCCCGAAATCCATCCTTCCGAATCCTCCCTTCCTCGCGAGGACAGAGTCCACCTGGCCAGGCTGAGATGCGGACACCATCCAGCTCTCCTGAGCTATCAGAAGAGACTGGATGACTCCGTTGTCGACGCCTGCCCGGGATGTAACACAGCACCCCATACCATTAAACACATCATAGAAGACTGCATTTCACACAACCACTTACGCCAACAACACAATCTACACTCAATGAGAGCTCTGTGGGAAAGCCCGATCGTGGCCATGGCCTTTCTCAGGGACTCGGGGCTGTTCGGCCAGGCAGCTTAGGGAACAACAACAACAACAACAGTAGTTAGCCATACGATATGCTGATTAAACCTTAGCTATATATAATTACATGCCACACTCGACATTAGTAAAGCCTTCGATGCCATCCCCCACCACAACCTAACAGGCAAAATCTACAACACAAACATGCACAACAACACAAAAAGGTGGCTGGCCAACTTCCTAGCAGGCAGATGTGCACACGTATCTTTTGCCGGTCAGTCATCTAGCATCAGAAATATCCTAAACGAAGTCCCGCAAGGATCCGTCCTGTCGCCCGCACTCTTTAATCTGTACATGCATGATATAAATACACCCAATACACCCCAAATAAACATAGCCTCCTACGCAGACGACATAACACTCACATGCACACACCAAGACCCAGCCACAGCAACAAGTCTCCTTCAACCCTATCTCAACAGATTACATGACTGGTGCACTACAAACAGACTTAATTTAGCCCCAGCCAAATCCACTGCAACCCTCCTCACAAGCTGGACAGCTCACGCATACTCTCCGCAACTCACCATAAACAACATACCCCAAACACACACACACACTCACCCAAAATCCTAGGAGTAACATATGATACTCAAATGACATTCAAACAGCACACCACAAACATTAAAAAGAAACTGACACCCAGACTTAATGCCCTCAGGTATCTTGCCCACACAACATTTTGACACAACATAGAAACCACCACCGCAGTTTACAAACAATCCATAAGATCAGTGATGGAATACGCAAGCCCGGCCTGGGCTTCTAACCTAGCTGAAACACATCATAAGATCTTACAGACTATTCAAAATAAAGCCCTAAAAATCTTCACAGGCTGCACAGCTACTTCACCTACAGATCACGTACATCAAGAAACCAAAATCCTCAAAGTCAAAGACCATCTGGACATGCTGGACATGAGAAGCACTCAATTCCTGGCAGCAGCCTCCACGAACCAACACCCCCACTACACTACATGGCAACACATCCACAGACACCAAGAAATATTAAAACAACACCCAGCACACGCTATCACACACAAATACTATCTTCTCTCTCTCCCTGCCCACCCCAAACCAGCTTCCAGAAGCACATCCATACTCATATCTCTCGCCGTTCCATCCACTCACTCATAGACAACACAAAGCTGCAGGAACGACCTCCCGAAATCCATCCTTCTGAATCCTCCTTTCCTCGCGAGGACAGAGTCCACCTGGCCAGGCTGAGATGCGGACACCATCCAGCCCTTCTGAGCTATCAGAAGAGACTGGATGACTCTGTTGTCGACTCCTGCCCAGGTTGTAACACAGCACCCCATACTATTAAACACATCACAGAAGACTTCATTTCACACAACCACTTACGCCAACAACACAATCTACACTCCTTGAGAGCTCTGTGGGAAAGCCCGATCATGGCCATGGCCTTGCTTAGGGACTCGGGGCTGTTTGGCCAGGCAGACAGGCCAGGCAGCTTAGGGAACAACAACAACAACAACATGCCACAGGCTGTGCCACGGTTGGTAGCGCATATGGCTGATGATCGAAGGGTCAGCAGTTTGATCACCGTGCCATTGGTAGACGTCAAGAGTTTGGACAGCTAGGTCTAGCAATTTGTGGCAAATGCCCAGTAAAGTCCCTGTAACAAGGGCACGCACACCCTAGCCCTGTGAATGATGGTGGTACAAGGTGTTAAAAAATTAATTAATCTGGATCAAGCTGCATTTTGTATCATGGTCATATTTATAAGTTAGATTATTATATTTCTAGTACAGTATTGCCAAATATATACGCAGTTTACGTATACTGTAATAATTTTAATAAAACTACCATATAAATGCATTTTTGAAATGTCATGAAATTTTTTTCATTATTATTTTAACTAGAAGTAATTTCTCCTCAATCTACTTGTTACAAATGCAGCAATGCTTCAATTGCATGTCTTGTTTAGTTAGTGAAAGAGCACGCCATATTTTAGTAGTGTAACAGTCCTATGCAGCATGAACAAGCAAGAAAGTAACATTATATGGACATCCAGTGGCGTCACCAGGGGTAAAATTTTGGGGGGGCTGTAGCCCTGGCATAGATGGGTGGGTGGGTGGCGAGCGAAGCGAGCCTGAGCAGCTGGGGGGTCCGGGGGGGCGCTGTAAGCCCCCCCGGAAAATTTTGAAATTTGAGCAGTTTCTGGGGCCTTTTTGAGGCCTAAAAATGTGTATAAGTAAGAAACATATGACACATAAATATTGATGAGCCTGATACCAGGCATCAGTCAGTAAGTTACAAGGCCAATGGTAATTGTAGGGTATAAAGCCTATGTGCAGAGAATAGTTTTGTCTTCATATACTATCATACTATAGTCCATTCATTATAGGTAGGCCAGAAATTGTGACCCCTAACCTTTGTAATTCGCTAAATGGCACTTCTCAACGTAAACAATCCGATTCTCCGAACATTCGAAAATGCATAATATAATATTAATATACCGGTATATTTTTAGACTAAATAATTAAAATAAACCAATTTTAAAGCCCTGCGATTAATATAAATAATATATTATATTGTAAATATATAATAAGTCAAATAAAAACAATACATATTGCATTTATATTTCCAATAATTTCAATAAATATAACGGCTCAAGCTTCAAAGAAAACCAAGCTTGGTGAAAATATAGGGGAAACTTACTAATATTACTATTATGATTTGAGTCATAGCCATAGGTTTATGTAAATTGTGAATAAATATTCACATTACATAAACAATTCGTATTTAACCTATATGGATCAATTAATAAAAAGTAGATTGGGGGTGGGTGGGAGGGGGGGTTGGATGCAGGGCTGGTGAATGTGGTGAACTGGTTATGCATTATTTATTATTTAATTTTTATTTATTTATTTTAATTACTTTTGGCAGTTTTGGGGTTTGCATTTTTGGGGGGGCTGAGTCCTTGATTTGGGGGGGCTAAGCCCCCCAAGGCCCCCCCCCTCCTGGTGACGCCACTGTGGACATCCTGTATATGTAGTCTTTTTTTTATAGTGCTTGCAACATAGTGATTTTTTGTATAGTGCTTGCAACATAGTTTTTTTTATAGTGCTTGCAACATAGTGATTTTCTGTAGTATTGTGATTATTTTTGATTATTGGAAAAACACTACAATTTTCTATATAAAATTACATGCATGGTGGTATTATTATTATTATTATTATTATTATTATTATTATTATTACTTAGACCATGCCGCTGGATCTGGCATGGTCGGTAGTGTGTCTGACTGCTTATCGAAGGGTCGGTAGTTTGATCCCACCCAGTGCCATTGGTAGACGTCAAGAGTTTGGACACTCAAGTCTAGCAATTCATGGCAAGTGTCCAGTAAAGTCCATGCCCTAGCCATATCAATCAAGGGAGTGCACATAATTAAAAACTGCATCATTATTTTGTGTATTGCTTGACGCTAAAGGCTGTATTGTCAGTCAGGACGCAACACTGTCCCCGATAGTGGTTACATCAATCGTATTGACAAGGTCTATGTTATGATTGGTCTGTGGATAAGCCCATACGACAGTGGTCCCGATCAGTCGGGTTATGTGTCGGCTGATAATACGGCACCGAAGGATTATAATTTGTTATTAAGTTATCAGATATGGGTAGAAGCATGGTATAGTATAAGGTATCTGAGGGGGAGAGCTGTAGGGCCTGGCAGGTAATGTGAAGGTTGTCCATTGTTTATGTTTACTCTTAAGTATCATTTGTACAGGCGGCAACATTTCCAACTGACCTGGGGTTTCTTTTATTTATGGTATTTATTTTGTTTACAAATATATAAATTAGAACTGCAGAAGACAGAAATAAACAAACTACAGTAGAGGATAGTTTAAGTCTGTATATTTTGTTTGCCATTACTCTACACTATTACTCTATAATAGCATAAATACAATTACTACTGGGACAGTTTGAAATCATACCAGAAGTACAATATAGAATATATACTAACAAAATGGTACGCATTGCTAGTAAGTGTGCAATAATTGTATATTTCTTGTAGATTTCTGATTGATGAAAAGTATGTTGTATTGGGTTTTGTGTGTTTATAATTAATGTACTACAATCGTATTTTAGTTGGTAATTCTGCTAAATGTAGAAGTTTATGGCTCCAGCTTCCTTATAACCCGAAACTCGCAAGGGGTCAATTACCGCTTCTCAAGATGTCCAGAAAATGTTTATCACGACTGTGCTTGCTAATCTTACAGTACAGGTTTGTATTTATATTATTTATTTGTAATATTTGACTGGAAATATACTGTATAATTATTTATTTTATGAGATTTTGCAGTAATCATCAACTTCTTCAACTAAGACTGTCGAGAGTTACGGTATGCATGAAACGACGCGACCGCTTCTAGTAAGAGAGTTCAGATGGTGTCACACGAGTGCTTTTTCCGTCAATATTTGATGAGCAAGTATTTTCTTGCAATATTTCAGGCCTTGTTTGCATTGGCATTGGAAACTAAACTTAACCCCTTGAGTACCAGCGACGTGTGTTGTATTTTATTCTAACTATATTTAGACGGTATTATGCAGCCTAGGAAGTATCTGTGGTAGCTAAAAGGGTTGGTTGAGATAGTTAGAAGCCCTAGTATTACTAGTGGTCCTTCCTAAGCTGAATAAAATAGTCTGATAGTTGCCAGAATAGGATGAAAAGGACGTCCCTGGTACTGAATGGGTTAAGGTTGTTGTTGTTGTTTTTCCCCAAGCTGCCTGGCCGAACAGCCCCAAGGCCCCGAGCAAGGCCAAGGCCATAACCGAGCGCCCCCACAGAACCCTCCCTGCCGACCACAATAAAGCCTGGGTGACCGAAGCCACTCCATGGCGGGGAGCTGAGGAGGGTGCGGAAACGCCCGGGAAACCAAAGCCCCACCCAGGGCCCTGTGCCCCTCAGCAATTATGAAGAGAAAGTTGAGGGGCAAAGGAAAGATGTGACGCTTTGGCTTCCAATCTTGGTAGATTAGGAGGTCAATCCACGCAAGAGACGCCGTCACTTGAGATCTAGAAAATATATAAATAAAAGGAACAGTCAGAGTAAGCTATGGGTATGGCAGAGATCGCTCAGTTCTCACTCTGATAGACCAGCCCATCACCACATAACTAGAACCCAATCCTCTCAGCATCAGCTAGGAAAGGCCCTAGAAAGCCGCCTTTGGCAGGGGGATAGCTCCCCTATTTCAACCCTTTTCGGGGTTGGGCACCCGCCCATGGGTTAAGGTAGATTGTATTAGGTGACTGAATTCTGATAGAGCTTAAATTTTGAAGCTGCTAGACTACAACTTCCCAAAAAATTTGACAGAAAATACTCCTGTGTGACACTGGCTTGCCATTCATTACAATAAAATAATAACTTGAAAATATTTCAGCAATATTACCTTTTCCAATGTTATCTTGTTCCAATATTTCCATATGATTATGTTAATGGGAGTGCTCTGTTTACATGAACACTTAATTGTAACAAATGGTACACCTAAACCATTGTCTAATAATTTATGTGTTATAATAATAATAATAATAATAGTTCTTAAAGCTAGCGCATGCTAAGCTAGCTAAGGATAGCTCAATAAGGCCGATTAGGCGTATTTCCATTGGGGTCCTGTACTACTATCCCATCCCTTTGCTCATGAGGGATGGTAACGACTCAGTGCTTGTGAAAAATCTTTAATGCGCCGAGCGTGGGCGCGAACCTGGGCCTTCTGGGTGGAAGTCCGAGACGCTAGTCACTACACCAAGCGAGCCGCTAAATATTAATAGAGATGCTTAGTGTGCGGGATTTCGGTGTGAGTATCCTAGGTTCGAGCCCTTGGAGTACCGCATGTATTCATTAGTTAGGTTTATTTGTAAATTAATTAGTGAGTTGGTGATAACAAATTTATATAAACACCATATTATGGGGAGGACCAGTTGGTGATAACAAATATATATAAACACCATATTATGGGGAGGACCAGTTTTTTGGCATCTGACATAGAGCTACGTTGCCAATAAAGCGGCCCTCCTCGTATGGTGTTTATATTCTGTATTGCCAGTACTCGTATGCAGATCACAGTCTTTGAGGGGGTCACTGTTTTTTTTATCTTTATCTCCTTTTCACTCTTTCTCTGGCTTGTATCCATTCCGCCCCATTCAACCAACTGTTTTAAGACATTTATCCTCATCCAGGCGAGCCAACATTGTATGGAGAAATCCGGCTTTGCCGGAGAAAGTTTTCTGTCGAAAAATGTACAAATTTAGCTTGCTGTCAAAACAAAAATATATTTATGGTGGCTCGCTACCGCTCGCCAGTAATATATTGACACCTGGATGGGGGTAAGCGTCTTCAAACAGTAGGCTGAATGGGGCCAAATGGATACAAGCCAAAGAGAGAGGGAGAGAAAGAGAAAAAAAGCGAGGTTGGCTCCCTTAATGTGTGTGTACTGTATATGTGTTTCATTCCAATATTCATACATATGTGCATTTTGTGTGTAGTAATAATAATAATAATAATAATAATAATAATATTTATTCAGTTAGCATTTTACAGAGTTGGTACCACATAATATGTTAAAAATATGACATGTACCAGCCTTGCATAATTCCAACTAAGGATAGCCCAATAAGGCCGTTAGGCGTATTTCCATTGGCGTCCTTGTTGGATTAGGTTAGCTGGGGAAATGGGGAGGATGAAAGAAATAGATATTTTAGAGAAAGTATTTCTAGGGGGTTATTTTAAGATACCTTACATCCTATAGTATATATCAGTAATCCGTAATCAGTAATCATGTCAGTTTGTTTTGCCTATCTCTTATGTCGTATTTAGTAGTAGACATAAGCTTGGTGCTCCCTTCTCGCAGCTGTCCGGTTCAGGTGCTCCTTCAGGCTACGTCTGAAGGAATGCAGTGTTCTCTTTTCACGGACTGACTGGGGTAGGTCGTTCCAGTCTTTGATGGCAGTGAAGAAGAATGTTTGCTTACCCTGTCCTTGGATGCTCGGAACCGTAAAATTAAACATCCTATTTCTCGTATTATGACCACTCCTCTCATTTGCTTTAACAAAATCACTCTTTAGATACTCTGGAGCTCTGTCATAGAATATCTTGAAGGCATTAGTGAGCCTGATTTGTTTGGCCCTGTCTGAGACATTGAGCATACCTAGTGACTGAAGTTGTTCCTGACCAACATGCGATCTGGGTCCTAGGTTCAGCATGAACCTAACTATTTTATTTTGAGTGACCTGAAGTTTGTGCTGTGCTGATTTAGATGATGCAGAGTACCAGGATGACACAGAATGGTCAAAATTACATTGAACAAGCGCTTGGCAAAGAGTCTTTTTGGTCGCCGCTGGCAAGCATCCCATCTGTCTGTACAGGTATTTTATACGTGCTCTACACTTACTCAGGATAGATTCCAAAATTGTTTCACCTGACAAAGTCGAGTTCAGTTTTAGTCCGAGATATTTAACTAGTGACACTGTTGTTATAGGAATATCATTACAGTTGACCGAGAAGCCCACAATGTCTTTCAGTTTGCGTTTAGTTCCACATAAGATGGCTTCCGTCTTGCCCAGGTGAAGAGGTAGTCTGTTGTCCACTGTCCACATACACAAGATCAAAAACACATGAAGCCTTTAATTACTTTAGAAACATCAGAAATCATGCCAAAACTGTATTAAACCTAACTAAATCAAACTTTCTCCATAAGCAGGCAAATAAACTTCTAAATAATCCAAATGATAACAAAATATTTTGGTCTACTCTTAACTCATTCAAATCCAACTTCACTACTGCTTCATCCATTCCACCATTAAAATCTCCGACTGGCAATCTTGTAAGTGACCCACGAGGTAAAGCTAACCTTCTTGCAGATATTTTCTCCACCAACTCAACCTTAGATGACATAAATCAAGATGTCCCTGTACTTAATTTTAATTCACCTGAAATTCCCTCACTTAAGATCCACACCAGACATGTCAAAACTATTTTGCAGAATCTCTCAGTAGATAAGGCTCCTGGTCCAGATGAAATTCCTCCAATAGTACTTAAGAATTGCTCCTTGGTGCTCGCTCCTGTATTGGCAAAATTTTTCCGTCTGTGTACTCATACCTCATGCTTCCCAGTACCCTGGAAAGAAGCAAACATCCATCCAGTTCCTAAAAAAGGTGCCTCTTCAGATCCATCAAACTACAGACCAATAGCTATAACTTCCACTCTTGGCAAAGTTTTTTGAAATTATATTAAATAATCACATAATTAAGCATCTGGAGAATAATAAATTAATCAGTGATAGGCAATATGGTTTTAGACGATGTCGATCAACTGCAGACATTCTTTGCCTTCTTACGCATCAAATCAACCAAGCTACAGACCAACATGGTGAAACACATACAATAGCACTGGATATATCAAAGGCATTTGATAGAGTCTGGCATCAATCCTTATTGTCGAAGATGTCACACTACGGCCTTGCATCATTAGTTCCACTAATTTCTTCTTATCTTCATAACAGAAAAATGTGTAATGGTAGATGGCCTTTATTCTCAATTTTCACTCAATAAATGCTGGTGTTCCCCAGGGATCAGTTTTGGCCCCAACTCTGTTCCTCATTCATATCAATGATCTCATATCTACCACTCATAATCCAATACATTCCTACGCAGATGACTCAACACTCCACAGTTCCTTCACATTTACCAATTCTTTCACCCAACCCGATCTTATAAATTCAAAAATAAACACTGCAATTTCTCTGAACCAGGACCTTTCTAGAATTAATGAATGGGGACAAGAGAATCTAGTTTCCTTTAATGCACAGAAAACCAAGTACATTCAATTTTCTAACCGACAGAATCTCACGGACTCTCATATATTTTTTAATGATGTAAATATTCCCACTTCCCCTAGTATTGACATTCTCGGTGTAACATTAACTACTAACTTGAGCTGGACACATTATGTTAGAAGCATTGCTAAGAATGCCTCTAAAAAACTGGGACTCCTGTACAGAGTTCGAGAATTCTTCACTGACGAGCAGTTGGCCGTAATATATAAAATCATGTGCGCTCTCAGATGGATTACTGTTCACCTCTGTGGGGTGGAAGTGGAGTGGTTGCATTGAGGCAGTTGGACAAAATTCAAAATAAAGCTATTAGATTAATCAATAACCCTGCAATCACACAGGACCTTCCTACATTAGCCATACGAAGAAACGTTGCATCCCTTGCATTATTCTACAGATATTTTCACAGCAATTGTTCCGAGGAACTTGCTTCAATTGTGCCGCCTCTCCACATCTTTCCCCGTAGAACTAGGGCAGCTGAGAGCGCCCATGAATTTACACTTTCTCCTCCACAATGCAGAACTTCTGCTTATCAGAATTCATTTATCCCCAGAGCTACTACTCTTTGGAATTCACTTCCCTCGAATTGCTTTCCACAAACTTACAATCAACAAATGTTTAAATCCAGTTGTTACAAACATTTTATGAATGGAGGATGCCTTTAGGCACATGGACCTTTTTGTTTTATCTGTTTTTCCTTCCTCCGTTCATTGTCTCTTAAAAAAAAAAAAAAAAAAAAAAAAGCCAATCACTACATGATTCTAGTTCTTTGGATAGTGAAGCGGCAATACTTATTGGGTCTTTTCCTGAAACCAGAAGCACGCTGTCCTCAGCATAGAGTAATAATTTACATGAGACGCTCAGTTCCATGTCGTTCACATAACAGAGAAAGAGTAAGGGACCAAGGATGCTTCCCTGCGGGACCCCACAGTTAATTGGCATAGGATCAGATATATTATCATTAATTTTGACTCTTTGCATTCTACCACTAAGATAAGATTTAAACCAGTTCACTGACCCGATGCCCATTGCTTGCAGTTTATTACATAGGATATCATGGTCTACTGTGTCAAACGCTTTTTTTAGATCAAGAAGAACCATACCGGTGTAGTTACCTTTAGACATTTCTTTACGAATGTACGCTGTTGAACATGAAATATTGCTTGATTACTTTTATTATTAGTATTAGTAGTACTGTAGTATAGTAGTAATAGTAACAGCAGTAGAAGTAGAAATATTAGTCCTATCTATCTATCTATCTATATACTCAGGCCCAATCCCCATTTTTCCTTTTTTTTTTGGGGTGGGGGGGGGGGGGACCCAAGACAGAGCCAGAATAGGGACAACACAACAGAAAACAGTGCACACACAAAAACAAAATACAAATTCACACACATCTAGGTCATCCAGGAGAAGACATAGTAGTACAGTAGTAGTAGTAGTAACTAAAGTACATAGTCTTTGTCCTGTAGTCTATTCACTGTAAGTAGGCGAAAAATCATGACCTCTAACCTCTGTAACTCAAAAACGACTAGAGTAATTGAGCTAATATTTCTACCATTTGGGAAGAGTCAGTCAAAGGAATATATGGGGAAATTTACAGCCAATTTGCTCTAGCCCTTTTTGAGTTACAGAGAATAGAGGTAATTATTTCTCGCCTGCCTACAGCTAATAGACTATAGCTCAGTGTTGTTTTTTATTTTAACTGGATTTACTTTACTAAAATATCTGTTATCTATTGCCAGATGCTGTTATCCCCGAGAGGAGGTGGCCGCCAATGAATCGCCATCATATGCTTCCATATGACGTGTTAACCCGGGAGCTGCGGGGAGACTCTTAAGAGTTCCCCCGGCGCACTGCGGGAAGACTCTTAAGAGTCAGAGAAAATAAAAATCAACTTTTGACATCGAAAAAAAAAATTTTTTTATATTTTTTTTTTTTTATTTTTTTTTTTTTTTTTGGCCCCTGGGCCATGCAAAATCTCAGTCCTCTACCTCCCCTCCTTCCCCACTTTCCTCCTCTCCTTCAGTTATCACCTATTTTCCCTGTTATTCCCTTATTCTGAGGTATATTTTCGTGCTAACATTAGAAATCCGATTGGAGGGTGTGGTCATCACTGATAGCAAGCGAGTGCAAGAGAGAGAGAGAGAGTATCGATCGACTGTGTCTCAGTGGCCTTGGGGGAAATTGGCGGGAAAGCAGATTGCCTCACCCATACATTATACAACTCGCGGGCTATATCTCCGATTTTGACCATCCAAACGCTGTTTTCACTCGTTTTATTGTTGTTTCAGGTTAATACCTTTATAATCAACCCATAATAGGCGCATATGGATAAATATTAATGCTATTAATGGCACAATGAATATTTTAGTGACGGAAACACCTCAAATACGTCAGCACAGGGGGACGTTTCCAATTACCCCCATGCGCACTTCAGAGGTTAAGGGAGCCCATCTCGCTTTTTTTTCTTCTTTCTCTCCCTCTCTCTTTGGCTTGTATCCATTCGGCCCCTTTCAGCCTACTGTTTTAAGACGTTTACCCTCATCCAGGTGTCAATATTTTCCTGGCAAGCAGTAGCGAGCCAGCATATATATATTTTTGTTTTGACAGCAAGCTAAATTTGTAGATTTTTTTGTAGAAAAATGTGTGCGGCGAAGCAGGATTTCTCCATACAATGCAGGCTCGTTATTGCTCGCCAGGAAGAAATCGACACCTGGATGGGGATAAATGTCTTAAAACAGTTGGCTGAATGGGGCCGAAGGGATACAAGCCAGAGGAAGAGAGAAAAGGAGAGAAAGATAAAAAAAGTAGGTGGGCCCCCTTAACCCGGGAACTGCCGGAAGACTCTTAAGAGTTCCCCCGGCGGACTGCGGGAAGACTCTTAACCCTTCCTCCCCGGGCTGTCTTACCCAATGACTGTCGCCCCTACCCGGGCGAAATGGCTGAAAAACGTCTAGGCCTAGGCTACCATATTTATGTTTATTTTCACTGCTAGAACTTTCCCACTCATCTATAATTGTAGTGCGGTTTTCAATCTGTATTTTGGTATTGAGTAGAGCTCTGTAAGTCAACTGGTTCAGTTGTGATGACGATTTCAGTGGAGCCAATATTGCAGAGATGTTGCCAATATGGGGGCTTTTCAGACACTAATTTCGTCATGACGTCAGAACAATAACATTGAGGAGTCTTCTCCTTCTTGTTTTCGGAAGTGCGGTGACGAACGCTTGGGTTTGTTGACATAAGTCGTACGCACAGCGTTCAGACCAAGCTTAATTAGGCTATTAAGCTCATTAGATAAGGCATACCGGGTAGCGGCCCTTCTTTCGTGCTGTCCTTACCTAAGGCAGACCGGGTAGGAAGGGTTAAGAGTCGGGGAAAAAAATCAATTTAAAACATTTTTTTTTTTTTTTTTTTTTTTTGCCCCTGGGCCATGCCAAATATCACTCTTCCACCTCCCCTCCTTTCCCAGTTTCCTCCCCTCCTTCAGTTATCACCTATTTTCTCTGTTATTCCCTTTTCCTGTGGTCTATTTTCGTGCTAACATTAGCGAGTTGGTAGCGGGGCAGTGTCATCACTGTTAGCAAGAGAGAGAGAGAGAGAGAGAGAGAGAGAGAGAGTATCGATCGACAGTCTCTCTCCAGAGGTGGAGAAATGTGGTGGGCTGGGAGGTTGCCTCAGCCATACATTGTGTAACTCCCGGCCTGTATCGCCGATTTTGACCATCCAAACGCTGTTTCCACTTGTTTTATTGTTGTAACAGGTTAATACCTTTATAATCAACCTATAATAGGCGCATCAGAGTGGGAACTGAGCAATCTCTGCCATACCCATAGCTTACTCTGACTGTTCCTTGTACTTATATATTTTCTAGATCTCAAGTGACGGCGTCTCTTCTGTGCATTGACCTCCCAAACTGCCAACCTAGAAGTTGGCAGATTGGAAGCCAAAGCGTCACATTTTTCCTTTACCCCTCAACTTTCTCTTCATAATTGCTGAGGGGCACTGGGCCCTGGGTGAGGCTTTGGTTTCCTGGGCGTTTCCGCACCCTCCTCAGCTCGCCGCCATGGAGTGGCTTCGGTCACCCAGGCTTTATTGTGGTAGGCAGGGAGGGTTCTGTGGGGGTGCTCAGTTATGGCCTTGGCCTTGCTCAGGGCCTTGGGGCTGTTCGGCCAGGCAGCCTGGGGAACAGCAACAACAACAACTGTTTGTCGAGACATTTTGACTCTAATTTTCATGTACCTTAAATGTTGCTTTCTATCACTCTATCAACATTAGGGGGGGGGGGGACTTGTTACAGGCAGCTTTGCCTTTTGTCTCCTTCATACACATAAGAAAAACAAATTAAGGCTAATTTAAGTTTCGATTCTATATAAGGTTAAAGTTTCAAGGAAGCGTTTTATTTGTGCAGTTGGTGGTTGGCTTCTTCAGTTTCTGGCTGCTGCTGTGCTGTGAACATGGTACGGCCAAGTTCCGGGCGGGTCTGTTGCCGGTCCACGCTACCTTCGGCATCATTACCTTCATGTTGGCCATCGCTACGGCCGTCACCGGATACACCGAGAAGGCCTTCTTCTCCCTCAAGTCAGTTGGCTTTACGTTTTATTATCTTTATTATTAGAATTATTCGTGTGGAGCTCTTGGTCTTTAAATTTGTGTATTAACCCCTTCTGTACCGGCGACGTCCTTTTCATTTTATTCTGGCAACTATCAAACTATTTTATTGAGCTTAGGAAGGACGTCTACCAATCAAAAGGCTACAAACTATCTCAATGAATGCTTTTAGCTACCACGTATCCTTCCTAAGCATCATAAAATTGTCTAAAAGTAGCTGAAATCAAATGAAAAAGACGTCGCCGGTACAGAAAGGGTTAACTCCTTCACCACCATTACGTCATTCTCATCATATTCAGGTTACCATTAGACGATTCTCTTTAGTATATAATCTACCTGTATGACTCAAATGGGTCAATACGATCTCAATAAACCCACTTAATATCATAGGTCCTTCTGAATCTGCAAAAAAATAATATAATTTTAGCCAGAATCAATGGTAAAAAAGCATCATGGTGCTGAAGGGGTTAAGGGCGTTGACACCACCTTTAAGGGGAGATCTCCACTCGAGGGATTTTTTTCTTGACCCCTTTCTCCCTCATGTTTAGCCCCATTGCTTTTGATATAAAACGTTTGCCCCATTAGTTTAGCGATTTTAAGAACTTTCACCCCATATTAAGACCTTTCGTGCAATTCAGGTGTCGATTTTATCCTGGCGAGCGATAGCGAGCCTGTAATTTAAGAGGAACCGGCCTTCGGCCAGGACATTTTTCTACCGAAAAATGTACAAATTTATCTTGAAAGGGACTCGAGGGGGTGTAATTTTAAGCTTGATGGAGGTCTAGGGAACTAACTAAATACCTTCCCTTAACCCTATCAGTGCCATGACCCCCTTTATTCATTATACTGTACAGGTATGTTGGCTACCTCTACAGTATCTATCTATCTCTCTATCTATATGCTCAGGCCCAATCCCCACTCTTCTTATTTTTATTTTTTATTTTCTATTTTTGGCTGCCTCTATATTATAATATTTGGATTGGGAATGAACTGGAATGCTAAGGTTTAAGGAGTGTTTATTCTGGACCCCCTTGTACATCATGTTTAGCCCCATTAGTTTGAGAGTTTAAGATGTTTGCCCCATTAGTTTTGAGAGTTTAAGATGTTTGCCCCATTAGTTTTGAGAGTTTAAGATGTTTGCCCCATTAGTTTTGAGAGTTTAAGATGTTTGCCCCATTAGTTTGGCAATCTTTAAACCTTTCGCACCATTTCTTTAAGTTGAAGAGCTTTTGTGCCATAGGCGTCTATTATTTTTACTGAAAAATGCAAAAATGTATCTCAAAGGGAGGTCTAGGGAGCAAACTAAAACCACCCCCTTAAAATATACCAAGCATGCATGTTTTTGTTCCAAAACATCCTTCTTGAGTATAATAATAATGTTGTGGTATCTAGAAAATAGTAATAAAGTTGTCTTCTGATGGAAGAGGTTAATTATGCATTCTATTGGAAATATGTGTATGCCTATTATAGAATTTGTGTATGCCTATTATAGAATTTGTGTATGCCTATTATAGAATATGTGTATGCCTATTATAGAATATGTGTATGCCTATTATAGAATATGTGTATGCCTATTATAGAATATGTGTATGCCTATTATAGAATATGTGTATGCCTATTATAGAATATGTGTGCCTATTATAGAATATGTGTATGCCTATTATAGAATATGTATGCCTATTATAGAATATGTGTATGCCTATTATAGAATATGTGTATGCCTATTATAGAATATGTGTGCCTATTATAGAATATGTGTATGCCTATTATAGAATATGTGTATGCCTATTATAGAATATGTGTATGCCTATTATAGAATATGTGTGCCTATTATAGAATATGTGTATGCCTATTATAGAATATGTGTATGCCTATTATAGAATATGTGTGGCCTATTATAGAATATGTGTGCCTATTATAGAATATGTGTATGCCTATTATAGAATATGTGTATGCCTATTATAGAATATGTGTATGCCTATTATAGAATATGTGTATGCCTATTATAGAATATGTGTATGCCTATTATAGAATATGTGTATGCCTATTATAGAATATGTGTATGCCTATTATAGAATATGTGTTGCCTATTATAGAATATGTATGCCTATAGAATATGTTATGCCTATTATAGAATATGTGTATGCCTATTATAGAATATGTGTATGCTATTATAGAATATGTGTATGCCTATTATAGAATATGTGTATGCCTATTATAGAATATGTGTATGCCTATTATAGAATATGTGTATGCCTATTATAGAATATGTGTATGCCTATTATAGAATTTATATAATCTATGACCAATGTTTCTTTTATTAACAGATAAACAGATTAACTTGCTCATGTAGTAATGTACACCCTATGTGGTGGATTGTGTTCTTTTATTTAATAATTTTCATTTTAGTAAGCGTTGTTTCCACATAGCGATTTTGATAATTTAATTTGACTTTATATTGTCCTTGTCCCAATTTTGGTTTGTTTAGTTTGCAAGTTTTACATTTTAAATTATACACATTATTCAAATACTAATACTGTACTGGCGCTATTCAGATGCTAAAAAAGTGTTTTAATTATTTTATAAGCCACAGTATTCTTTTCAACTTGTCTTCTGGATTATATACTCTAATTTTAAACTTACATGGGTATATTTGTATTAGCTATCAGATTACTCCAGGATATTATGCAGTGTAAGTATTATTCTATATAGGCTATGTATCTATAACTCTATGACTTATTAAAATGTAAAACTTGCAAACTAAACAAACCAAAATTGGGACAAGGACAATATAAAGTCAAATCAAATTATCAAAATCGCTATGTGGAAACAACGCTTACTAAAATGAAATCTATGAAATAAAAGCACACAATCCACCACATAGGGTGTACACTACTACATGAGCAAGTTAATCTGTTTCTATAGTAGGTTTCTATAATAGGAATGGTGTTGATATATGACCGGTATTAATTTAATTATGGCATATCCTAAATTACAGGCTCACCATCGCTCGCCAGTTAAAATTCGGTACTAAATGACATGAAAGGTCTTAATATTGACAAAGAAATGGGGCAAAAAGTCTTTTAATCGCAAAACTAATGTGGTGAACGTCTTAAAGTCTCACAACTAATGGGGCTAAGCATGAGGGAGAAGGGGGTTCAGAATAACCAAAAGCCTTTCCTTAACAGTTTCAAACCAATAACTATATTATGGTATTCAATAAAAACACATTCCTACACTTTTATTCAGCTTAGGAAACCTCTTACTGTATATTGTTAAAGGTTAACCCATCAGAGAATGGATGAAGACAGAATGCCAAGAAAGATATATGGGAGTCAGGTGAGTGGAACAGCTAGTAGTGGAAGACCACCTATGGTATGGGAAAAGAAAGTGGAAAAATATATTGAAGAAAAACTTCCACGTAGTGGAAGGGGCATTGTGGCACGGGCAAAGGAGGCATGTCTTGACAAAGTAGCTTGGAGACGTTTCTGTCATGGCCATCCTTTAGCAGGGGTTTCCCAGGGGGAAACAAGGTGTCGGAGATGATGATTAACCCATCTAGTACTGGTGATGTCCTTTTCATCATAGTCTGGCAACTACTAGCAGATTATCTTCTGCTTAGCTCTGTGGGAGCTCAAAGGATTAGTTAAAATAGCCTAGCCTTTTCATTGCTAGACGTCCTTTCTAAGCCGAATAAAATGCAATGATATCCAGAATAAACTGCCAAAATGCGTCTTCTATCCATCTATATGCTCAGGCCCAATCCCCATTTTTTCTATTTTTATTTTCTATTTTATAATCTTCAAAATGTTAAGTTTAAGTTGGAACAGGAAAATGTCATTACTATAATCATTATCTATGACACAAATGCTGTATGGTCAAATTTTCTTATGTACAATTCATTCATTAATATAAACAAAATAATAATAATAATAATACAAATATATAAAATAATTATAAAAGTATATACAGTACTGGTAAATAAAATAAAATGTGGTATGTGCTAGAGTAGATAGATAGATAGATAGATATATAGATAGATAATCCATTTATTATAGGTAGCCCAGAAATCTTGACCTCTAACTTTTATAGCTTAAAAAACAACTTGAGTAATTAAGCTAATATTTGTACCATTGGGGAAGCGTCTGTTAGGGAAGAGGGGTGGAAATCTACAGCCCATTTTTGAGTTTCAGAGTTTAGGGATCATAAATTTACAGCCCATTTGCTCCTGCCCTTATTGAGAGTCAGAGGTTAGGGGTCATAAATCTACAGCCCATTTGCTCTAGACCATTGTGAGTTTTGGAGGTTAGGGGTCTTAAATCTACAGCCCATTTGCTCTAGCCCTTATTGAGTTACAGAGGTTAGAAGTCATAATCTACAGCCCATTTGCTCTAGCCCTTATTGAGTTACAGAGGTTAGGGGTCTTAAATCTACAGCCCATTTGCTCTAGCCCTTATTGAGTTACAGAGGTTAGAAGTCATAATCTACAGCCCATTTGCTCTAGCCCTTATTGAGTTACAGAGGTTAGGGGTCTTAAATCTACAGCCCATTTGCTCTAGCCCTTATTGAGTTACAGAGGTTAGAAGTCATAATCTACAGCCCATTTGCTCTAGCCCTTATTGAGTTACAGAGGTTAGAAGTCATAATCTACAGCCCATTTGCTCCAGCACTTGTTATTACAAAGATTAGTAGAGGGGGTCACTATATACGGCCTACCTATAACCCGTTCAGTACCAGATCTGCACCTTTTTATTTTATACTGGCTACTAATAGACGGTTGTATACTGATTAGGAAGGGCCTCCAGCAATTAACAGCAATAGACGGTTGTATACTGATTAGGAAGGGCCTCCAGCAATTAACAGGCTTCAAACTATCTTAATTAACCTTTTTTGCTACCACAGATCCTTCTTCAGCTGCACAAAGTCGTCTAAATATAGTAGCTAGACAAAATAAATAAGACGTCGCCGGTACAAAAAGGGTTAATGAAGCGGGTATAGTAATTGTCGTAACTGATGGTTATATACAGGTCTCTCTCGATAAACGATTGGGTTATGTACCTGATAAAACGATCTTAAATAGAAAAATCGTACAGCAAATTAATGGGTAAATGGGGATGCGTTCTGGGACCAGCCAAAACCCCAAACACTAACACCTAAAAACCTATAATAATATCGTAAATCGGGGCATTATGATAATATCGTAAATCGGGGCATCGGATAGTGAGGGAGACCTGTACTATACTTTCTTTTAATGTATCATCAATCATCACTGGGTATTTATGTATGAGGTAAATGTGAGGGCCACTTAGTGTGCTGCACAAGCTTCACATTAACCCCTTCAGGACAGTGACACCCTTTTAACCTTATAGATTGGCTAATATTAGAGGATTTGATAAAGGGAGAATTGTTTTTATGTTTTATTAATACAGTATATATATTTTTAGTTTCCTTCCTAGAACTCCATCAAGCTTAAACAAATACCCCCAAGACCCCCTTTTGAAATAAATGAATTTGTTAATTTTTCAATAGATATATGCCCCAGCCAAAGGCCGGTTCCTCCTTAATTGCAAGCTCGCTATCGCCTGCCAGGAAAAAAACGACGCCTAAATGGCACAAATTGACAAAGTAAATTAAAAACTGACTGGGCTAAACATGAGAAAGAAGGGGGTCCAGAAATAATACCCCTGAAGGCAGTTTAGAATGCAGTAGTCCTAGAGATAGATAATACGAGTAATAATATTGTCTAATGGTAACCAAGATGAGCTAAAAGTGACGTCATCGTGTTAGGTGTTAAGTTCAGATAACCCGCTTTTTTGGACCTATGTTGTGGCTGTTGAATTAGTGTGTTTTTTATGTGTGTGCATAATTATCAAGGCAATGTCGATCGAGCCCTTTTTCTGGCAATATTTAGGAGCCATTGTCGTCTGGTAACCTCAGAATTAAACTTTTATTAGTCTTAAGCCACCAAACTTATTATAGGCTACAGTACTTTCAGTCTAGTTCCCGATATCAATGTGCAGGTAAATATGCCCTGAAATATTGCAAGAAAAACTTGCTCTTAGAAAATTGCCGGAAAAAGCTCCCGTGTGACATCGCCGTAGTCTTGTTTTAAAGAATATAATTTCTTAAGGTTGCACTTTGTTATGTGTAGTTTTGTGCTGATTTACTTTATTCGTGTATTTTCTTTGTGCACTACCAAACACCCATGCTTGCACCGGTCTTCACTGTTTGTGTACACTCGTGGTCAGAAATACTTGAGCACCTCCTAATCATAAAATAAGACAGTGAGTGCAAAGTATTTAATCCCAGTAATTTGATCTTTGTGACTCGATACTTTATCAAAATACAGTAGTTCGTCTATGTACTGTATCATAATTGTACCTCGGGAAATTGTGCAGAAATTCCTGACTTTGCCCGTACGTTTCTCCTTTTAACTGATAATCTTTTGAGTCCCACGCAGATACAGTGCCATTCGTAGCAGCAGGGGAGATGAGGCGGCGTACTGTATGACATTGAAATACAAACCTCGCTTATTAGTCTGTGCTGACCATAGTGTTTTATTTTTATTTTTTTACATTAGCTCCCCCTGTATATGGCACAAGGGTAATAAGAGCACCCATTTTCTTTCCATCCACCCTGATTTTCCATTTTCTCTCCATCCACCCAGAGCTCTCATTTTCTCTTCCCCCACCCTGAGCTCCCCGTTTTCTTTCCACCCACTTATCACCCCTGCACTTTAAGAGATCCTATGGTAAAAGAGATGGGCCTTTTTTTTTCCCTGAACAGAATTTTTGTGCTATAATCATTAAACAACACGGTTTGGCTGCTGAAGAACAAGGAAGTTAGGGATAGGTTTCATAGTGATAAAGTATTATTGATCATGGAAAATTTAGATCCAAAGAACAAACTACAATAATGATAATAATAATAAGAATAATCTAAGGTGTTTTATTAAGCACCATTGTTCTTTAGCCTCTGCTCTGAGATTCAATAACAACATCCTGTACCAGTATTGCCCAATGTTAATTATGGGTATAAATATATTTGAGTGTGGCGAGAGGCTAATGGCATGTAGTACCAAATTAGAATTTTGGATGCGAATATATTAAGTGTGGCGATAATTAAAATATAAAACTTGAAAACAAACTAAAGGGTTACTGATCAAATCAATATAACGTACTCATCAAAATATAAACTATCGAAAAGACAGCATAAGTAGCACCAAAATAGAATTAAGGGTGTGAATATAGTTAAGTGTGGCGAGAGGCTAACGACACAATTAAGTAGCACCAAACTAGGGAAGGTGGGCCCATCTCTGATACTATAGGGTCTCTAATGCACTCTACAGGGGCGAGTACCAGGAGTTCGTGGATGAGACGTGGGTGATCAATGCCCAGGCGGCGTGTTTGGCGGGCCTGGCTATACTGATGGGCTTCCTTCTGTACTCCTCCCGTTATGCTCGCTCCGGCACCCAGGCTGTGGCCATTGTTGACGCTCCCTCCAGCTCGCACTATGTCATGACCCAGAAGACCTATTATTACCGGGACCATGAGTAGTGTAGTGTAGATGATGGGGACTTGGTATATCCGTAGTGGTAGGCAAGACTAAAGTAAACGCTGCATTAGTGTTGTCGTCTGTCCTTTACCCCTTCTGTACCAGCGACGGCAGGGAGCTGTCAGTAGATAATTCACTCCCCAGTCCCAGCGACCTGTCAGTAATGTAAAATTCCTTGTAACTGCCGTATCAGGCAGTGCCTGGTACCACGACCATTTGAGCACTGCTCTAGAGTTGGCAACACTTCTCAGCTTATATTCAACCCTCTGCAGGCTGGGAGAGCCAGTATTCATTCATCTTTTGAGGTGGGAGGTTGTTCCATCTTGCCATTTTGGACACATTGCTTGGGACTGGGGGAGACTTTTATTACTGTACCCTATGGTACAGTAGGGGTTAAGCTCATCAAGAATATAATACTCAGTATCATCATTATAATCCTCATATTAGTAGGGACACTGAGATTGATAAGTATTGCTCAAATATTGTTGCTTCTCTTAACCCGTCCAGCCCAAGTGATGTACGGAAGAAGAGAAAGTCATTAAAACAGCAAAGACTTTAGTTTTGTTTATATAGTTTTTGTACTCTTCCTGTTTATACACCTGAGTTATTATACCATTCTTATTCTGTGCATATACCTGATAGATTTATTAGTGCTGGAGCCCATTTGCTCTAGCCCTGTTCGAGTTACAGAGGTTAGGGGTTACAATTTCCTAGCCCTGTTCGAGTTGCAGAGGTTAGGGGTTATGATTTCTAGCCTAATTCATTATAATTAGGCCAGCTCGAGCCTATTTGCTCTAGCCCTGTTCGAGCTACAGAGGTTAGGGGTTACGCTCTCTGGCCTAATTACTGTAATTATAATTCGGCCAAAAATCATGACCACTTATCTCTATACCTAACAAAGGACTAGTATACTGTAATCGAACGGTGAATATTCTTGTTATGGTTTGTGAAATTTATGTGGCTCCGTTCTTCCATTTTATTTTATTTGTATTATTTTTTATTTTTTTATACGATGATGCTACTATTCCTTTTATTCTGGCTGCCGGTAGATGATTTTATGCAGATTATGGAGGGCCTGTGAGATTCGGAAGATTAGGCTAGGTAGTTTTGACCTTTGTAATTATCGCAGAGGTCCTTCCGAAGCTGAGTAAAATCGGTTAGTGTGAGCCTGCATTATAATAATGGACTCCGACGTTTTAAGGTGGTTCATATGTCTCTTAGATTTATTGCTATTAACCCCTTCAGCACCATGATGCCTTTTTACCTTTGACTCTGGCTAACGTTAGATGATTCTATGCAGTTTAACCCAGGAACGACTTAAGAGGTTTTACTGGGCAAAGGCGACGGGACTCAAGATCCAAGGCCTAAAAAAAGCATTTTAAAATACCCCAAAATCACTCAAAACAAAGGAATTAAAATGTAAAACTTGCAAACTAAACAAACCAAAATTGGGACAAGGACAATATAAAGTCAAATTAAATTATCAAAATCGCTATGTGGAAACAACGTTTACTAAAATGAAAATTATTAAATAAAAGAACACAATCCACCACATAGGGTGTACATTACTACATGAGCAAGTTAATCTGTTTCCCAAGCAAACTAATCGCACATATAACAACGCACTATCGTCACGTTAAAGGAAGTAGTCAAGTTTGGGAAGTCCGGGACGTTCTGGCAAATTTTACTAAACTCTGCATGAATAAAGAAACTATATGTTAAATGTCAAAATATTATTTAAAATCAAATTTGCAACATGACAAGACATTAAAATAGTACAAAATACAAATATTGATAAGATATCTATACTATTACAAAATAATATATAAAATACAGTACAGCACTCACTAACGATAGTGCTATCGGGTAGGTACCTGTAAGCATAGCATGCCTCAAGTGACCCCTATCAATAACTACCCTACAAATAACCTACATTTATAGCACAAATAAACTAAGGAAATCGCAAAAGTAAGCAATTGATACTATCGACAATGAATACATATAATATAAAGACAAATAATTACAAAATATGAAGTAACAACAGATTTAAACAAAGAGTATTCTTTTAACAAGAACAATAAATTTAAAAAGTCATCAATATTAATATTAATAATAATAATAAAAAAAGAAAAAGATAAACAATAAATACAGACAAAAAGTAAGCAGAGGTTATACAAGAAACTTCAAGTTAAAAATGCTTGATTAAAATTATTGATGTCAAATTTTAGAATACAGTCACAATAATTGACCCTAAAAAGATTAAATTTATGGAACAATTTACTTGCCTCAAAACCTCTGTCCACTAAGAGTCTGTATAGTAACCTAGCTCTAGCCCAAAAGTCATCTACTTTAGTGCAGATTTTACAAAATCTTATTAATTGGGAATAAAAACAATTATAAGTTATTTTACTATCGATATTACTACTAGGGAAAGGAAAGTTTATTACGTTAAAATTAAAATCATCAACTTTGTGATATACTTTAAGTATGCACTGTTCATTAACAATCTCTATATTTATATCAAGAAAATTTTCAACTTTATAATTTACGTTACATTGTGTGAGGGGAATAGAATTAGGGTAAATAAGTTTAGCAACTTGATTAAAATTTAACAAATTGCAAACAAGAATATCATCAATATATCTACTATTATTACTTAACAGTTTAGCAAGTGCTAATTTTTCTGGAATTTTATTTTTCTTGCTACTGTCAACTAAGTCTTTTATATATTTAAATTCTAAAGCAAGCAAGAATAAGTCTGCAATTAAAGGGCTAGCATTTCCACCCATAGGAATTCCTAATATTTGTTTGAAAATGTACGGCCCGAATCTAACATAAGTATTGAAAAGGAGGAATTTAAGGGCATCTTTAAGTTTAGTTCTATCAAAATATACAGAACTAGTGGGAGTAGAGCTAAGTGATGCATTATTAAAATATGTATAAACATTTATGAAAATGTGATTAAGTGAGATAATTCCCCTCCATACTGCCTATCACTCCTCCACATCTGTCAAACCCCCCCCCCCCCCCCCCTCCTCTTCCCCCCCCCCCCCCCTATCCCTTTCAATTATCACCTATTTTTCCTCTTATTCCCTTGTTTATCGGTTTATTTACCGCGCCAATATCTCCCACCCGGTTTCAAGATAATCAGGGACGCATAGAGAGAGCGTGGCAAGAGAGAGAGATCAGTCTGGCTTCAGGCCTTGAAGAGGGAGGGTGTACGTCTCTTGCGCCTCTCACCTCATGACTGGAGGGTCGGCAATAATTTGTCTTTTTCACTACCCAAATACTATTCCCACTTGTTTTATTGCTTTTACATGTTATTATCTTTATATTAAACGTGAAATAAGCGCATATGAATAAGTAATAACGATATTTATCAGATAATGACAATTTTAGGCGGGAATGAACCAAAATATGCTCACTTGGCGTGCACTTTTAAAAATCAATGGCGCGCTGTTCTCGGGTTAAGAAGAACCTATGTTATTCAGAGGGCTTATGGCGATCGTATTTACCCCTTTGGGTCATAGAGGTAGATTTTGAATGCTTAAAAGAAAATCATCTAATGGTAACCAGAATATGATGAAAATGATGTCATCATCCTGAAAGGGTCAAGTTTTGAGGAGCATTGAACCTGGAGTATTTCTGGTTCTCTTTCCATTTAGATTTTAATATATATAATTTTTTAACAAAGCTAGACCCTTTTATATGTGTGGGAATGATGTGAAAGTGTGATATTATGAATACATAAAGACTAGTATATGTGATTCTTTTGTTTTATAACCAACTGCTTTGTTTTCTTTACTTTAAGGGAAGGTTCTTAGTTTCCTCCCTAGACCTCCATCAAGCTTAAACAAACATTCCCAAGTTCCCTCTCCAAGATAAATTGTGTTTTTCGGTAGATTTATATAGTGGCCAAAGGCCAGTTCCTCCTAAATTACAGGCTTGCAGTTGCTCGCCTGGATAATATCAACACGTAAATGGCACAACAGGTCATAAAATTGACAAATAGGGCGAAAGTTCTTAAAATCACCCAATTAATAGGGCGTTTGTCTTAAAATCTCAAAACTACTGAAACTAAATACGAGGGAGAAGGGGGTCCAGAAAAAACTAAAACCCTCTTCTCTTAAAATGTAAGCTGCTTGTATTTGGAGTTCTGTTTGACCTGTATAAAGAAGTGTGTTTTTATACAGTATAGATTTGTTTAGATGTGTATATAGAGTGTTTTCATTTAGATTTTGTTTTTTAAGCGTATGTAGCCTATAGATTTTTAATATACAGTAGAACCTCGCTCTTTCGTACTAATTGGGGGAGACCCCTGTCCGAAAGTGTCAAAAGTCCGAAAGGGCCGAGTCCGAACTCACACTTCAGCCTTTCAGACAAATCCGAAAGGCTGAAATAATGTCCGAAGTTTATAAATCCGAAACTCGGCTCTTCGGTCCGAATGCGAAATAATTTTTCTCAGCCTTTCAGACCAATCTGAAAGGCTGAAGCATGAGTCCGAAGTTTATAAGTCCGAATACACATTCACCTAACCAGACAAGTCCGAAACTCGGCTCTTTGGTCCGAATGCGATTTAATTTTTCTCAGCCTTTCAGACAAATCCGAAAGGCTGAAGCATGAGTCCGAAGTTAAATGTAGTCCGAAAAGGATGGAGGTATTTTCTCAGCCTTTCAGACAAATCCGAAAGGCTGAACTAGGAGTCCGAATTGAAATGCTAGTCCGAAAGTCTGAGAATTCCGAAAGATTGAAGTCCGAAAGAGCGAGGTTCTACATATAGATTTTTTAATTTATTTTTTATTTTTTGGATGTGTATATATATATTTTTTTTTTTTTTATTATTGAAGGAAGCTGACCTCTTTCACTGTGTTTGATCGCATTGCTTTTATGTTATTGCGAATCATACTTTTTAATGCATGGCGATTTTATTTAGTTATCTCCGTTTTGCTAATGTTTACGTTGCGATTATTGTCAGTGTTTTGTTTGCTGTGTTTTGCAGGCATTTTAGTTGTGTTGTCAGTTCCTTCATCCCTAATGAGCGGGCATATTGGCCTAAATTGACCTTCATTCTTTGCACATTTTCATACATAAGCAAGCGAGAGAGCGTAATACAATGATAAATTCGTGTAAGTACAGTAATAGAGCTTTCCAATGACACCAGAATCATCTCTGTACGACGTGTGGTTGTCTTGCAACGATCTTGCATAGGTCGGCCAAAATCGTTAAAAATTAGCTGTTTTGAGCGGTTTTCTCTGTAACGTTGCAATGGTGTGAGAGAAGGCTATCTCATAATCTCATTAGACGATTCTATGCAGTTTAAGAAGGACCTATGTTATTCAGTGGGTTTATGGAGATCGTATTTACCCCTTTGAGTCATAGAGGTAGATTTTAAGTGCTTAAAAGAAAATCATCTAATGGTAACCAGAATATGATGAAACGCCCAGACTTCGTGGGCTCCGGATGAGGCCCTCCCGTGCTGCCTGCAACAGCTTGCCTCACTCCCAGGCCACATAATAGCCGGATTTCGGTCTCCGTAGGTGACAGGCGCCGCAGTAATTGCGTTAAATAAATTAATTGTAGAGTTTTTAGTATTTCCGCGGATCATTTAGCTTGTCTGGCGCCACATGACCTTGTTATGGTACCTTGAATTTATCAATTAATCCTTAATGTCTTAAGGCCGATTTCTCTTAAAATTACAGGCTTGCTATCACTCGCCAGGAATATATCAACACTTCAATGGCACGAAAGGTCTTGATATTGGTATAGAAATGGGACAAAAGGTTTTAAAATCGACAAACTAATGGGGCGAACGTCATAAAATGTGAAAACTAATGGGGCTAAGCATGAGGAAGATGGGGGACTAGAAAAACGACCCATCTCCCCTTAACGCTCTAAACAGCTAATCAGCCGGAACGTTTGCCGTATGGGTGGCTATTCTTTTCTCAGAATCGCTGACACAGAGTTTAAAGATGTTGAAATGAACTCCGGAAAGTTGACAGACTTATTAAAAACACAAAATGAGGAGGAGCGCTGAAGAGGCTATCTGCGCAACATTGTCAATAAAGTGCTATATCTCAAATCGGTACTAGAAATCGTATAGTAAAAGAGAACGACCATTTTATTTTTCGGACGCCATTTTGGTGCTGAGCTGGCTAAAGGAATTGTTTTGAAATATTACAAAAGCGCATCAAAAAATTTCAAAGATAATCACAGGCGACCCTCGATTTTACGGATCCCGAATTAACGGATTTTGGAAATAAGACATTTTGCCTTTACGGGCCAGTATTCCCCCCTACAAGTATGTAAAATCGAGGGTCGACTGTACATAACTTATTCCTGCAGGCGATTGTATCATAGATGAATCTTGTGCATGTTATTCAGTAGCTATTTTTCGTGCATTTGCTTGCATGGCAATTAACCACTTGCAAGTTTCAGGCTATAAGGAATTTGGCACTGTAGACATCGATATTTAGCAGAATTAGTATTTAATATATGGTTATAGTGCATATATAAATAAATTACAATACATTTTATCCAACGTTCTATCCATCACAAACATTATATAATTATATACATACATACAAGTTTAAAGACCGTTTTATCCTCAGAGAATGTGGTTACATTTTCGCGTCCTAAATGGTGGCCTGTCAAGGGCTGCCTCTGTTAAGTTCTTTGTTTTGAGATCGGACCTGAGTACCTGATCCCACGTCATTCTAGGTCTACCCCTACACGCAGCTCCAAATGTGGATGTTTACAGCTCTAACTTCCTTATAGCCCCAAACTGGCAAGTGGTCTTAGTGCTAGTTCCTTTGCTGTAGTGGTACTGATGTTATGTAATGTACCTGCTTGACTTTATCCCTCCACTGTCACTCTGCCATCGTTTAACCCCTTCCGAGATCCGATACGCATTTCTTTTCTGCTTTCCGGCTGTTATTATACAGTTTTATTCAGATTAGCAAGGGTGTATGGAAGTCAAGAGGGTTAAATGAGACGGTCTTTACCCTTATGATTCCCACAGATCCATCGTAAATTGTCTAAAATCGTCTAATGATAGCCAGAATAAACTGTTAAAACGCATCATGATCCTCAAAGGGTTAATGGCCGAGCTATAATACATTCATTATAGGTAGGCCACATAACCTCTGTAACTAAAAGGGCTGAAGCAAATGGGCTATGAATTTCCACACCTATTTCCCAGCTGACCCTTTTTAAGTGGTAGGCCTAGAGATATTAGCCCGCTTACTCTATAGTCTATTTCTTTTCAACTGACGGTAAATTACAAAGTTCCCATCAAGTTAGTTTGAAGATTATGTAGTGAAATATGGTGCTAATCATACAACAAACTTGGTATTAATATGATGCGGAGATATAGTTAAATATTTGTCCATGAAGTATCGAGAAATCAGCTGCTAAGAGACCCAATTTACAGTCGGATAATATGAAACCGAGTATAGTCGTTTACGAGTTATGAGAGGTAGGGGTTGGGATTTCTGGCCTACCTACATTGAACAGGGTATAGTGATCTTGTGTGAATGACTTGAGGTATAGTTGGTAAGAATTGCTCTGACGGAGAATCAATTGAAGGAATAATGCTAATACGAATTGTACATACCGGTAAATGTATAATTAGAAGATTGGATGAGTATATAATCTATCCTTTGCACTCTTAGACATAAATCCTGGCATAATATGAACCCTCGGACAGCAACACGAACCTCCCAAATGTAAAGATTAGGTAAGACATTAACCCTCTCCGACATATGATGCAATTTTGAGCCTATTGGGGATACTTTAAAGCCTTTGTTACCATCAGGGGTATTTAGAAACCTTTAGTTTAGTTACTTCAACCTCTGCAGTTGTCTTTGAGGTAGCTGTGGGCAGAAAACTAATTTTGGAGAGGTAATTATAAGAGAGAGAGAACTCTATTTCTTATTGCTAATCTGGCAACCTCTGCGTCATAAATGCGTGAAAGGGTTAATAAGGAGGTTCGATTCAGTTCAGGATAGCTTCGAAAACTCCAGGTCGCAATTTATTTCCTAGAGTGTACTACTTGAAACAGTATGTGTATATATGAAAGTCGGTTTCATCTCGGCTGACGGCAAATTGAATCCCTTAGTAACTTTTTTCTCGATAGGTAATGGAACAAGGTGAAACTACTGTCTATTATCATATTAATACCAAGCTTTCATAATTGACCACTTGCGAGTTTCAGGCTATAAGGAAGTTGGAGCCGTAAACATCGCTATTAAGCAGAAATATGATAATGTAGGTTTCTGATGGATAGAAAGTATGTTGAATTGGGTTTTATGTATTTATAAATGTACTACAACCGCATTTTAGCTGTTAATTCTGCTAAATATCGTAGTCTGCAGCTCCAACTTCCTTATAGAATGAAACTCGCAAGTGGTCAATTAACATATTTCACAACAAAATCTATATAATTGGTAAGAAATCAAGAGGAAGACGTGGCAATTTACCGCCCGTTGTTGTTGTTGTTTATGCAATACTTGTAACCGCATGCTTTTTAACCCTTTCAAGATCCAATACGCATTTTTTTCTGTTTTTTTGGTAATTATTAGACTATTTTATTCAGATTAGGAAAGGTATATGGAAGTAAGAGGGTTAATTGATAGTATTTACCCTTTTAATACCCACAGATCCTTTCTAAGCTGCATAAAATCGTCTAATGATAGCCAAAATAAACTGCTAAAACGCGTCCGAGCTTCAAGGGGTTAACTACTGTCCCCTACTAACATCTAATCCTGCCACGGACATTTGTCCCAGGGCAGTCTTCCCTTTCCATGTTTCCCTTATCCACTCTAAACTACTGTTTGGACACTTGACCATCAGTGTTTTGGAGGGCAAGCAGCCTTGAGGGGTCGCTGGACCTGTTGCTTGATTTCCTTTGTACTCCTTGCATTATAATAATCATAAACAGTATTTTTCAATCTGCAGATCATCTCATAACTGCTTCTTTTCAGGGAATATTAAACTCTCTTCTACTTTGCAGCAACCAGTAACTACATTAAATAATTTTACTCTTTGCTTACTTCCTAAGGTAGTGGCGGGCAACCCTTTTCTTTTAAAGGTTGAAGGGAAGTGTCGAGCCAAATTAATCTTAAAATTTAACAATAATGTATATATTTTTCCAATGATTACAGACTAATTCTATACAATAATTTAAATTAATGTAGCCATTTAATCCCGTCAGCAAGTGTTTCCCATTATGAGTATGTTTAGAATTAGCCAGTTAACCCCTTCTGTACCGACGACATCTTAATTTTATTCTAGCTAAATTTAGACGATTTTGTGCAGTGTAGGAAGGATCTATTTTAGAGAGCTGTTGCCACTCCTGACCATGAGAGGGCTCCCACCCCACCTTAAAGGGAAGGTGTATACCACGTGTGTTAGGAGCACGATGACCTATGCCTCGGAGATGTGGCCGGTTAAAGCGGAGGATGTCAATAGAATGGAACGGAATGAGAAGATAATGGCGAGATGGATGTGTGGGGTTAATCTCAGGGACAGGGTATCGAGCTAGGAATTGAGAAGGCGTCTGGGCATTAGGAGTGTCAGTGAAGTGATGCGCACGAGTCAACTTGGTTGGTTTGGACATGTGGAGAGAATGGATGATCAGAACTGGGTGAAGAAATGCCGGACTGTGAACGTGGGGGGAGCTGCGCGTAGGGGTGGACCTAGAATGACGTGGGCTCGGGTACTACGGTTCGATCTCAAAATAAAGAACTTGACAACAGAGGCAGCCCTTGATAGTGCCGCCTAGAAAGCTGCCATTTAGGATGCGAGACTGTAACCACATTCTCTGTGGACAAAATGGTCTTTAAACTTGTATGTATGTATGGTAGTACAAAGGAATATTGAGAGAGCTCAAAGCCTGTTAATTGCTGGAGGACCTTTCTAAACTGAATACAATCATCTAACAGTTGCCAGAATGTAACGAGAAGGACGTCACTGGTATAGAAAGGATTAACTATGATCTGTATGCATGCCTTTCCATATTGGAGTTACTTTCGCTCTTAAACCTGCTTCTCTAGCCTTGTGGATGCAATATATGGGTCTAGCTACTGCCTTGGGAGGATGGTAAAGCCAATGTTTACACTAATACCCTCTCCTTTTGAAGCCTCTTGCAGATGTACGGGAAATGTCTCTTCCTCTTTCAACTGTGGGATTTTAGTTGTCGATGAGAGAGTCTCTTAATGTGACTCAGTAGTATGGTTAAACTACCATATTAATATACTGTATATATATATATATATATATATATATATATATATATATATATATATATATATATATATATATATATATATATATATATATATACACACAGTACTGTATATAGTAACCGATGGGCCAAATCCTGAAATCATATGAAACGGTACCTTTAAGCGGGTAAAAATTTCAGCATAATCTCCATACAATTAATGATATGGAAAGTTATTGACCATGCTTATTATATCAAAGTAACATCTCCACAATATTATATAAATTGTCTTTGTAGATTATAATGGCATCTGAAAACCCTCTGATGTGGAACCAAAATTCATGTGGCCCATGAACTAAGGTGGTGCATGCATGGGTGGTACTGTACTGTACTAAGTGGTGTACTAAGTGTTGATACCATTTTGGGTACCAGTCTTAAGGGGGGTCACCGTTTTTTTTTTTTTTTTTTTTTTTTTTATTATCTCCTTTTCTCTCTTTCCCTGGCTTGTATCCATTCGGCCCCATTCAGCCAACTGTTTTAAGACGTTTATCCCCATCCAAGTGTCAATTTCTTCCTGGCGAGTGATAACGGGCCAGCATTGTATGGAGAAATCCAGAAATGTTTCTATCGAAAAATGTACAAATTTAGCTTGCTGTCAAAACAAAAATATATATATGCTGGCTCGCTACCAATCGCCAGGAAAATATTGACACCTGAATGGGGGTAAACGCCTTAAAACAGTAGGCTGAATGGGGCCGAATGGATACAAGCCATAGAGAGAGGGAGAGAAAGAGAAAAAAGCAAGGTGGGCTCCCTTAACCCATTGACTAGCTAACAGTAAAAACAATCCTAATTTTCTTCACTGACTTCATCAACTTTATAATCTCCTACACTTTACAACAAAATTGGAAAATCTTCAGCTTTACTTTGCCTTTTGGGTATATATATATTTCCTAGTATTCTATCTATTTCCTAGTATTCTATCTATTTCCTAGTATTCTATTTATTTTATATGCCCAGGCCCAATCCCCACTTTTCCTATTTTTTTGTCTTTTTTCCCTCTTTTTCCTTTTTTTTTTGGGGGGGGGGGCGACTCATAGTATGCAAGCATATGATCCACTCGGGATTCAAACTCAGGACACCACACCCAGAACATAAGCATCTAAACCATTACACCACCAACACCGTTTAAGTTTTTTTCTCGAGCTGAATAATATTGTTTTTATTAACAACAGCAATATTGCCTTAAGTATATCCTCTAAACAAAGATTTTAACGTTGACCAAATGTCAAATAAATGTTTTTTAAGCCCTTCGGTACCGGCGACGTCTTTTTAATTTGTCTGTAGCTATATATAGACGATTTTGTGCAGCTTAACCCCCCCAGACATATTAACTTACGTAAGATAGGGGTTGCCCGAGCGCCTGGTATTTCCCCCACAACAGTGTTTCTCACACTGAGGGACCGTTAAAAGTCAGAGGAATTTCGGGTTGCCACCAATCGACAGATTCTGATCTAACTTACATAACTTACTGAGCTCAATATGATGCAAAAGTGTCATATAACTTACTTATTGAGCTATTTCACTAGGTTCATATGACGCAGAAGCGTCATAGGATACCTTTGGGCAATACCGCCATATGACGCGGTCGCGTCATATGAGACTGAGAGGGTTAAGAAGGATTTATGGTAGTAAAAAGGGTTAAGTGAAATAGTTCGAAGCCTGTTAATTACTGGAGGCTCTTTATAAACTGAATCAAATCGTCTAACAATCACGAGAAAAAGGTAAAAGTATGTCGCCGGTACAGAAGGGGTTAGTATTTATATATCTAAGAGGGCTTTGTTAATGCATGGATGTAATCATTATTATTCGCTCGTCAAGGATCTCCCGGATATTTGTTTGTAATGTTCTCTTTTTAAGGCTTTTTCTTTCTGGGCCTCTTTCTCGCTCATGTTTAGCCCCATTAGTTTTGAGATTCAAAGACTCATTAGTGTGGCGATTTTAAGAACTTTCGTCCAATTTCTTTGTCAATTTTAAGACTTTATGCCATTTAGGTGTAGATTTTTTCCTGGCAAACGAAAGCAAGCCTACCGGCCTTTGGCCGGAAGATTTACAAATTTGTCTCGAAGGGGGGTCTTATAGGTATTTTTAAAGCATGATGGAGGTCTAGGGGAAAACTAAAAAAATAATTCTATCTATTTGTTCAGGCCCATTCCCCCTTTTTTTTTTTTTTTAATAGAATTAATAATTTCCAATGAAAAGAGTTAGTAACAAACATTAGAGCAGCAGGTAACTATACCGTGTAACAAATATGGCGGCCAAAACTCTTGAACATTAACCTCTATAACTCACAAACCACTAGAGTAATCCAGCTAATATTTCTACCATATGGGAAGGGTCAACCAAGATATAGGTGTGGAAACTTACAGCCCATTTGCTCTAGCCCTTTTTGAGTTACAGAGGTTAGGGTTGAGGATTTCTGGCCTCCCTATTTGGAACAGGGTATAGCACCAAGCAGCACTGGAGACTATAGTAAGAGAGATTGACACCTATTTCCGTCACGCCATTTTGGTGCTGTTTTTGTTTTCTCTCTCCCTCCCTCTCTCTCTCTGTGGCTTGTATCCATTCGGCCCCATTCAGCCTACTATTTTAAGACGTTTATTCCCATCCAGGTATCATTTTTTTTCTGGCAAGCGGCAGCGAGCCAGCATATTTAAAACAAAAAAAAAATTTGACAGCCGGCTAAATTTGTACATCTTTCGATAGAAAAAAGTCTCCGTCGAACCCGGATTTCTTCATACAATGCTAGCTCGCTATCGCTCGCCATCGCTCGCCAGGAAAAAAGTCGACACCTGGAGGTGGATAAATGTTTTAAAACACTAGGCTGAATGGGGCCAAATGGATACAACCCAGAGAAAGAGAAAAGGAAAACAAAAAAGTAGGTCACCCCCCCCCTTAGTGTGTGTATCTCCCCCACTAACCCCCCCCCCCCCCTCCCTGGCTCTATAATGTCACTATCTCCCCCACTAACCCCCCCCCCCCTCCCTGGCTCTATCTCCCCCACTAACCCCCCCTCCCTGGCTCTATCTCCCCCACTAACCCCCCCCCCCCCCCCTCCCTGGCTCTATAATGTCACTATCTCCCCCACTAACCCCCCCCTCCCTGGCTCTATAATGTCACTCTCTCCCCCACTAACCCCCCCCCCCCCCCCTGGCTCTATAATGTCACTATCTCCCCCACTAACCCCCCGCCCCCCCTCCCTGGCTCTATAATGTCTATCTCCCCCATTAACCCTCTCCTCCTCCCTGGCTCTATAATGTCTATCTCCCCCACTAACCCCCCCCCCCCCTCCCTGGCTCTATAATGTCACTATCACCCCCCCCCCCCTCCCTGGCTCTATAATGTCACTAACACCCCCCCCCCCCCTCCCTGGCTCTATAATGTCACTAACACCCCCCCCCTCCCTGGCTCTATAATGTCACTAACACCCCCCCCCCCCTCCCTGGCTCTATAATGTCACTAACACCCCCCCCCCCCCTCCCTGGCTCTATAATGTCACTAACACCCCCCCCCCCCCTCCCTGGCTCTATAATGTCACTAACACCCCCCCCCCCTCCCTGGCTCTATAATGTCACTAACACCCCCCCCCCCCCTCCCTGGCTCTATAATGTCACTAACACCCCCCCCCCCCCCCTCCCTGGCTCTATAATGTCACTAACACCCCCCCCCCCTCCCTGGCTCTATAATGTCACTAACACCCCCCCCCCCCCCCTCCCTGGCTCTATAATGTCACTAACACCCCCCCCCCCCTCCCTGGCTCTATAATGTCACTAACACCCCCCCCCCCCCTCCCTGGCTCTATAATGTCACTAACACCCCCCCCCCCCCCTCCCTGGCTCTATAATGTCACTAACACCCCCCCCCCCCCTCCCTGGCTCTATAATGTCACTAACACCCCCCCCCCTCCCTGGCTCTATAATGTCACTAACACCCCCCCCCCCCCTCCCCCTCCCTGGCTCTATAATGTCACTAACACCCCCCCCCCCCCCTCCCTGGCTCTATAATGTCACTAACACCCCCCCCCCCCTCCCTGGCTCTATAATGTCACTAACCCCCCCCCTCCCCCTCCCTGGCTCTATAATGTCACTAACACCCCCCCCCCCCTCCCTGGCTCTATAATGTCACTAACACCCCCCCCCCCTCCCTGGCTCTATAATGTCACTAACCCCCCCCCCCCCCTCCCTGGCTCTATAATGTCACTAACACCCCCCCCCCCCCTGGCTCTATAATGTCACTAACACCCCCCCCCCCCTCCCTGGCTCTATAATGTCACTAACACCCCCCCCCCCCCCCCTCCCTGGCTCTATAATGTCACTAACACCCCCCCCCCCCTCCCTGGCTCTATAATGTCACTAACACCCCCCTCCCTGGCTCTATAATGTCACTAACACCCCCCCCCTCCCTGGCTCTATAATGTCACTAACACCCCCCCCCCCTCCCTGGCTCTATAATGTCACTAACCTCCCCCCCCCCCTCCCTGGCTCTATAATGTCACTAACACCCCCCCCCCCCCCTCCCTGGCTCTATAATGTCACTAACACCCCCCCCCCCCCCTCCCTGGCTCTATAATGTCACTAACACCCCCCCCCCCCCTCCCTGGCTCTATAATGTCACTAACACCCCCCCCCCCCCCTCCCTGGCTCTATAATGTCACTAACACCCCCCCCCCCTCCCTGGCTCTATAATGTCACTAACCCCCCCCCCCCCTCCCTGGCTCTATAATGTCACTAACACCCCCCCCCCCCCCCCTCCCTGGCTCTATAATGTCACTAACACCCCCCCCCCCCCCCCTCCCTGGCTCTATAATGTCACTAACACCCCCCCCCCCCCCTCCCTGGCTCTATAATGTCACTAACCCCCCCCCCTCCCTGGCTCTATAATGTCACTAACACCCCCCCCCCCTCCCTGGCTCTATAATGTCACTAACACCCCCCCCCCCCTCTCTGGCTCTATAATGTCACTAACACCCCCCCCCCCCCCCCCCTCCCTGGCTCTATAATGTCACTAACCCCCCCCCCCCCTCCCTGGCTCTATAATGTCACTAACCCCCCCCCCCCCCTCCCTGGCTCTATAATGTCACTAACACCCCCCCCCCCTCCCTGGCTCTATAATGTCACTAACACCCCCCCCCCCCCCCCTCCCTGGCTCTATAATGTCACTAACACCCCCCCCCCCCTCCCTGGCTCTATAATGTCACTAACACCCCCCCCCCCCTCCCTGGCTCTATAATGTCACTAACACCCCCCCCCTCCCTGGCTCTATAATGTCACTAACACCCCCCCCCCCCCTCCCTGGCTCTATAATGTCACTAACACCCACCCCCCCCCCCTCCCTCCTGGCTCTATAATGTCACTAACACCCCCCCCCTCCCTGGCTCTATAATGTCACTAACACCCCCCCCCCCCCCTCCCTGGCTCTATAATGTCACTAACACCCCCCCCCCCCTCCCTGGCTCTATAATGTCACTACACCCCCCCCCCCCCTCCCTGGCTCTATAATGTCACTCTAA
This sequence comes from Paralithodes platypus, assembly GCA_032716605.1. Lineage (NCBI taxonomy): Eukaryota > Metazoa > Arthropoda > Malacostraca > Decapoda > Lithodidae > Paralithodes > Paralithodes platypus. The sequence continues at coordinate 59,533,212 of CM064548.1, forward strand.
CACCCCCCCCCCCCTCCTGGCTCTATAATGTCACTAACACCCCCCCCTCCCTGGCTCTATAATGTCACTAACACCCCCCCCCCCCTCCCTGGCTCTATAATGTCACTAACACCACCTCCCCCTCCCTGGCTCTATAATGTTCACTAACCCCCACCCCCCCCTCTCTGGCTCTATAATGTCACTAACACCCCCTCCCCCCTCCCTGGCTCTATAATGTCTATCTCCCCCACTAAACCCCCCCCCCCCCCCCTCTGGCTCTATAATGTCTATCTCCCCCATTCTCTGTACCGACACACACCCTCCTTTGTTCTTGGCGAGCGGTAGCGAGCCAGCGTATTTAAAACACAATTATTTGACAGCAGGCTAAATTTGTAAATTTTTCGATAGAAAAATGTCTCCGCCGAAGCCGGATGTCTACATACAATGCTGGCTCGCTTTTGCTCACCAGGAAGAAATCGACACCTGGATGGGGATAAAAGTCTTAAAACAGTTGACTGAATGGGGCCAAATGAATACAACCCAGAGAAAGAGAGAAAAGGAGAGAAAGAAAACATGTCACCCCCCTTAATGTGTGTATCTGCCCCACTCTCTGAACTAACCCCCCCCCCCCCCCTTCCCTTGCACTAACACACCCTCCCTTGCCCTATTATAGGTTTGAGTCCTGAAGGGAAGAAGGAAAACCTAATATTTAGTAGTGGCCCCGGAATCATTGACGATGCGCCTTAACATTGTTTATGGCCAATCTTTGAACTCAAGCTTGTCTTTCAAACTTCCCGCCCAGGAGAGAACAAAATACGATTGCCACACATCGTGAGCGAAACGCTCTAAAAAACCACTCACGGACTCGTCCTATATGATGTGGGTACCACTACTAGAAACCACTCATGGACTCGTCCTATATGATGTGGGTACCACTACTAGAAAACACTCTCGGACTCGTCCTATATGATGTGGGTACTGTACCACTACTAGAAACCACTCACGGACTCGTCCTATATGATGTGGGTACCACTACTAGAAACCAGTCACGGACTCGTCCTATATGATGTGGGTACCACTACTAGAAAACACTCACGGACTCGTCCTATATGATGTGGGTACCACTACTAGAAAACACTCACGGACTCGTCCTATATGATGTGGGTACCACTACTAGAAAACACTCTCGGACTCGTCCTATATGATGTGGGTACCACTACTAGAAACCACTCACGGACTCGTCCTATATGATGTGGGTACCACTACTAGAAAACACTCACGGGCTCGTCCTATATGATGTGGGTACCACTACTAGAAACCAGTCACGGACTCGTCCTATATGATGTGGGTACCACTACTAGAAACCACTCACGGACTCGTCCTATATGATGTGGGTACCACTACTAGAAACCAGTCACGGACTCGTCCTATATGATGTGGGTACCACTACTAGAAAACCACTCACGGACTCGTCCTATATGATGTGGGTACCACTACTAGAAAACACTCACGGACTCGTCCTATATGATGTGGGTACCACTACTAGAAAACACTCACGGACTCGTCCTATATGATGTGGGTACCACTACTAGAAAACACTCACGGACTCGTCCTATATGATGTGGGTACCACTACTAGAAAACACTCTCGGACTCGTCCTATATGATGTGGGTACTGTACCACTACTAGAAACCACTCACGGACTCGTCCTATATGATGTGGGTACCACTACTAGAAAACACTCACGGGCTCGTCCTATATGATGTGGGTACCACTACTAGAAACCAGTCACGGACTCGTCCTATATGATGTGGGTACCACTACTAGAAACCACTCACGGACTCGTCCTATATGATGTGGGTACCACTACTAGAAACCAGTCACGGACTCGTCCTATATGATGTGGGTACCACTACTAGAAAAAACTAGCAAAAAATGTGGTGATGGGCTGGTCTATCTGAGTGAGAACTGAGCGATCTCTGCCATACCCATAGCTTACTCTGACTGTTCCTTTTACTTATATATCTTCTAGATCTCAAGTGGCGGCGTCTTTTCCGTGGATTGACCTCCCTACTGCCAACCTAGAAGTTGGCAGATTGGGAGCCAAAGTGTCACATTTTTCCCTTACCCCTCAACTTTCCCTTCATAATTGCTGAGGGGCACAGGGCCTTGGGTGGGACTTTGGTTTCCCGGGCATTTCCGCACCCTCCTCAGCTCCCTGCCTTGGAGTGGCTTCGGTCACCCGGGCTTTGTTAGTGGTAAGCAGGGAGGATTTTGTGGGGGCGCTCGTTTATGGCCTTGGCCTTGCTCGAGACCTTGGGGCTGTTCGGCCAGACAGCCTGGGGAACATCAACAACAACAACAACTAGCAAAAAATAATGTAAAATTAAAATTAAAATTAAACTTGATCTTAGCTTTGCGCTTCCCATGCGTCTTCTATTTCCGCACGCTTCGCCTTACTCATCGAAGCGATCTCTCGCCCTTAAACTGATATATCAAGACTCCAAATATAGCAGATGAATGGGAAGGGGATGGAAGGGAGGGCCAAAATCGTCAATGATTCCGGGGCCACTACTAAATATTAGGTTTTCCTTCTTCCCTTCGGGACTCAAACCTACAATTTGTTAGTGGCCCCTTCATCATTGATGATGAACCTGACATCTAAAGTCTGGAGGGGGACATTCATCAGGAATATCATAACCACTAACAAATTACTAAGGTTTAAAGAGAAACACGTACAAAAAAGATCATCGTTTAATATATAAAAATAATAAAAGAGTTTACAGGCGGCGTCTCTTAAAGGTTTGCCTGTTGTGTAGAACCTTTACGTTTGACAGAACAGTAGGAGTTACACACACAAACTATACATTTTAGATTATGATTACATAAATAAATCAATATCTCGTCTCTTAGAAAATACTGATAACTTTGGTGGCCTATATATATATATGGCCTACAGGTACTCTATTACAAATAGATTTGTACATTGCCCTTAATCCTATCCTTAAGATTATTGAGCATAAATTAATACTCTATTGCCATACATAAAGTAAAAATAAAAATGTCCTGACTAGACTTACTTTAGTCTAAAGAACGGGTTATCACATGACCCTGATTCTCATCATGTTGTTGTTGTGGTTCCCCAAGCTGCCTGGCCGAACAGCCCCAAGGCCCCGAGTAAGGCCAAGGCCAAGGCCATAAACGAGCGCCCCCACAGAACCTTCCCTGCCGACCACAATAAAGCCTGGGTGACCGAAGCCACTCCATGGCGGGGAGCTGAGAGGGTGCGTAATCGCCCGGGAAACCAAAGCCCCACCCAGGGCCCTGTGCCCCTCAGCAATTATGAAGAGAAAGTTGAGCGGCAAAGGAATAATGTGACGCTTTAGCTTCCAAGCTTGGTAGATTGGGAGGTCAATCCACGGAAGAGACGCCGTCACTTGAGATCTAGAAAATATATAAGTAAAAGGAACAGTCAGAGTAAGCTATGGGTATGGCAGAGATCGCTCAGGTCTCACTCTGATAGACCAGCCCATCACCATTTCTCATCATGTTGTATCACATAGGAGGCAGGTTAGAGGCCCTAGCTAAGAACCCCCCCCCCCCTTTTTTTCTTATATAAAAATAGCTTAACACTAGACTCTCTGCCTTAATGCTACACATGTGCGAGAAGGTTTCATGAGATTAACGGACAGGTAACGTGTCAGGAATGTATGATTGGACGACCACAGCTTGGTCTGTTGAATATCATCGAGTGAGTAATTATGTAAGAACCTGAGTGAGGCAGCCCACTTCCGAATATCGTGTGATCTAGCAAGAACGCCTGGATTACTGTCTCTAATCACTCCTACTAATAAGCAAGCCAGCTGTAATTTTTGAAGACATTTACCTGTCCGTGAAACCCAGAGGGACCCGGCCTGAGATGGCTGAGACTCCCGCATATATAAAATGAGCGATTGCACCGGGCAAAGCAAATGGTGTTTATCGCCCTGTTTCAGAGCTGGCACTTCAAACTCTGTAAAGACATGATTACTATGTTCATTTTTTGCGACGAAATTAGGAGCAGGTGCAATATGGACACTCATGTTGCGCCTCAAAAACCTTAAGCAAGATGGCTCCGAACTAATCGCCGCCAACTCAGACAGCCTGTCACCCGTGGCCAGTGCCATCAGAAAAATGGCTTTCTTAAGTCTTAACTCATAAGGAGGATTATGACAATATTTACGGGAATTAAGCATTTCAAGGGTCAAATCAAGAGACCAGGTGGGTGTGAGTTGACGGGGAGGAGGGCGAAGCCGGAAGCAAGACCGCATGAACCCCTTCTCCTCCGCCTCTGGCACGGACAGACCAGTTAAATCGAAAAAAGGTGTCCGAATTGCTGTGAGGTGATTCCTTAATGTGACAACTGACAACTTTTGCATATCAAAAAAGTAATTTAACCCTCAGAATCCGGGAGGCCTCATATGAGGCAAAATGCGCGGCTAAAAATCGCCGCTAAAATCATCATAACTCGGCAACCACGCATCGTAGCGATGTCATCTCAACAGCAGTCTACAGACAACAAAAAGTTCTACAATTTGCAAAAAAAAATACTACTCTAGGTGGTCTCAATCAATAGCTACTGAATTATGAAGCTTGACTGTACGAAAATAGCGCCGGACGCAGCGATCGGGATCATATGAGGCCCCCCGGATCCGAGGGTTAAATAATGAAACCCCATGCCACCGAGGACTGTTGTTGGTCAGTTTCTACGATCCAGGTGGTGAATGCCTTCCAATGAGATTGATACTGTCTTTGTGTTGATAATGTATACTGATTAATCAACTTATGAGTCACACTTTCCCCAAACTGGCCTAGCCACTTGGCCTTCTGAATATCCACAAGGCGAAAGTTGGCGAGGTCTTGAGGTTTCCAATTGTGTCTAAGTGGAAGTACGAGATCGGGAGCGACACCGGGTTCTCGCACCACGTCTTCAATTGATTGTACCAAACTTGGGCAGGCCACAACCGCGCGATCATCGAGACCATGCCTCGATAACCCCGTAGTTTGTGAACTACTTTGCACATTAAGGATGCGTCTGGAGGCGGAAATAGATAAATGGAGATCCATTTGTTCCAGTCTACCAGAAATGCGTCCGGACCCCCCGCCGGAGTCTGACTCCGACGTGTGAAGTACTGAGGCAACTTGCCTCTGACACGAACAAGTCCACTTGTGGACGGTATGGCTCTGCAATCATCTCTTGAAAGACGTTTTGCTCGAGAGCCCATTCTACTTGAGTGCTCTGTCTCCGAGACAGAGCGTCTGCCCATACGTTCGCCACGCCGGGCAGATATGTTGCATGAAGATAAATCTCTAGCCTTGCAGCTAGACGAAAGATCTTTTCCGACAACCCTTGTAACACTCGAGATCTCGCTGACCCTTGCTTCTGAATGCATGTGACTACAGTCAGATTGTCCATTCTGAAGGCTAGGGACTTTCCCGCCTGGCTCATGCCCTGCTCCTGTAAAAAGGATAGGGGGACTAACAACTCCTTGGCATTGATATGAAGATGAATTAACTTGGACCATGACCCTGACCCTGATGACCCAGGTTTGACTGGTAACCCCACCCCAGGGTACCCGACGCGTCCGTATCTATCCAGACCGTCGGAGGAGGAGTGAATTACCTCTGGCTTCGCCCAAGCTGCCAGGAGGTTGTGGATTAACTTTGGAATTTTCCGCAGTGTTTTCGCTGGCAACAGCGGAAAGCACCTGTTTCCTTCCAAAATAATTTGTTTGACCTTCAGACGTATCCAATTGAGTGAGCCCACCAGAGATGCCCAGATTCTCCTCGTGGTCGTCAAAGAATGAAGAAACCGAAAGAGTTTCCTCCGAAATCTCTGACGGTTGTCCTCGCTCTGACTCGGAGTGAGCAACTCGGTATCCCAGATAAGGCCCACCCATTGGATTTTCCTGGTGGAGATCAAGGTGGACTTTGCTAAGTTCACCTTGAACCCCAAAGCAGCTACATGAGTTAACACCTGCTGTACGTGTTGGAGGCAAATTACTTTGGATTGAGCTACTATTAACCAGTCGTCGAGATACCATAACACCATGATTCCCTGATTCAGCAATGGTAGCAAAGCCTGTCAGACTAATTTTGTGAAAATATGGGGTGCCAGATTTAGACCAAAGGGCATTCTTTGAAATACAAACTTTTTATCCCCGTTGCGCAAAGCTAGATATTTCTGATAACGTTTGTTGATAGGGACATGCCAATAGGCCTCTGTGAGATCGATGGAACACATCCAACCCTGCGGCGGGAGTGTCAATCTGATCTGATTCACAGTCAGCATCCTGAACGACTGATTGTGAATGTGAGTGTTCAGATAGGTCAGGTCGATCACTGGCCTCATCTGAACACTGTCCCTTTTTGGCACCAGGAATAACCGGGATGTGAACACGGGTTGTGACAAAGGACTGGGGATAATGATCTGTTTTAGGGCCATCTCGTTGACGACGGATCCTACCTCTAATGAAACACGATTGAATTCTGTGGGGATACGTAAACGGGGTCGCCGGGACCACCACCATGAGAGACCCTTCCGGACCACTGTCCTTGCCCATGCCGGGGCCAAGCCCGATGACAATCCCGGAAATTGCCAGTCGCATGACTGGTGTTGTCCGGCAGAACTACTCTCGAATCCGGCTCGCCTTGCCGTGGCACTGGGAATGAGAGAGCTGTGTGGTGTCTCAGTTTTTTGGATTAGAGGGTTGTGACTCTGATTTAGGAGTGGGGGGGATGAGAGGCCTTGCTACCATCGCTACCGGGTTTACCCCTAGACTGCCCCCTGAACCAACGCCCTCTACCCCTGGACTGACCTCGTCCTCGAGACGTACCGCTACTTCCAGGGGCTGTGTGAGTCTTTGATGACTGAAAGGACTGGGACTGAACACGAAATGAACGTTACGAGGCGGAAAATTTGTTTTAGCGGAGGCGGGTTAGCCGAACTCTCTCAAGAAAACAATTGTAGTAAAATGCCGGTCAAACCGAAATTAGACTAGACGCCGTAAACAAAACAAGACAAAATCCAACCTATCCCGTGCCAAACCAGGATAATCTGAATTTTAACATAGCTCTAGATGTTTCTGGAAGTGTCCCGGCGGGAAAACCGCTTGAAACAACTAGAGGCACGTTGACTAAGTCTCACTTTTCACAAATCCCGCCGGAAGGGTCAACCCCCCCAGAATGGATAAAACAACGTGCATATATATGGCATAGTTATACATGAATATATCAATAATAACACTTCCTAGCCATACGTAAACAACCTACATGAGGCCAACTAGATGGGGGCAGGCGTCGATGATATCAATAATAATAGCACAAACCTGCAATCCAGCGTAGACCAAAGATAACCCGTAGCAATCAAGAAGCGTAGGTTGAAGAGCAGCATGGCTCTGTGCAAGACCCCTCAACTACGTGAGAAAATCAAAGTTGCACTATCCCACGTGGAAGCATGCTGTTGCACACCCAAAGCGGACCGAACAACAGGTCCCGGTTCACTAAAAGAAGCCTCATGATTAACAGTGAACTAACAATGAGCTAGGGTAATAAAACAAGCACGTGGGAGCCTTGCCTTATCACAACGAGGACTCACTCGCCTTTCCAAACTTACCCGGAAAACAGTCTCCAGGGCCCGCGAAAGGACGTTCACAGCCTACTCCTAGTCTATAAGCTACCTATCCTCAGCACTTAGCATATACAATGGGGGGTATTAAGTGTTGTCATAGATTCCAGTGGTCTTCGCTCAAAAAGTTTTATTGGTATTTTTATAGTTACTGGGAAAAGTGCTTATCCCTCAGAGTATTAGTCAGTGTCCGAAACTTTGTGAAATATCTGACAACACTTATTAACCTCGACCGTACATATGAGCAAAAGACTCGCCATGTCCGAGGGGAGGTGAAGAATGAAGGAGAGCTGGAGCGCCCTCGAGACACGTCCGACTCGAGCGGACCCAGGAGAAATAAGGGCGAGAGATCGCTTTGATGAGTGAGGCGAAGCGTGCGGGAACAGCAGACGCATGGGAAGCGCAAAGCTAAGATCAAGTTTAATTTTTATTTTTACATTATTTTTTGCTAGTTTTTTCTAGTAGTGGTACCCACATCATATAGGACGAGTCCGTGAGTGTTTTCTAGTAGTGGTACCCACATCATATAGGACGAGTCTGTGAGTGTTTTCTAGTAGTGGTACCCACATCATATAGGACGAGTCCGTGAGTGTTTTCTAGTAGTGGTACCCACATCATATAGGACGAGTCTGTGAGTGTTTTCTAGTAGTGGTACCCACATCATATAGGACGAGTCTGTGAGTGTTTTCTAGTAGTGGTACCCACATCATATAGGACGAGTCTGTGAGTGTTTTCTAGTAGTGGTACCCACATCATATAGGACGAGTCCGTGAGTGTTTTCTAGTAGTGGTACCCACATCATATAGGACGAGTCCGTGAGTGTTTTTTTAGAGCGTTTCGCACACGATGTGTGGCAATCGTATTTTGTTCTCTCCTGGGCGGGAAGTTTGAAAGACAAGCTTGAGTTCAAAGATTGGCCATAAACAATGTTAAGGCGTATCGTCAATGATGAAGGGGGTACTAATAAATAATATCTCTATATCTTTTTTCTGAACTAATCCATACCCTCCCTTGCTCTATAAAGTTTCTATCTTCTCTTTGAACTAACACACACCCTCCCATGTACTAACACACACCCTCCCTTTTACAGTACTATAATGTCTATCTTCTCTGAACTAACACCCCCTTCCTTGAACTATAATGTCTATCTTCTCTTTATACTAACACCCCCTCCCTTGAACTATAATGTCTCTATCTTCTCTTTATACTAACACCCCCTCCCTTGCCCCCGGCTTGGACAGGGATCCGGAGACGCAGAAGTCGACGTACTCGCTGCTGGGGAACGAGGCCATAGTCATCAACACCCAGGCTGCGGCTCTGGTGGCTCTGGCGATCCTGGTGCCTGTCATGGTGTCTCTGCGGCCCTTCAGGAGGCACTGGAGCGAACGACTCACCGAACATCTCTAAAGTCGTTGGGACTCACCGAACATCTCTTAAGGTCGTTGTGACTCACCGAACACCTCACTGAACATATCTAAGGTCGTTGGGACTCACCGAACGACTCACCGAACATTTCTAAGCTAATTGTGATTCACCGAACACCTCGCTGAACATCTCTAAGCTCATTGGGACTCGCCGAACTTCTCTAATCACACGACCAGAGTTTACCAAGATTTATCAGAGATCTCCAAAGACACTAAAACTCAACAAACATCTCTTTAAAACCCTGAGACTCCTCGAGGAAATCTAAGCACACCGTGTCTTATTGAACACTTCTAAACATCCAATACATTTGACACTCATGGAAACCACTTCTAAGTATCCAATCAGTATAACAATGAGTATCTCTTAATACATTGTAAACATTTGAAATTTTTGTGTACACATAAACAGTGTTCCTCAGTTAATCTATTCAAAGTAGAACACATTTCTGTATTTGCTATGTTTTCTCACTAGCATAGATCCAGTGTCTTCATTTAATCTGTTTATATATTTAGCAATATCTCTGTCTGTACTATAAAAACCATGTGTTCAATAATGATGTCGTTTTTAAGGGGGGTCACCGGCTTCTTTTATCCTTCTCTCCTTTTCTCTCTTTCCCAAGCTTGTATCCATTCAACCCCATTCAGCCAACTGTTTTAAGACGTTTATCCCCATCCTGGTGTCGATATCTTCCTGGCGAGCGATAGCGAACCAACATTGTATGGAGAAATCCGGCTTGAGAAATTTTTCCATCGAAAAATGTAAAAATTTAGCTTGCTGTCAAAACAAAAATATATATATATGCTGGCTCGCTACTGCTCACCAGGAAAATATTGACACCTGGATGGGGGTAAACGTCTTAAAACAGTAGGCTGAATGGGGCCGAATGGATACCATCCAATGAGAGAGGAGAGAAAGAGAAAAAAGCGAGGTGGGCTCCCTTAAGGCCATACACTCCCTTGGTTGACAGGGCTAGGGCGTGTCCTTTGTTACAGGGACTTGACAAGATTTTGTTTTTTTGCCACGAATCTCTAACCTAAGCTGTCCAACCTCTTAACATCTACCAATGGCACAGTGAGGGATCGAACTGCAGACCCTTTAATCAGCAGTCAGACGCGCTACCGACCATACCACGGCCCGCGGCATGGTTCAATACAGAACACATAATTGAAACAACAGTGGTACACGATTTACGTGTTTGAAATTGAACACATTAAGGGAGCTCAGACGGTATTCTATCTATCAGACGGTATTGTGAAGCATAATTTACTGGGTCGGCTCAATGGTTTAACCCTTTCTCTGCGGGCTTATTTGCGCTATTTAGGGCATATTCAGGCACTCCTGAATGATTAATCAAGTATCTGCATTAAATTAACTGTATTCTGCCGAAAACTAGGCGAAAATAGCTTCAAAATTACACCAGAACGAGCTTCGTAGGTGGCGGGGTTCACCCGCAGCGTTGCCATAGACATTTGGGAAAACTCGCTAATTATTAGCTCTCGCTCGCTCGGCAACACTGTCGAGACAGCCGCGCGAGACCACAGTCTCCATCAGTGAGCGGCTGGCTGCTCTGAGGGTCGGACGGAGGTCCCTCACGCTCCCGCCCACGGACACTCGCTTTCTACGGCTTTTACAGGCTTTTAAAGCCTGGAAATTGCTGTAAATTGCCTATGCGTTCCAGAACGTCACCCCCAGGGAAAGGGTTAAGGAAGGGGTTTAGTTTGCTCTCTAAACCTCTATCAAACTTAAAAAAAAGACTCGCATGACCCCTCTTCGATATACATTTGTACATTTTTCGGTAGAAAAATTTCCCGGCCGAAGGCCGATTTCTCTTCAAATAAAGGCTCGCTATCGCTCTCCAGGAAACAAAATGACACCTAAATAGCACGAAATGTGTTAATATTGGCAATGAAATGGGGCAAAAGGTCTGAAAATCGTCAAATTAATGGGGCGAATGTGTTGAAATCTCATAACTAATAGGGCTAAACACGAGGGAGAAGACGGGCCAGAAAAACCATCTGAGTCCCCTTAAGAACCATCCCTGTTTTTAGTCATTCATAACTCAAAACACGTGTATAATCCGAATCACAAATGTGTTCCAAAACCCCATAAATAGTAAGGGTTTGAATTGGCCACTTGCGAGTTTCGTTCTATAAGGAAGTTGGAGCCGTTGATATCGATAGTTAGCAGAATTACCAGCTAAAATACGGTTGCGATGCATTTATTTATAAATAAAACCCAATTTAGCACACTTTTTGTTCATCAGAAACCTACATTGTTTTTGCATTTCGTATTAATATTGATGTTTACGATTCCAACTTCCTTATAGCCTGAAACTCGCAAGTGGTCAATTGTAACACCCAAACGACTAAGACACCACGGTTTTTGTGGGGTCCGTTTTTTGTGGTGACCGTTTTCTGTTATTGTGGTATTAGCAGCTGCATATTTTTAAGGGGGAGCATTTATTTAGATTTTAGTTTTGTTTAGTTTAGTTTATTTTGTTATTTTACTTTTATTTTATTTTATTATTATTATTTTATTATTATCATTATTATTATGTTATTATTATCATTATTATTATTTTTTTTAGCTTTCTCCCTAGACCTCCAACAAGCCTAATAAAATACCCCCAAAACCCCTCTTTGAGATAAACGTGTGCATTTTTCAATAGAAAAATGCCTCGGCCTTAGGCCGGTTCCTTTTACAATGCAGGCTCGCTTTTGCTTGCTAGGAAAAAAAATACACCTAAATGGCACGAAAGGTCTTAAAATTGACAAGAACTTGGGCGAAAGGTTCTTACAACTAATGGAGCGACCGTTTTAAAATCTCAAAACTAATGGGCTAAACATGAGGGAGAAGGGGATCTAGATAAAACGTTCCCTTGAGTCAGTTTTTTTTAATGATCTACAATATTAGCGTATTATAGAAAACGTTTATTATTAAGGAGAAGCTGTACACATTGAAATGTTGGGTATGCAAAGGGTGATTAAAGTGTCCATAATATTCTACCCATTTAACCCCTTCTGTACCGCCGGCGAAGTCTGTTGTATCTAATTCTAGCTATACTTGAACGATTTTATGAAGCTTAGGAAGGATCTGTGGTAGTTAAAAGGGTTGATTGAGATAGTTCGAAGCCTTATAATTACTAGAGATCCTTCCTAAACTGAATAAAATCGATTAGTAGTAGCCAGAATATAATGAAAAGACTTCGCCGGTACAGAAGGGGTTAATGGGTTATAGTCTATTTGCTGTAAGTAGGCGAGAAATCATGACCTCTGTAACTCAAAAAGGGCTTGAGCAAATGGGCTGTAAATATCCACATCTATTCCTTGACTGACTCTTCCCAAACGGTAGAAATATTAGCTCGATTACTCTAGTCGTTTTTGAGTTACAGAGGTTAGAGGTCATGATGTCTCGCCTACTTACAGCGAATAGACTATAGCGTCTGTTTTGTTGATCTATTAATCTCTTCTGTACCGGCCACGTCTTTTTATTTTGTGTTTGTTATATTTAGACGATTTTGTGCAGTTTAAGAAGTATCTGAGCTAGTAAAAAAAGAGTTAAGCGAGATAGTTCGAAGCCTGTTAATGGCTGGAGTCCTTTTTTAAACTGAATATAATCGTCTAATAGTAACCACAAAAAGTGTAAAAGGCGTAACCGTTAAACAAGGGGTTAATTCATATATTTTTTAGTTTCCTCGCTAGACCGCCCTCAAACTTAGAAAAACGCCCTCTAGACCCCCCCCCCCCCCCTCAAGATAAATTTGTACATTTTTCAGTAGACAAATTTCCCGGTTTCTCTTATAATTACAGGCTCGATATCGCATGCCAGAAAAAAATTGACACCTAAATGGCACGATAGGTCTTAAAATTTACAAAGGAATGGGGCAGAAAGTCTTAAAATTGCCAAACTAACGTGCCGAATGTCATAAAATCTCAGAACTAATATGCTAAACTTGAGGGAGAAGGGGGTCCAGAAAAAGCGAGTATTACCCCCATAAAAAGCGAGTACTACCCTCTTAAAGGTATATTGGTGGTAAGAAACCCATCGACAACAAAGATAGAAAGGCATACAGTATTACCATCAATATACCCAATGAGGGGCAAAGGGGGCAAAGGATAATTGCCGAGGGGCACAGGGCCCTGGGTGGGGCTTTGGTTTCCCGGGCGTTTCCGCGCCCTCCTCAGCTCCCCGCCATGGAGTGGCTTCGGTCACCCAGGCTTTATTGTGGTCGGCAGAGAGGGTTCTGTGGGGGCGCTCGGTTATGGCCTTGGGGCTGTTCAGCCAGGCAGCTTGGGGAACAACAACAACAACAACAACAGCAACATATACCCAATGATCTTATATTCATATTTGTTTTCACCAACCCACCAATTAATTTACAAATAAACTTATCTAGTGAAATTAATGACCGTAATGAATACATGTGGTACTCCAAGGACTCGAACCTAGGATACTCACACCGAAATCTCGCACACTAAACATTAGGCTACCAAGACACTTATTATTAAGTATATTGGAAGTAATATACCCATCTACTGTATATTATAAGGATAGAAAGGTATATTACCATCAATATACTCAATGATCTTATACACCATTATTATTACGTATATTGAAAGTAATATAACAATCTATATTATATGGATAGAAAGGTAAATCACTGTCAATATACCCATTGATCTTGTATACCATTATTATTAGGTATTTTGGAACTAATATACCATCTTTTTTATAAGGATAGAAAGGTAAAATCACCATGAATATGCTCAATGACTTTAAATACCTTTTTTATACCTTTATATGTAGTTATTTTTGCAGTAATAAGCCCATCTTCTATTAGGATTAAGAGGTAAATTTGTATGATTATGCCTGTATTATTAGGTAGATTGGCAGTAATATACAGTACTAATCTTATATATATAGATAGAAAGGCAAATCACTATTAATATACCCAATGGGTTTATATATCTTTATTATTAGGTATATTGACAGTATTATACCTATCTTATAATACGGATAGAAAGGTAAATTTTTATCAATATACCCAATGATTTGATATTCCGTTTTTGATACCCTTGACAGTTTACAGTTGTCCAAATAAGTTCAGTTCCTTGCCGTAATTTTCTGTATGGAAGTAAAATAGTATGAATGAACTGAAAGTGTGGTTTCTTTTAACCCCTTCTGTACCGGAGACGCCTTTTTCATTTTCTTCTAGCTATATTTAGACAGTTTTGTGCAGTTCAAGAAGGATCAGTGGTAGTAAAAAGGGTTAAATTAGATAGTTAGAAGCCTCTTAATTGCCAGAATCCCTTTTATAACTGAATAAAATCGACTAACAGTAGCCAGAATAAATCTAATAAGACATTGCCGGTACAGAAAGGGTTAAGCATTATTTGACTAATCAGACGAGTTAACCACTGCACTAGAAACTAGACTCGTAATTCACCTCACGTACATTATATTTCCATGTATAAGATCACGGAGGGGAACAGAATTTATGTGGGCAACTGTACAGTACATGTATTGAGGATCATTTAGAAACCCTGTAGTAAGGGAGAGCGGCCATTTTTTCCTTTGGCCGCCATTTTGGTCCCTCAATTATCAAACAACAGGGTTTTATTATATTTTTGATCATGTAGAATCCATACTCAAAGATCAAACTATAAAATTTGTACCAGTACAGTATTGCTATATGTTTATTATGACTTAACCTTTTTCATCATTCTTTTTTCTAACTTTTTCCTGAGAGTGGTGAAGGCAGTGGGGCCTAAAGTTTTTGAAACTATTCTTGCTTCCAAATTTCATAAGCATTTCTCTTCTCATAATCTGCTCTCAGATCGCCAGTATGGCTTCCTTAAGGGTCGCTCTACTGGTGATCTTCTTTCATATCTTACTAACTCTTGGTCATCCTCCTTTCGGGACTTCGGTGAGACTTTTTCTATTGCACTAGACATATCGAAAGCCTTCGATAGAGTCTGGCATAAATCTTTAATTTCTAAACTACCCTCCTTCGGTTTCTATCCCTCCATCTGTGCCTTTGTCTCTAATTTCCTTTCCGGCCGTTCCATAGCCGCGGTTGTGGACGGCCATTGTTCACTTCCTCACCCTATAAACTCCGGTGTTCCTCAGGGCTCTGTCCTATCTCCTATTCTCTTTCTAATTTTTATAAATGATCTCCTTAACTGTACCTTAATTCCCATCCATTCATACACAGACGACTCAACCTTACACTACTCCATTAGTTTTTCAGAACGCCCCAGCCAGCAATCCCTCAACGACAAACGTAATGAAGCCATAGAACTCTTAAATTCTGATCTAAATACTATTTCCAATTGGGGC
Organism: Paralithodes platypus; assembly: GCA_032716605.1. Taxonomy (NCBI): domain Eukaryota; kingdom Metazoa; phylum Arthropoda; class Malacostraca; order Decapoda; family Lithodidae; genus Paralithodes; species Paralithodes platypus. The sequence continues at coordinate 59,548,621 of CM064548.1, forward strand.
AGAGAAAACCTTGTTAACTTTAATGCTTCCAAAACCCTATTTCTCCATCTATCTACCCGTCAGGATCTCCCAGCGGACTATCCCTTATTCTTCAACAATACAAAATTCAACCCTTCATCTTCTCTCAATATTCTTGGTGTCTCTTTTTCTTCTGTTCTCATTTGGAAGGACCATATTACCAGTCTTGCTAAGGCAACCTCCCAGAAGCTGGGTGTGCTCAACCGCCTTAGGGGGTTCTTTTCCCCTGCACAGCTTCTTGCTCTGTACAGGGGCATAGTGCACCCTTGTATTGAGTATTGTTCACATGTGTGGGGAGGTTCCTCTCACACCGCTCTCTTAGACAAAGTTGAAAGGAAGGCCTTTCGTATCATTAACTCCCGTCCACTCACCAACTCTCTGCAATTTCTCTCTCTCCGCCGCAATGTTGCATCTCTCTCGCTATTCTATCGCTACTATAATAATCAGTGTTCCTCGGAGCTATCCCAGTGCATACCACCTCCTTTACGTAGGGCACGTGGTACCCGTCTTGCAACTCAATCCCACCCCTACTCTGTGCAACTCTCCAACCCAAGAGTGAAATGTTACTCTCAAACTTTCTTCTACTCAACAGCTGAGCTCTGGAACTCTCTCCCAGAATCAGTCTTTCCCTCTTCCTATGACTTAAATTGCTTCAAACTCCGTGTGTCCAGGCATTTTGGCTCGAACGTCCCTTGATTTTGGCCCTGTCACTCTTTCAACTATGGGGGAGGCACTCGCTATAGGCAGTTATGCCTTTTGCCTCCCTCAATCACATAGAAAAAAAAAAATAATAATAATAATGGTGTGCCCCATGGTTCCCCAATGTCTTACTCTAATGCCCACTGGCAAAGTTGGCTTTTCTCTCTCTGGCGTAGGGATGCGGCGACCCCACCGCCTGCCATTTTGGTGGTGCAATCGGCTTCTGTAGCAGTGGACCACTGGTTCCTATCTTCAGAAAATTCCTGTGCTTGCTATGAATCCAGCCAGGACCCCCAGTGGGGTAAACAAAATGGCAAAACAGTGGTGGAACTGCCATCCGGGTGAGGGTCTGCTCCTTCAGTGCTAAGAGTCATAATCCACTTAGTGGAATGGCACTATAATGAAGTGACGTCACTGCTGAAGGTGTTAAATTTCCTGGCCAGTTGTTATGTTATCATTATTGCTAGTTCTCATACATACATACATACATACATACATATACAAAAGTCTACACCGCTTCATCGACACATTTAAGTACTGATAATTTAAGTGCACATTAAGTATAATTTAAGGACTAATGAGTAAGTACATTTTAAAGTACTGGAATATATTCAGACAACATATTGCTTATACCATTAATAAATAGAGGGACACTCGGTAGAGCACATTCCTTTACCTACTGTATGTTGGCTGGTTCTTTACCATTAACCCCTACTGTACCGGAGATGTCTTTACCATTAACCCCTACTGTACCGGAGATGTCTTTACCATTAACCCCTACTGTACCGGAGATGTCTTTACCATTAACCCCTACTGTACCGGAGATGTCTTTACCATTAACCCCTACTGTACCGGAGATGTCTTTACCATTAACCCCTACTGTACCGGAGATGTCTTTACCATTAACCCCTACTGTACCGGAGATGTCTTTACCATTAACCCCTACTGTACCGGAGATGTCTTTACCATTAACCCCTACTGTACCGGAGATGTCTTTACCATTAACCCCTACTGTACCGGAGATGTCTTTACCATTAACCCCTACTGTACCGGAGATGTCTTTACCATTAACCCCTACTGTACCGGAGATGTCTTTACCATTAACCCCTACTGTACCGGAGATGTCTTTACCATTAACCCCTACTGTACCGGAGATGTCTTTACCAACCCCTACTGTACCGGAGATGTCTTTACCATTAACCCCTACTGTACCGGAGATGTCTTTACCATTAACCCCTACTGTACCGGAGATGTCTTTACCATTAACCCCTACTGTACCGGAGATGTCTTTACCATTAACCCCTACTGTACCGGAGATGTCTTTACCATTAACCCCTACTGTACCGGAGATGTCTTTACCATTAACCCCTACTGTACCGGAGATGTCTTTACCATTAACCCCTACTGTACCGGAGATGTCTTTACCATTAACCCTACTGTACCGGAGATGTCTTTACCATTAACCCCTACTGTACCGGAGATGTCTTTACCATTAACCCCTACTGTACCGGAGATGTCTTTACATTAACCCCTACTGTACCGGAGATGTCTTTACCATTAACCCCTACTGTACCGGAGATGTCTTTACCATTAACCCCTACTGTACCGAAGATGTCTTTACCATTAACCCCTACTGTACCGGAGATGTCTTTACCATTAACCCCTACTGTACCGGAGATGTCTTTACCATTAACCCCTACTGTACCGGAGATGTCTTTACCATTAACCCCTACTGTACCGGAGATGTCTTTACCATTAACCCCTACTGTACCGGAGATGTCTTTTTCATTTGATTTTAGCTATGTTTAGATGATTTTGTATAGCTTAAGAAGGATCTATGGCAGTAAAAAGGGTTAAGTGAGATAGTTCGAAACCTGTTCGTTGCTAGAGGCCCTTTTTAAACTAAATAAAATAGTCTAATAGCAAGAATAAAATTATAGAGATGTCGCTGGTACAGAAGGGGATAATACCATAAGCCTATATTTTCTTCTGGGCCTGGGTTTCAAGATATGACTCGGATCGCCTCCTCAGTTGAATGACTTCTTCCTTGGTGCATTATACTATCTATATGCTCAGGCCCAATCCCCACTTTTCATATATTTTTATTTTTATTTTCTATTTTACTCTTATTACTTTTTTGTTTTTATTTTCTTGGGGGTGGCCGACTCAAGACAGAGCAAGCACAGGGAAAACACAAAACACAACTACTATCTTCCTTCAAATGTCGTGAAAATTGGTTCGTAACTACTGTATATCCTATCTGCCCACCAAATTTCGTGAAAATTTCTGGATCGCCTTCTTAAACTAATTACTTTTTCCTTAGTGCATATCCTATCTGCTCACCAAGTATTGTGAAAATCGGACTTTAACTTTGTGAGATATCTTGTTTACAGACAAAGAAACAGACAAGCAGAGCCAAAACATAACCTTCGTTCATCTTTGTTGGCGGAGGTAATAATGGGTATGAAAAGGGAATGTAAAGTGTCCATAATATTCTTCCCATTGTAAGGTATATTGGTGGTATTACACCCCTTAAACCAGTTAAATACGTAAATCAACATCAACATACCCAAAGGTCATATACTGTATACCTCTTTCATACCTATTTTATAACCTTCAGTTTTTACAGTGTTGATAATGTGAACGGTATTAATTAGTACATTATTAAGGGAAGATTTTCAGATATTTCTATTATTTTTTATTTTTTATTGTTTTTTATTGTTGTTGTTATTATATTATTTATTATATATTTAATTACCTCTCTAGACCCTATAAAGCTTCTTAACATACCCCCAAGGATCCCTATAAAATGGTGCATTTTTTTGGTTGACAAATGCTTCAGCCAAAGGCCGGTTTTTCCTAAACTGCAGACTCGCTATCTGTCGCCAGGAAAAATCAACACCTAAGTGGCGCGAAAGGTCCAAAAATCGCCAAACTAGTATGGCGAATGTCATTAAATCTCAAAACTAATGGGGCTAAACATGAGGGAGAAGGGCTCCAGTGTTATGGACTATAACACCAATGATCTCTGACGTTATTTGGTTATTGCAGTATTAGAGTACAGTATTCAGTAAGTGACACTATACCTTGTTCGTTAAAGATAGGCCAAAATTCCAGACCCCAGCCTCTCATAACTCGAAAAGGACTCGGAGTAATTGACCGGTTATGTTTACCATTTGGGAAGAGTCAGCCAGGGAATAGGTGTGGAAATGTACAGTGCATTTGCTCTCCTCTCATAACTCGAAAAGGAGTTGAGTAATAGACCAGTTATTTCTACCATTTGGGAAGAGTCCCAGGGAATAGGTGTGGAAATATTACAGACCATCTACTCTAGCCCCTTTTTTTGAGTTGCAGAGGTTAGGGGTAACTATTTCTGGCCTACCTTTAATAAATGGACTATATATTTGTATATAATGGTCATAGATTAATAGCAGTTGTATTTACTCTGTCAGCATTCTAGGGCAAGTTACTCTTCTATTTTCTGGCTATTATTAGACAATTGTATTCAGACAGAGTAGATATTTGAATAATAGATTAAGCACTGTTGTATATTCAAGATTTTTTAAGGACAATAAATTTTATCATATATACTGCACCTGTTTATTTGACCTCAATACTGTATACTGTTGTCAGTTATATTTCACCTGAAGGTGAACTGAATCCCTTAGCAATGGATTTTTCGCTCGTTAATGGAAAAATATGAATCTTCTATGTCTCTTGAGTGGTATGAATGCCAAGTTTTCATAATTAACAACACATTTCGCTACAAATCTACGTAATAGCTGAGTAACCATAAAATAGTAACATGACAATTTACCATCAGCTGGAAAACAAAAAAAGACTAAAGAGATTCTTTGAGAGAGAAGGGTCATCTATATCCCTGGTCTCCATTTTGGTGCTTCTGTGAAACTTCAAATTGGCTCCATGCCCTATTTTTGTCGACTATGCAACTACTTGGGGGCAGGGGGCTAGGAATCCTCCTCCCCTTGTAAAATTCACCTACTAGGCGAGACAGAAAGAGGCGAGTGAATGCGAAAGTGGCCCCGGAACTCTTAAGAATTGGAACTTTAAATATTGTTTCTGTTCGGGCTCTGTCTTAAGTTAGCCACCCCCAGCTATCGGGTATATGCCCGAGTATACAGTATACATACATACACATACATACATACACATACATCCATACATACATACAACTACTTTACATCACTATTTACAATATAACCAACACACCTCAACTTCGTTAGATCTACCACGCCGTGGTAGAGTTGGTTAAAGCATGGACAATCGTCCTGAATGTCAGTGATTCGAGCCCCGCTGAGAGTATAAAGCCCCGTCTACACGATCGAGCAGTGTCCGGCGGGCTGTGTCCCTTCACCGGGCAAAGTCTGTAAAGCCCCGTCTACACGATCGAGCCGTGTTCGGCGGGCTGTGCCCCTTCACCGGGCAAAGTCTGTTAAACACGCTTGCGGTGTTGTCCACACGGCAGCCGGGCAGTGATTGGCCAGTTAAAGTCTGCCAGTGGTCAGAGTAGGAGCTCGGCAGGGCTGGGTCAGTGGGTTCGGTATGATCACCATGGTTCCCAACAACAATAATCACAGGACAGTTGTATAACCTATATATCCAAGCAGATGCCAATAGGAGGGAGTGTATATCGGCAGAAGCTCGACTGGAGGCAAGACCTCACGCTTGTTTCAAATGGATGCAGCTACACTTATTTGCAGTATACTAAAAGATTATCCAAGCATAGTTTGTTTCGCATTATTCCTGAAACTTGTCGAGCAATATACGAAGTACTCAATCAAGAGTGCTTGCAGGTGAGATTTATAGTGAGACGATCCAACCTAAGTTTACATAAAATTAATTAAATAATACAATTGCGGATGGTATATTTGAAATCTCGTCGTTGCGATTCCAACGGTATATACATATATTAATTTTGACCAATTTTTAGGTGACTGGACGACTCGGCCCATGGGACAACTCGGCTCGGACAGCTCGGCCCACTTTTGGACAACTCGGCCACCACGGCGAGACAACTCGGCCATTATTTGAGACAGCTCGGCCCCATGTTTTGCTATGGGGCAATTTAACGAGACCAGTCAGGATTAGGATGGGGACTCGGGGAGAGCTAAGTGGAGGGTTTATGGGTGAGGCCATATATGCAGCACCAAATCCTGTCCTCTGCGTATGCGCGGCCTTTTCCCTAATATTTGTATTGTTATTTAGGCTCAACTGTTAGGTTAATTTAAGTTAGGTTAGATAGGTTAGGTTGTTAGGTTAGGTTAAGATAATATAATAGTATAAAGGAAAACAAAATCGTGCTAAGGCTCTCACACATGCGCAGAGGACAGGATTTTCAGGATTTGGTGCTGCATACATGACCTCCCGTTTATGGCGTGTGTGTAATGTGGGCGAAATGTTCGTTTATTGTATAATTATGTCATAGGCTAGTTCTCTCGATTCATAATGTGTAGGTTAGGTTAGGTTAATTAAGAGTTGTCTCGTAATTAACACGGGGCCGAGCTGTCTAGTTTTTACTGGGCCGAGCTGTCTCGCCGTGGGCCGAGCTGTCCCGTGGGCCGAGTAGTCTAGCATTCAATTTTTAGGCTCAATAGGCCTATTTTAAAGTTAAAAAAACTCCGTAGAAAAGTGATCTATATATGGATTTTGTTCATATTTATACCACAAGTTCACTTTGACACGCTGAATCGAATGGCGCAAACAGAATTGAAATCGGACTATTAGTTTAGGATTTCGATTTTGACTTTGCCTTCCTGGAGGGCCCAGGGGACCATTTTTTGGAGTTTAACAGTCCTCTGTAGCCCAAACTATAAGTCCTAGGGAATTCTACTTGGTGCCATTCGATTTTTCTCGACGAGCTGCTTCTATACATGCTCGTAGATTGAAATTTCGACCAGCCATTCGGCCAGAATCAAAAATATTTTTGTCTGCCCAGGCAAATGTTTGCACTTGGCGGGCGACTTTCGAATTAAGAGTTTTCATGGGTATATATGGATTTGTCTCGTCGTTGCGATTCCAACGGTATATAAATGTTTGGATTTAGACCATTTTGTAGGCCCACTAGGGCTATTTTAAAGTTTAAACAACACTGTCCCCTACATGGTGGCTGTCTAATTCAGAGAAGAAGCTGTTGGAGTGGCTTTGTTGTGTGTGTTATTAGTTAGAGAAGGATATATAATTAAAGCTCTTTACTGTGGCTTCCTTCCACCCAAATTACCCACTTGTTATAATGGAGCAGCCACGTAAGTGATAATATGGCATGTTTAAATAGTATAGGTAGCCATACAATATTAAAGATGGGATCGTTTTCTTTCAATAATCTTTACAGAAAACAATAGTTATGAATGGGTAACTATTTTATTAGAAATCGAGGTACAGTATCAGTACTTCCCGTTGTTATCTATATATGGATTTTGTTCAAATTTTAACCATAAGTTCACTTTGACACGCTGAATCGAAAGGCGCAAACAGAATTGAAATCGGACAATTAGTTTAGGATTTCGTATTTGACGTCCTCCCAGAAGGGCCCAAATGACCAGTTTTTGGACTTTAAAAGTCCTCTGTAGCGCAAACTATAAGTCTTAGGGAATTCTACCTGGTGCCATTCGATTTTTCTCGACGAGCTGCTTCCACTCATGGTCGTAGATTGCTATTTCGACCAGCCATTCGCCCAGAATCGAAAATATATGTTTCCTAAATCCCTGCCCAGGAAAACTTTTGCACTTGGCGGGCGGCTTTCGAATTTCGAGTTTTCATGGGTATATATGGATTCGTCTCGTCGTTGCGATTCCAACGGTATATAAATGTTTGGATTTAGACCATTTTGTAGGCCCAATAGGCCTAATTTTGATTTTGATTTAGAACATTTCTAAATCACCCATAGACGAGTTATCTATGTATGAATTTTGTTCAAATTTTAACCATACGTTCACTTTGACACGCTGAATCGAATGGCGCAAACATAATTGAAATCGGACAAGTAGTTTAGGATTTCGTATATGACGTCCTCCCAGAAGGGCCCAAATGACCAGTTTTTGGACGTTAAAAGTCCTCTGTAGCCCAAACTATAAGTCCTAGGGAATTCTACCTGGTGCCATTCGATTTTTCTCGACGAGCTGCTTCCATTCATGGTCGTAGATTGCAATTTTGACCAGCCATTCGCCCAGAATCGAAAATATTTGTTTCTTAAATCCCTGCGTTTAAAAAACATTTGCACTTGGCGGGCGACTTTCGAATTTCGAGTATAATATTATCATCCTGGCAGCATACGTATAATATTATCATCCTGGCAGCATACGTATAATATTATCATCCTGGCAGCATACGTATAATATTATCATCCTGGCAGCATACGTATAAGGACTTGCAGGTTGCCACTTTTCTTACAATGAAGTGTTCAATACTGTACAATATACTGTAGGAATACAATGCTATGCCACTGTAAACACTACCGCTCATACGATAACTTAAACATTACTGTGGCTTTTACAGGTTAACACTATATGGTCCGACGTCTTGTAGGTTATTGAGGTATTTTCCCTAGGTTATCAAAAACACCTTCCCAGACTTCTTTCAAACTATAAATAAACGGACCTCGCTCGCCTAGAAAAAAGCTGTACATCAGAATTATGTGAAGCGTCTCATTATCGCCAAACTAATAGGGTGAAACGTCTTTATATCTCCAAACTAATGGAGCGAAACAGGGGAGGTCTAAAAAAACTTTCCTCGGACCAAATAGGGTTGAGACTAATGTTGTCATTGTTGTGGCCCCAAGATGCCCTTTATGGGAATCCCGCGGCATCCTGGTAGTCCATGGTGTCACGTGCAGGGTTACCAAAGTCCGCTAGCTTGTAAATAAACGCCGAAAATCGCTAGAATATTGCCACAAAATCTGGAATTTCACTCTAAAATGGCTCAAAGCTCCAGAACATCGCTAGCATACATGTTACTAGATGTAAAAATGTGTCTAGATCAAAATAAATACCTGCAGATGTAGCAGGAAAGTAGCTAAATTGGCAACACTAGTGTGGCAAAATCAGGTTGTGAGAGGGTTCCGAGGGAGGAGGTCCATGGGGTCGTAGCTTTGGACCAACGCTCCCTCCATCCGCAACTATCCCAGCAGCGGTGGACCTTGTTGGCATGTTTCCCCCCCTTTTAAGCTCGGTTCACACATGCACGAATTAACGTCCTGTCCGTCCCCGACCCTTAATTTGCCGTGCCTGGGCGGCGTCCTTTTTATGCATGCATAAAATGGTCCGTATGGGTCGGGGCAACTGCCAGAATTTTTTTTATGTCGGGGACACCCAGGGGACACACATGGACACACATGGGAGCAATCGTCGTCTAGGTGCAGCCTGGCGGCGTCTAGACGACGAATATAACGGGATGAGAACGGCGGCAAAAAACCGTTGGATCAGTTGGAACGTTGGAACGGAACATGGGGCCTCCAGATTGATGCCGTCCTGCCTATTTTCTTGGTCGGGGACGGACGTGACGTTAATTCGTGCATGTGTGAACCGAGCTTTATGCATGCATAAAATGGTCCGTATGGGTCGGGGCAACTGCCAGAAAACTTGTTATGTCGGGGACACCCAGGGAACACACACGGACACACACGGGAGCAATCGTCGTCTAGACGCAGCCTGGTGGCGTCTAGACGACGAATATAACGGGATGAGAACGGCGGAAAAAAGAACGTTGGAACGGTTGGAACGTTGGAACGGAACATGGGGCCTTCAGATTGATGCCGTCCTGCCTATTTTCTTGGCCGGGGACGGACGGGACGTTAATTCGTGCATGTGTGAACCGAGCTTTAGTCGCCTTGTACGAAACTGAGTAGGATACGTGGGGTATATTCTTTTCCTCCATACAAGGACAAGGGATTGAGACTATTATACTAGTAGACTGTACACTAGAGACCTAATAGTACCTGCCTTAATAGTACATAGTGTTACATTACGGGATAAAGCCAGTGTCACACGAGTGTTCTTTCCGGCAATTTTCAATGAACAAGTTTTTTCTCATAATATTTTGAGGATTAACTTGATAAACATATTTAGTATTGTCGATACCTGTGCAGAAGGACAAAGTTTTGGATCTTCAAGACGCTTGTGCTCCCTGTCTTCTTATATGGATGTGAGACATGGACACTTAAGAGTGAGTTGAAGAGACACATCAACTCCTTTGGTATTAAATATCTCTGTAGGATCTTGCGCTATCAGCCTATCACTGGCATGATTACATCTCAAACCAGCGACTACTCCGTGAAACTGATACAAGATATATTAGTTGCATGGTCCGTGAATGCCAACTTGGGCTATACAGTATGGACAATTGGTTTGCCTCCCTGATGCTGACCCTGTGCACCAGGTGGTCTCTACAGAGGACAACCCTGAGTGGAGGAGGCCTAGGGGAAAACCACGGAACTCATGGCTAAGACAAGTTGACCAATCTTGCGATAGGATACTATATGGGGCGGGCAGACTCCAGGAGTCTCGCCCGGGAGTCGGAGGGTGATTGCAGCTATGGGCTGTAGCGGCGTATGCCCTCATTGATTAATTGATTTTGAGGCTTTTTCGCATTGGAATCAGAAACTATACTCTGTTTCTTTTCAGCTGAAGATATATTGGATCCCTTTGCAGCTCATTTCTCGATACTTAATACAAAACTATGAAAGTGCTATATCTCTGCATCATATTAAGGCCAAGTATATATTATTAGCATCACATTTCACTACATAATCTTCAAAAAATACTTTAAAAACTTGATGAGAACTTTGCAATTTACCGTCAGTTGAAAAGAAACAGAAGGTCGATGATAGATTATGTTAGCTAGTATATTCTTATGAAACTAAGATTTTGAAGCTCCCAGACTACAATTGTTTGTAAAAATTGACGGACAAAGTCTTCGTGTGACACCAACTCTGCGGGGTTAGCAAATTATAATACCGCTAAATTCGTTCTAAAAAAATCTCTAGAAGGCCGCTAGATAGTAAATAAATACCAATAATCGCTAGAATAATGCTACAATCTCTAAATCATCACTCACAATAGCTCAAATCTCCCACAATATCGCTAGTATTAATGTCGCTAGATGTAATAATGTGCTCATAAGACGGAAGTAAATACCTGTATAATATTTTCTAGCGGGAAAGTAGCTAAATTGGCAGCATTGTATAAGGGTATTCAACTCCGTATGAGCGGCCATAATTGCCCAAAATTACCTTTATTTCCTGCTCATTTTCATGCATAAGCAAAAGCTAGAGCGTAATACAATTATATATCCGTGAAAGGACGGTAATAGAGCTATCACATGACACCTGAATCATCTCTGTACGACGTCAGGTTGTCTTGCAACAATCTTGCAAATGAAGGGCAAAAACACTAAAAATTAGCAATTTTGAGCTGTTTTCGCCATGTATGATGCTACAGATGTGCGAGGGAACTCTCTGTCACACATCAGTATTTCCCCGGAGTCCGTGGGCTCCGGATGAGGCCTTCTCGAGGCCTTGCCGCGCTGCCTGCAACAGCTGGCTTCGCTCCCAGGCCACATAATAGCCGGAAAAACCTGCCCGTCGGGTGACGATCGCCGCGAGGATATGGTTAAAGTGTCCATAATAATCTGCCATTCAATTGGTATATTGGCAGTAATAAACCCATCTTATATACGGATAGAAAGCTAAATCACTAGCAATATACCCAATGTTCTTATATACCTTGATTATAATTTTTGTATTAGGTATATTGGCGGTAACAAGCTAATCATATAATTATACGGATAGAAAGGTAAATCACTAGCAATGTACCCAATGGTCTTATATTGGGAGGTTTGACGTACCTCCCAACCTACCAAATAGGAAAACCTACTATTTGGTAGTAGTCTTGGAAAATCCAACGTCAAGGCTATTAACCTAATTGCAAGGACGACTTGTCTATTTTGACTGCTATGTCGTCATTCCAACCGCGGTTAAAAAGAAAACGTCTAGAGTCTACTCCTTATCTTGCTCTAGGAGACGTTGTACATTAACCAAAACTACCACCGAAGGTGAAAAAAGCATAGAAGAGAAGAAAAAAGGGGTTTACCTTAGTTACCGCTTAAGGCCCATCCTGTGTTCCGTCATGTGCAGATCCCTGTCGAACGTGCGCATGAGCGACCCTCTCTTGTTATCACATCTCACGTCAGCAGAAGAACGCGGATGGGCAGGGGTCCGGCGTGAGGGAGGGTATTATGTACGTTGGATTTTCCAAGACTACTACCAAATAGTAGGTTTTCCTATTTGGTAGGTTGGGAGGTACGTCAAACCTCCCAATTTGTTAGTAGTCTTGGCAAATCCAACGTCAAGGCTGCATAACAAATAGGAGGAGGACATCCAAGCCCAACCTACCAAAAAAACCAATGCATAAAACAAAATTACGAATGACAAAGACACAATGTAAACAAGAGAGTTTAATAAAAGAGTGAAAAACTGAGGAGTAGCTAAAAAGAACAGTTTTAACACATGCCCGTCATTCATAGTAATGCAAAAACATAGACTTGTCTGAAACCAAAAAGGTACTGGACCCAAAATCCCTTTTCTTCAAAAACCAACAAAAACACTGAACACAAGAACAAAACACAATTTTCAATGTGGCAAAAACACTTATGTACTGGAACAATACATAATCCCAAACTTGCAATCCAGTGTTGCAAACCCCTACACCCCCCCCCCCCCCCCTTTGTCAAATAAAACAAAGGAAAAGAACGAGGGACAAGGTGGGAAGACCAGGGATCTTCGCCAGAGCACCAGGAAACACGACCCCCGAGAGCAATCACCGGCCGAGGGGGTCGAACACTGGACACGGAGAGGTAGGAGGAGATGAAGGAATTGATAGAAGACCACAAAACCGCTGAGGCGATGGCAGGGAAGGATCGACGTGGCAGGAACCGGAAGGAGGCAGCAAAGGATCTGACATCGTGCGCAGAACCCCTACAAACAGGGTGACGGGCACGAACGGTCCGACAAACGTGGCGGCCCATCTGCACCTGCGAGAGCCTCCCACCTGTCCGAGGAGACACCCACACAGCAGTACCCGAAGGCGGCGCCACAGACGCAACAGAGGAGTGCAAGGCTGACACCGGGCACAACACATGGCGAGGATGCCCACGCCGTAAAGCCTGGACGGCGAAAGGCTGGAAAACGGGGGCCTCCCTCCCATGCGTGGTAACAAAAGGAGGGGAGGAGGCGAACGAGACGCCATGCAAGGACGGGGAGAATCGCACGCAGTCCCGGGGCCGTGACAATGCCGCTAGTGCAGACACCCGGTCCCCAGTGGCCAGAGCGACAAGGAAGAGTGGACGCCCGAGCAACGGAACCGGCGTAGCGGCCCTTGTATACGTGGGGGAAGCCAGAAGGACCAGAGCCCGCCCCAGATCCCACTGCGGAGGGACCTGGCGCGGAGGCGGTCGATCCCGGAAGGCAGCCGTCAGGAAGGAATCCAGCTCCCGTGGCGGAACGACCAGCCCAGCGACGGACCCAAAGAACCCCCGGACGGCAGACAAGTGGGTACGTATAGCGTCGACTGGAAAGCGACGTGTACGGAAGAGGTGAAACAAGGAGCGGAGGACGAGGGAAGGAGAGCCAACTGGCAGGCGAGTGGCCTGTAGCCACCTAGTAAAAAACCTCCAGCGGGACCCGTAAGGCCCCCAAGGAGAAGACGGCCAGGAACGCTGCAGGAAGACAGTCAGGGCCCGGCCGGGGACCGGGAGCCACCGTGCCTCATGAACAAGCACGATGCGAAGGCCAAAGAGGTCCGCAGGACCCCAACCTAGCCCAAGTGGAAGCCGGAGACAGGGAGAGGGACCGGACCCGGGCACCACCGCGGCAACCGGGCGGACCAAGTCCGTGCCGGCCACAGAGGTGCGAGGAGCCAGACGCAGCCGTGGTACAGCCGCAGCTTCGCGAAGACTGGGCACATCAACAGCGCGTCTGGTGGCGGAAAGATGGATATCGACCGCCACCTGTACCAGGCGACCATGAAAGCGTCCGGACCCCCCCCGGAGCGCGAGGCCGGAGGGAGAGGTCCAGAGGCAACTGGCGCGGCACCCCCGATGCGAACAAGGCGACCTCCGGAACACCTCAGGAAGCCGCGAGGTCGGCGAACACAGTCCGTTTCAACGCCCATTCTACAAGAACGCCCTGCCCTCTCGACAGGGCGGCCGCCCAAAGGGTGGCAGGCCCGGGCAGGGAGGAGGCATGCAAGGAGAAGGGGTGTCGGTCCGCGAGGAAGAACAACTCCACCGAGACCCCTAATAGAGTCAACGACCTGGAGGACCCCCGCATAAGGAAACAGGGGACAGCTTGTCTGAGTGTCCAACCCGAAGGCCACCGACTCACCCCGAAGGGCCAGCGCGTGGTCCCGCAGGAAGAACAAAGGAACCAACAATCCGAGGGCATAGACAGGTAAGAGGAGGGAGACCCACCCATCTGCCGGGAAGTGGACGTCCCAGGTTCGATTGGGAACCTCACCCAACCTCGCTCGACGTATCTGTGGTTATCCAGACCGTCGGCGGGGGGGGTCGGTCCAGGGCACAGCCGCAGAGAGCGAGCCCCGAGCAACCCAGCGACCGAAGCGTCGGCGAACGGTACGCGGGAGCGGCAGGAGCCGATCCATAGGGGCAACGGAAACACCGCGGTGCCCATGAGGAGGAGGCGGCGTAGCCAGAGGCTCCCTAAGGGAAGGGGCAGAGCGGCCCAATGCAGCGAACCCACGAACGAGTCCCAGAGCCACCCCGGGAGGGAGACCGAGTGCAACACGGCGAGGACCGTCCACCGAAGGTGCACCGCGGCCGGCAGACCCCGGGCCACCGTAGGCGCTGGACAAAACCCATGCGAGACCGACCCATGGCACGACACGCGACGGGGTCAAGCGTGACTTGGGAACATCGAAGGGGAACCCTAACCGTGCGATGTCGCGAACGACTGTGAGGGCGTCGCCAATGCACAGGCCGAGGGCGTCGGAAACTACCAACCAAAAAGGCCAAGGAAAACAGGAGCTGGAGCCCGCTCCTGAGGAGAGGACCCAGAGCCTGCCCCACCAGTGCGGAGAAGATCTGCGGCGCGATGTGGAGACCGAAGGGAAGGCCGTCGAACAGGAACACACGATCGGAAGTCCGAACGGCCAAGAATCGCTGGAAGCGAGGATGGAGAGGAACGAGCCAAGACACATCCTGGAGGGCCAGCGACACTACCCACGACAGAGGGCACAGGGCCAGGCGTACCAGGGGTACCGGCAGCATCCGAAACCGTGTGTGCACGATGTGCCCGTTGAGGGCCAACAGATCCACCACCGGTCGCATCGCGTCGCAGGTCTGCGACGGAACCAGAAAGACACGGGAGAGGAAAACGGGTGACCGGCGGCCAACTCCCTCGACGCTACCCAGCTCGGGCATGGAAGTGAACACGAGGGCCACCTCTGAAGAGATGGGCCGTTGTCGGTGACAAGAGCGGAGTGGGGGTCTGGACGTCCACCTCCAGGTGAGACCCCTCCGCGCAACCCGCCGCCCCCAACGTCCCTCGCGGCTACCGAGGGGCGCAAGGGCGAAAACAACCCGAGGGAGCACCCGAGAGGAGGGGAGCGACCCGGTACGCCCAGGCGAGAAGGAGAACAAGGAGGCCGACCCAGAGAACTACACATTGTGTTGACGTGGAGGTACCCCCGGTACGGGCCGTGCGGGCATGAGCGCCACGTTGACCTCCTCTACCCCCGCCCCCCCCCCCAACCTCGTCGAAAAGGGCGGGCCACCCCAACCCAAGGCCGGCGCGGGGCTGACCCCTTTGAAAGGCGGCCGGAAGTGGAAGGCCGGCCAGCCCGACACAGAGGGGATGAAAGGGGCAAGAACAGAAGTGCGAGGCGGAACCGAAGCACTGGCCAGCAACGTCCCAGTCCTGCGCGCGTGCAAGGCGGCAGCACTTGCAGCAGCACCCCGAAGAGGACTGGCAGAAGGACGGGACTGAGAAGACCCCGCGCGCGGCACAGCGCGTCGGTGCGTGACGTAAGCAGGGTCCGTAACGACACAGCACGGCGTCGTGTGGCGGAAGCAGGGGCCGCCGACAGAGAAGCGGAGCATTCCCAAGCATCCTGCGTAAAAAAAACCCCGACGGATATAGCGCAGAGTACAACAAACCCTGACGAATAACCAAGGGGGCCGGCCGGCAGAACGAAGACCGTACCGTCGTGCGGTGCCGAGTTGCCGCGCACAAAACCGCCTTCAGCTCGGGAACCAAAGACACCGCGAGCCGAAGGTGGACCCGCTGAACGCGGTCCAAACCCTCGCGAAGATCGCCTGGCGCAGACGCCTCGAAAAGCCGCAGGTGGTGAACAGACGTCTGGAGGGAACCTAAAGACAAGACAATAAGTCCGTCACCCTCCGTCGCAAGGGAAAAACCTTGGCGACAGAGGGCTGATCCGGGTGAGAGAAGAACGGGGTAGCAATTAGAACAAAGTTCAAGAACGGGCGCGCTCATCCAGGACCAGAACGCGCCGTCCAACCCGCCGACAGACACAAGAGGAGGCAAAATCAGGGACGACTCCGGGGGAGGGACGGAAGGAGAGCCGTCGACGGATCGGTGTGTGAAGTCAAAGGCCTCAGCAAACCAGGCCTCCAATGGGAGAGGGTGACCGAGCATGATGGCTAAGCCAGGCGTACCGGCGTCGCACAAACCTGTCCCATAGGAGGACAGACCCGTCAACACAGCCAGGGACTGAAACAGCCGGAAGGATGTCAGGGCGGCTGAAGTCTGACCAGAGCGTAGGCCCGCAGAAGGGAGGGGGATCGTAGCAGGGGTAGGTAGGGTGAGGTGCTGAGGGTGAGGCACCGCCAAGAAGGGCGAGGAGAGGGAGTCTTCCATCGACTCCAAGCGCCCGTCGAAGCGTGACACAACCCAGCCCTGCATAGCCGACAATTGATCCGAGAGAGGCTACCCCCCCCCCCCCCCCCCCCAGATTGGTCGGCCCGCAGGGGCGAGCGTGAGCGGGAGCGAGACCCACGACACGAACCAGCAGCGTCGCGGCCCAAGGAAGGCGAGCGACGACGGTTGTGTCGCCGTTGAGGGACTCGTCCCCGATCACGAACGGCCCAGGGGGAAAACAGCACCATTCCCCTCTTCCAGCGACACATCAGCTCCTGAGAAAGGGGACCCCGAAACCTCGCGAAACCCCACCGAGGCAAGAGGAGGGGTACCCCCTGGCGAGACGGTAAGTGAAGGTCAGGAAGAGAAGAATGAGGAGGAGCAGGACGACGGGAGTGGGAAGGCTGGCCGGGTGAAAGGAGGCCAGGAGCCGCGGGGGGAAACAGAGCAAGGATCCCCGGGGCTGAGATAACAGGGCGGCCCGACACCGAGGCGGAGGAGGGAGGGACCACCACCGTGGGACGAGACCGTGAAGGAAGAATAGGCACTGAAGCAGGTGAAGTAGGAGAAGCAACGACATCCAGGCGGACCCTCCTGGACAGTGTAGGAGGAGGGAGCAGAGGGCCAGCTACAGCATGAAACAACCGCGCGCGGAGAGGACAACGTAAGAGGAAGTCGTCTGGGCTGGGGAAGTGGGCGGAAGGGAGTAGAGCCCCTATCCGCAGAGGCCAGGGGAGGGCGCACAGGGGCAGAGCCGCTAACCCCGGCCTCAGGGCGAGAGCCATGACGAGGGCGATGGGCGGCGTCAAGGCGATCAGGAGGACGACGAGGCGAGCGAGAGCGTGGACGGAGCCGGGGAACCCCCCGACGATGGGACGACCGGCTGCGGGACCCAGGGGAGAGGGCCCGAGCAGGGAGAGGGCCAGGTAAATGGCCGTCAGTCGGGTCAGGGATACCCAGGGCGACGCGGATCCGGTCGGCAACAAAGGCCGGGGAACGGTGGCCCACAGTCCTAATGTGGCGGGAGACCATCGTCCACACCGACGGAAGGGAAGCAGGAGGCCACAGCCGCCGCCGAGGAACCAGGGCCATGGAGCAGCACAACCACCAGGGCCAGACACGTGCCACACAGAGCAGGGAGGTAGGCCGTAGAGGACACACAGAGCGAGTGGCGCAAGCAGGACTTGTGGCTCTCCAAGCACGGGGAGCGACAACCAAGGCGAAAGCAAGGCAGCCTACCTGCACTAGAAGAACACACACCATAATCAGCACGTCGAAGGAGTAAGTGGAGAGAATGTCCAAGAAGAACCAGGGAAGGAGCATGGGGAAACAGGAACACACATGCAAACAGGTATCCGTACTCACCCTAAACTGGGAGCACAGAGGTAGGTGAGGAGGGCGGCCGAGGCGGAAGAGCACTAGCAGAACCTGCAAAGATGGAGAAAGTGTTAACCACCACTCAACATCTTACATGCAGGGCCTATAACACCAGTAAAGTGCATACACCAATATAGTATCAGGCAACAAGATGACATAACAAAAGTCAATAGTGAAAGCCAACTATTACCGCAAATTTGCGGGCCAATGGAGGCATAACCGTACCGACACCATCCTCCTGCAATTTCGCGGGACCCCCCCAACGATCTCCGCAAATTTGCGGGGAACCGAAATGTCCCAGAGGACCGAATCGAGCACCCCGCAAATTTGCGGGACCGGCCGAGATGGTCCGGCGCCGAAAAAGCGAGAGGAGCGTCTAGGAAATACCAAAAGAGGCCCAGAAAAAAGCGTCATCTCCTTATGAACTCCAAGCGACGATGGCCATCAAGCTGAGCAGTGTCTTTCTTGATAAAATCCTGACTCAACCGGTCAAGGGAGAGGCAAGGAAGACACACCAGGGGAGAGGAGGCACATCCCCTAGGAACCACCCAACCCACAGAGATAGAGCAAAGCCCATGAGGAGAAGTGGCAGGAAGGGTGGTTTGGCACAAACAGGGGCCCCGTAGGGTACCCCAGGATTGGGCAAAAGGGTATGAAAGGATGGAGGTGAAAACAGTAAGGGAACACAAAAACCAGTAAATGAAACTGGCGAGAAAAAGGGTGGCCTAGCCGTGAGGAGAGAATGTGTCAGGGGCGAAAAACCCTGTGGTGTGAGGGAGGGGCCCCCGTGGGGTACCCCAGGATATCACGAACCACCATGCGCCCAGGCCCTTGAGACACAGTGAAGGCTCGAAAGGGGGGACTCGGGAATAACGCTAATAATGCGGCCGACACACAAACCCTACAAACAGCACCGCCACCACGAAATCTCAGATCGTGAACCAACTGTACACCTAGGCTATGAAAATATGAAAACTCATAGGGGCATAGCAATTCCTGAATGAGAAACAAGCTAGGCTAAAATAAGCTAAAAGCTAAACTATGCCCAGACTAACAGGAAAAAAAAGAATATGAAAAGAGAAAGGAATGAAAAACACACACGAGGAACGCCAGGCGCCCCCGTACCTTCGGTAGCTATTTCCACACGCGTCTCCATTAAACACACTGAGGAGCCCATTTACGTGTGCCCTAGATCACGTAACATCTGTCTAACAAAAAAGAAGGCCAGATAAGCCGAAACGAACCTAAACAGGGTGAATAAAAGGAGCACAACAAAAGCGACTGCATTCAATGGAGCGCGTGAAAAAAAGATAACAAGAGAGGGTCGCTCATGCGCACGTTCGACAGGGATCTGCACATGACGGAACACAGGATGGGCCTTAAGCGGTAACTAAGGTAAACCCCTTTTTTTTCTCTTCTATGCTTTTTTCACCTTCGGTGGTAGTTTTGGTTAATGTACAACGTCTCCTAGAGCAAGATAAGGAGTAGACTCTAGACGTTTTCTTTTTAACCGCGGTTGGAATGACGACATAGCAGTCAAAATAGACAAGTCGTCCTTGCAATTAGGTTAATAGCCTTGACGTTGGATTTGCCAAGACTACTAACAAATACCTTTATTATTAGGTATATTGGCAGAAATAAACCCATTTAATATAAAGATGGAAAGTTAACTCCCTGTCAATATACCCAATGCCCTAATATACCTTTTCCATACCTGTGTGTACCTTTGATTTTTTAGAATATTGCACTTTTATAATAGGGTAAACCTGTTGCTAAGGTATATATATATATATATATATATATATATATATATTGGTAAATTAATTACCTTGTGTCCGTTTATTCTACCCACAAGCCATTTTCCTCTCTGCTGGTTTAAGATATACAGCATAATATATATATATATATATATATATATATATATATATATATATATATACTGTATATATATATATATATATATATATTGATATAGATACATATACTGTATATATATATATTATATATATATATATATATATATATATATATTCTGTATATATATATATATATATATATATATATATATATATATACTGTATATATATAATACGGTTCTTATTTATTATTTATGATATATTATTCGTTATTCATTATATGTGATTTATTATTAATTATGGATATTAATAATAAATCATGACATTATTTATATATAATTATTTTATTGTTATTACTTATTATATAATTATTTGTCAATTATTATTTATTATTATAAATGGATATTATTTACCATTAATAACATGTTGATAAGGTTATACCATGATGTCAAATAAGCACTAATAATTATATCTTAATATTATTCACAGGATAACGAAAACAAGGTCATTTGAAATCTAACCTCTACAAACTAATTCATAAGATCAAGAAACCGATCATTGCATCAATCACTAATAGCATAAAACCGATCATTGCATCAATCACTAATAGCATAAAACCGATCATTGCATCAATCACTAATAGCATAAAACCGATCATTGCATCAAGTACTAATAGCATAAAACCGATCATTGCATCAATCACTAATAGCATAAAACCGATCATTGCATCAAGTACTAATAGCATAAAACCGATCATTGCATCAAGTACTAATAGCATAAAACCGATCATTGCATCAAGTACTAATAGCATAAAACCGATCATTGCATCAAGTACTAATAGCATAAAACCGATCATTGCATCAAGTACTAATAGCATAAAACCGATCATTGCATCAAGTACTAATAGCATAAAACCGATCATTGCATCAATCACTAATAGCATAAAACCGATCATTGCATCAATCACTAATAGCATAAAACCGATCATTGCATCAAGTACTAATAGCATAAAACCGATCATTGCATCAAGTACTAATAGCATAAAACCGATCATTGCATCAATCACTAATAGCATAAAACCGATCATTGCATCAAGTACTAATAGCATAAAACCGATCATTGCATCAAGTACTAATAGCATAAAACCGATCATTGCATCAATCACTAATAGCATAAAACCGATCATTGCATCAATCACTAATAGCATAAAACCGATCATTGCATCAATCACTAATAGCATAAAACCGATCATTGCATCAATCACTAATATAAACCGATCATTGCATCAAGTACTAATAGCATAAAACCGATCATTGCATCAAGTACTAATAGCATAAAACGATCATTGCATCAAGTACTAATAGCATAAAACCGATCATTGCATCAATCACTAATAGCATAAAACCGATCATTGCATCAAGTACTAATAGCATAAAACCGATCATTGCATCAAGTACTAATAGCATAAAACCGATCATTGCATCAAGTACTAATAGCATAAAACCGATCATTGCATCAATCACTAATAGCATAAAACCGATCATTGCATCAAGTACTAATAGCATAAAACCGATCATTGCATCAAGTACTAATAGCATAAAACCGATCATTGCATCAATCACTAATAGCATAAAACCGATCATTGCATCAATCACTAATAGCATAAAACCGATCATTGCATCAAGTACTAATAGCATAAAACCGATCATTGCATCAAGTACTAATAGCATAAAACCGATCATTGCATCAATCACTAATAGCATAAAACCGATCATTGCATCAATCACTAATAGCATAAAACCGATCATTGCATCAAGTACTAATAGCATAAAACCGATCATTGCATCAAGTACTAATAGCATAAAACCGATCATTGCATCAATCACTAATAGCATAAACCGATCATTGCATCAAGTACTAATAGCATAAAACCGATCATTGCATCAATCACTAATAGCATAAAACCGATCATTGCATCAATCACTAATAGCATAAAACCGATCATTGCATCAAGTACTAATAGCATAAAACCGATCATTGCATCAAGTACTAATAGCATAAAAACCGATCATTGCATCAAGTACTAATAGCATAAAACCGATCATTGCATCAAGTACTAATAGCATAAAACCGATCATTGCATCAAGTACTAATAGCATAAAACCGATCATTGCATCAAGTACTAATAGCATAAAACCGATCATTGCATCAAGTACTAATAGCATAAAACCGATCATGCATGCATAAAACCGATCATTGCATCAAGTACTAATAGCATAAAACCGATCATTGCATCAAGTACTAATAGCATAAAACCGATCATTGCATCAAGTACTAATAGCATAAAACCGATCATTGCATCAAGTACTAATAGCATAAAACCGATCATTACATCAAGTACTAATAGCATAAAACCGATCATTGCATCAATCACTAATAGCATAAAACCGATCATTGCACCAATCACTAATAGCATAAAACCGATCATTGCATCAATCACTAATAGCATAAAACCGATCATTGCATCAAGTACTAATAGCATAAAACCGATCATTGCATCAATCACTAATAGCATAAAACCGATCATTGCATCAAGTACTAATAACATAAAACCGATCATTGCATCAATCACTAATAGCATAAAACCGATCATTGCATCAAGTACTAATAGCATAAAACCGACCATTGCATCAATCACTAATATCATATATCCAATCTTTTGCATCAAGTACTAATATCATGAACCGATCTTTACATCAATTACTATAGGTAGCGCCAACCAACGAACTAGACAATAATCTGAACCCCTTAACATCTCATAACTAAAAATTAATAAAAGCAATCGGGCTGACATTTCTATCATTTGGGAAGAGTCCACCAGGACATAGGTGTGGATATTTGCAGCCAGTTTGCTCAAGGTCCTTTTGAGTTACGAAGAGGTAGCGCTACCTATAATACCATTGCTAATTATTATACATATCAAACTCAAAGTCTTATCCTTTAATTGCGCCTACTAAAA
This sequence comes from Paralithodes platypus, assembly GCA_032716605.1. NCBI lineage: Eukaryota > Metazoa > Arthropoda > Malacostraca > Decapoda > Lithodidae > Paralithodes > Paralithodes platypus. Next base: position 59,571,497 of record CM064548.1, read on the forward strand.
TGATCACCTATAATGACTAAATAAGAATATATGAGGCATATGTTTGACCTACTTGCACATTATATGGTACACCTACAGTAGTTGATTTTTGAAAGAGATTGGGGGTTGAAATGTGAGGTTAGGTTATGGTTAGTATGGTTAGATCAGGATAAGATGTGATGGTTAAGGGGAGGTTTCTAGTTTGTTTCCTACTCCTCCAGCAATTTTAAAATTTCACCCCCTTGATCCCCTTTCAAGATAAATTTGTAAATTTTTCGGTAGAAAAATGTCCCGGCCGAAGGCCGATTACCCTTAAATTACAGGCTCGCTATCGCTCGCCAGGATAAAATCGACACCTAAATGGCACGAAAGGTCTTAAAATTGACAGAATGGGACGGAAATTCTTAAAAATTACCAAACTAATGGGGCAAACGTCTTAAAATCTCAAAAGCAATGGGGCTAGACATGAGGGAGAAAGGGGTCAAGAAAAAAGTCCCTCAAGTGGAAATCTCCCCTTAAGATTGGTTTGGGGATGAAATGTCAGGAAAAAAAAATAAAACTTCGAGCTTCCACAAAAATGCACTCTTCCATAAACGACCTCTAAAGTAGATCGAGTTAGTGAGTTAGAGTTAGAGAGGAAGTTAGAGTTAGTTAGTTAGTTATTTTAACAGAGAGACCTAAGCTTTTTGAGAAGTTAGAGTAGTGAGTTAGAGTTAGAGCTAGTTAGTTAGTTAGTTAGTGATATATTTTAGCAGAGAGACCTTAGCTTGTTGAGAAGTTAGAGTTGTGAGTTAGAGTTATAGCTAGTTAGTTAGTTAGTGATATATTTTAGCAGAGAAACCTAAGCTTGTTGATAAGTTAAAGTAGTGAGTTAGAGTTAGAGCTAGTTAGTTACTTAGTTACTTAGTTATTTTAGCAGAAAGACCTAAGCTTGAAGAGAAGTTCCAAGAATCCGGTGGGGTGGTGCACGCTCTTTTGGGCATGGCGAACCTGGGGATAGAACTGGCAGGTATCAATTAATCAATCAATCAATCAATCAACCTATCAATAAATCAATCAAACAATTCATCCATCCATCCATCAGTCAATAAATAAATTAATCAATCAATCCATCCATCAATCAATCAATCCATCCATCAATCAATCCATCAATCAACATATCAATCAATCAATCAAGCCATCCATCCATCCATCCATCCATCAATCAATCAATCAATCAATCCAACCATCCATCCATCAATCCTTTCATCCATCCATCAATCAATCAATCAATCAATCAATCAATCAATCAATCCATCCATCCTCCATCCATCCATCCATCCATCCATCAATCCTTTCATCCATCCATCAATCAATCAATCAAGCCATCCATCCATCCATCAATTAATCAATCAATCAATCCAACCATCCATCCATCAATCCTTTCATCCATCCATCCATCAATCAATCAATCAATCCAACCATCCATCCATCAATCCTTTCATCCATCCATCCATCAATCCTTTCATCCATCCATCCATCAATCCATCCATCCATCCATCCATCCATCCATCCATCCATCCATCAATCAATCAATCAATCAATCAATCAATCAATCAATCAATCAATCAATCAATCAATCAATCAATCAATCAATCAATCAATCAATCAATCAATCAATCAATCAATCAATCAATCAATCAATCAATCCTTTCATCCATCAATCAATCAATCAATCAATCAATCAATCAATCAATCAATCCAACCATCCATCCATCAATCCTTTCATCCATCCATCAATCAATCAATCAATCAATCCATCAATCAATCAATCCATCAATCAATCAACCAATCAATCAATCACTCAATCAATACATTCTTTATCTTGTAATACACGAATCATATGAAACAATTTATCAATAAGTTTACAAGTATCAACATAAAGTTATTAGCATTAAATAAATACATTTGAATGCTAATGTGAATTTATAGTTAGCGAATAATAAAAGGGATACATTTTAAAGTTTCTTTTTACTGTAGATAAAACAAATATGTATGTATATACAGTATGCTAAAATATGTATGTATATACAGTATGCTAAAATATGTATGTATATACAGTATGCTAAAATATGTATGTATATACAGTATGCTAAAATATGTATGTATATACAGTATGCTAAAATATGTATGTATATACAGTATGCTAAAATATGTATGTATATACAGTATGCTAAAATATGTATGTATATACAGTATGCTAAAATATGTATGTATTATACTATGCTAAAAATGTATGTATATACATATACAGTATGCTAAATAAATATGTATGTATATACAGTATGTATGTATATACAGTATGTATGTATATACAGTATGCTAAAATATGTATGTATATACAGTATGTATGTATATACAGTATGTATGTATATACAGTATGCTAAAATATGTATGTATATACAGTATGCTAAAATATTATAGTCTATTCGCTGTAAGTAGGCGAGAAATCATGACCTCCAACCTCTGTAACTAATAAATGACTAGAGTAATCGAGCTAATATTTCTACCATTTGGGAGGTGTCAGTCAAGGAATACGTGGAAATTTACAGCCAATTTGGTCTAACCCTTTTTGAATTACAGAGGATAGAAGTCATGATGTCTCGCCTACTTACAGCGAATAGACTACAGGCTGTGTTGTTGGTGTTTATAGTCACACACTAATCTTCTCACTAGGAGGGTTCTTAGCCATAACATCCATATGTGTGTGTGTGTGTGTGTGGTGTGGTGTATGGTGTGTGTGTGTGTGTGTGTGTGGTGTGGTGTGTGTGTGTGTGTTTAGTGTATGTGTGTGTATGGTGTGTGTGTGTGTTGTCTGTGTGTGATATATATACAACCACACTAACCTTCTCACTATGGGGTTTTTCACTTATCACATCCATCTGTGTGTGTGTGTGTGTGTGTGGTGTATGGTGTGTGTGTGATATAAACCACACTAACCTTCTTACTATGGGGGTTTTCAGCCATAACATCTATAGGCCTATGTGGTGTGTGTGGATGTGGTGTGTGTGGTGTATGTGTGGTGTATATGAGTTATGTATGTATGTGTGGTGTGCTGTGATATATATATATACTAACCTTCTCACTATGGGGGTTTTCAGCCATCACATCCATCTCCTCTTGCTTCTCCTGCAGTGGCTGACGATCTCCCACCACCCCATGTTTACCTATCAGCCAGTACGTCTCCATGAACCCCTTGCCCTGGAGGGGTATAGGGTTGATCACACATAAGGTTGATCACATTGGAGGTGTTTGGTGTTGTGGTGAAATTAATAAAACACAAATATAAATATAAACTTAACTTAACATGACATAACCATAACATTACATAACACAACCATAACATAACAATGACACATATTTAGACTCATGCGATTAAAAGATGTTGGGTATATTCAATGAATGAATCAAAGGTTACCTACGCCTGGACGTCATTAACCCCTTCTGTACCGGCGACGTCTTTTTAACTTTATTCTGGCTACAGCTAAACGATTTTATTCAGTTAAAATTAAACAATTAAACGATTTTACTCAGTTAAAATTGGGCCTCCAGCAATTAATAGGGTTCTAAGTATCTTACTTAACCCGTTTTACTAGCACACATCCTTCTCAAACTACATTAAATCGTCTAAATATAGCTAGAATTATTAAAAAGAAGTCGCCGGTATAGAAGGGGTTAATAACTGAAGGCAAACCTGCCTGTAACGAGTGTCCCCACAAAATTGAAAAAGTAACAATCAAAATTCAAGTGCATTGGAGTCAAGATGTCAGGACATACTGAGCTTGAAGCAGTTTAAGTCAAAGGATGAGGGACAGATAGATTAAAGTAGAGAGTTCCAGGGTTAACGTGTTGAGTAGAAGGAAGACTTTACAAAATCGGTTAATTATTAGGTTAGAGAGTTGGAAACAATAGGGGTGGACCAACGGCTGTGGGAGACTGGGAAGGATAAGGGTTTGGAGCGACTGGGTGGTTGACTAGCGTGCGACGGAGGCCTTCGGTGTTTTGTAAGGCTTGTTATGCATTATGTGGTGATGGGCTGGTACTATCAGAACGGGGGTTGAGCGTCCCCTGCCCCCCATAGCTTGTTCTCTCTTTATCTCCTACTATAGACCATTCATTATAGGTAGGCCAGAAATCGTGAACCCATAACCTCTGTAACTCAAAAAGGGCTGGAGTAAATAGGATGTAAATTTCCACCCATATTCCCTGGCTGACCCTTCCTAAATGGCAGAAATATAAGCTCCATTACTCCAGTTGTTTCTGAGTTATGCCGGTATCACACGAGAGCTTTTATAGTCAACATTCGAGTATCAGTATTTTTTCTGGCAACATTTCTGGAATATTTTGCACTGGTATCGGAAACTAGACTAATGATAGATGAATTTAGGCAACCGAAATAATATATATGTTGACCACAAAAGCTGCCAGACCAGTGTTGAGAATGAATGTTGAATGAAAAAGCGCTCGTGTGATACCGGCATAACTCAGAAACTACTGGAGTAATGGAGCTTATATTTATGCCATTTAGGAAGGGTCAGCCAGGAAATATGGGTGGAAATTTACTTCCCATTTACTCCAACCCTTTTTGAGTGACATTGGGTATTGGTGGTGACGATTTTTGGCCTACTGTTAACCCTTTCTGTACCGGCGACGTCTTTTTTAATCTACTCAAGCTATATTTAAGGGGTTCACCGGCTTTTGTTATCTTTCTCTCCGTTTCTCTCTTTCCCTGGCTTGTATCTATTCGGCCCCATTCAGCCAACTGCTTTAAGACGATTATCCCCATCCACGTGTCGATTTCTTCCTGGCGAGCTTTTTCTGCTTTTTCTGCGACATGTAAAATCAACTGTACCCATGAATATTACTCGATATCGTCCATACTTTGCAGACAAATTCCATATGTATCTACGCAACTTTGCACAAAAGGAAAGTGTGTTTACAACTATGTTTTTTTTCTCAGAATTGTTTTTGTTTTTGTAATATAGGGCACCGATACCATACACATACATTCAATATTTATTTCCACGGCTTGTATGTATCATTGGGGAATACTAATATTGCACATTTGTAGGTAATATAGTTAGGCTACTTTAAGCAAAAAACAGGCGATTTCTATTGGTAAATATAATAATGATCCTTGGATTTAATATTGGTATAAAAAGGATTTCGCTGCTGCGCGCACATAAGGTGATGAAAATTGCACCAGATATTCCTTAAAGCACTGGGATCAAACACTATAAACGTTTACACAATACTGGGTATACAACTGGGATTAGCCTACTAAGGTGAAGCCTCCCCTTAAGCATGATAGAGGTCTAGGGGGTTAAAGTTGGCTAAGTGTTATACTAAGTGAGCTATGACCTATATATGGTAATTAGGATTGTCTATATAGAATAATAGTTCAATACATATGAATAGATGTTGGGATTCATGGTTACATACACAAGCCGGAGTCACACGAGCCCTTTTTCGAGCAATTTTTACGGGCAATTATGGTCTGGAAGCTTGACAAATTACACTTTATCAGAAGTCAACCGCCTAACATATTCTACCTTCAGTCTAGTTACCGATACCAGTGCGGAAAAGTCCTGAAATATAACTAGAACAAACTTGCTCATGGAAAATTGACGGAAAAAGCGCTCGTGTGACAGCGGCTTTACATCAGAATACTGTAGTGGCTGGTGGACGTGTATAGAATTAATGAAGGATAGTCAGTCAGTCAGTAGCCAGTCATTACTCCCACCAAGGGGTAGGGAGGATCAGCAAGAGACACAAGAAAGGAAAAAGAGGTGACGGTAGAAGAATACATAATTATAACAGTTCGCCCTCAAAAAAACAAACAAACACACAAGCTTTCAGAAGCACCAATCACTCATCAGCCCCCGACATCCATGGCTGCACCTCATATGTTATACTTCTGGACACAAATCATTACAAATCAACATCTGGGATACTTACGAGGGCAACATTGGTTTAGGGTTATAACAATACACACACACACACACACACACACACACACATACACACGCACACGCACACACACATACACATTCTCACACCCACACACACACGTACCTTAATCTCCATTTCGCCTCTAAGCTTGACAAAATGCCCCCCCCCCCACACACACACATACACACCCACACACAGCCCGTAGCCTAGTAGGTAGAGCTCTCGTCTCACACACGAGGGATCGGGGGTTCAATCCCCGGCCGGGCGGAGACAAATTGGGCTTGTCTCCTTTCATGTGTTAGCCTCAGTTCACCTAGCTGTAAATAGGTACCTGGAATAAGTGGGCGACGTTGTGACGTCCCATCTGGGGTTGGCAAAAATGGTACAAGGCGAGATGGGTATCATATGGTTCACCTAAGCTGATGGCTACCTAAGCCTTCGGGCGAGACGGTACCGTCTATAGTGAGAATGGTACCATACAGATCCACCCTAAGCCTTCGTTTCCGATGTCGCCAATTGGCTAAAAAATACAGACTACACACACATCCACAGCCATTCCAACAGTACATAAAACACTTAACATGCATTTCACGCAATACATTCCCAGTTAAGGAGGCGCGATAATAATGAGCTTAGCTCGCATTGCGTGGATTCCCCTTGACGAACAAGTAACTGAGTAACTGAGTAACACACGTACCTTAATCTCCATCTCGCCTCTAAGCTTGACAATAACCCCCCCCCCCCATACAGACGTACCTTGATCTCCATTTCGCCTCTAAGCTTGACAATAAACACACACACACACACACATACACAACCCCCCCCCCACACCCACATACACACCCACACACACACATACACACACACCCACACCTACCTTGATCTCCATTTCGCCTCTAAGCTTGACAATAAAGCCGCCCACCTTATCCAGGGCCCTCTTGGTGTCCGAGGAGACGTGGATCTTGAAGGCTGGGGGGGGAGAGGGGAGGGGGTATATTATTGGTGTTATTATTATTATTATTATTATTATTATTATTATTATTATTATTATTGTTGTTGTTGTTGTTGTTGTTGTTGTTGTTGTTGTTGTTTGTTTGGTCTATTAATTAATGTATTCATCTATTTTTTTAGTTTCCTCCCTAGACCTCCATCAAGCTTATAAAAACACTCCCTAGACCCCCTTTCAAGATAAATTTGTAAATTTTTCGGTAGAAAAATATCCCAGCCGAAGGCCGGTTCCTCTTAAAATTGCAGGCTCGCTATCGCTCGCCAGGAAATAATCGACACCTAAATGGCACGAAAGGTCTTAAAATTGACAACGAAATGGGGCAAAAGGTGCTAAAATCGCCAAACTAATGGGCCCAACGTCTTATAATCTCAAAACTAGTGGGGCTAAACATTAGGGAGAAGGGGGTCCGGAAAAACGGTCTGCCTCCCCTTAAACAAAATAAAATAAACAAAATAAAATAGTAGTAGTAGTAGTATTTATCTCGAAGGAGGTTCTAGGGAGTGTTTTGTACAGCTTGATGGAGGTCTAGGGAAGAAACTAAAGAATTATAAAAAGATACATATATGAGCAAATAAATAGCTCATCCCCCCTTAAACATCATATTACACATTCAACACAATCATACACTATAATATACATAGCATAACACATTAAACCCCAAACTCACGTAACATAACACATTAAACCCCAAACTCACGTAACATAACACATTAAACCCCAAACTCACGTAACATAACACATTAAACCCCAAACTCACGTAACATAACACATTAAACCCCAAACTCACGTAACATAACACATTAAACCCCAAACTCACGTAACATAACACATTAAACCCCAAACTCACGTAACATAACACATTAAACCCCAAAATCACGTAACATAACACATTAAACCCCAAACTCACGTAGCATAACACATTAAACCCCAAAATCACGTAACATAACACATTAAACCCCAAACTCACGTAACATAACACATTAAACCCCAAACTCACGTAACATAACACATTAAACCCCAAACTCACGTAACATAACACATTAAACCCCAAAATCACGTAACATAACACATTAAACCCCAAACTCACGTAGCATAACACATTAAACCCCAAAATCACGTAACATAACACATTAAACCCCAAACTCACGTAACATAACACATTAAACCCCAAACTCACGTAACATAACACATTAAACCCCAAACTCACGTAACATAACACATTAAACCCCAAAATCACGTAACATAACACATTAAACCCCAAACTCACGTAACATAACACATTAAACCTCAAACTCACGTAACATAACACATTAAACCCCAAACTCACGTAACATAACACATTAAACCCCAAACTCACGTAATCCTGTGGACTCCATTCTCGAAGCCGTGTTGACAGAATCGCCAAATAGACAATACCTTGGCATCTTCGTTCCTACCACCCCTGCTACCACGGGTCCGGAGTGTACGCCGATCCTGACAAAGCACACGGTAATTTAAGATGTTTAGCCCCATTAGTTTTGGGATAATAAGACGCTTCACCCTATAATACCCCAAATAAACAGTACCTTGGCATCTTAGAACCCACGGGACCTGAGTGCACGCCGATCCTGACAAAATATTAATATCATAATTATGTCCATTATTATTGAGGAATTGGCTTACGTTTGGCATTTTCGAGTAAAGTATTTTAGTGTGTCCCCTTTGCTAACAAAAACGCCTTTCCAAACTTCCTTCAAACTAAAAAAATTCCACCAGAATCATCCATGGTGAAGTTTTTAGTGAAACTTTGAGCGAAGAGTTCAGCTTTGTCAGAGGAATAAGTGACGGTAGTGCCATCAGAGTGGAAAAGAGGAGGGAAAGACGAGGAAGTAAGATATTTGGAGATGTTTTTGGCTAGATATAAGAACGCTTGGGAAGAGCTAGAGTTGGAAAGTTCAGAATATATGTTATTGATGAGAGTTTTTGGCTAGTCGAAGAACAGATTTGGCTTGATTCCTGGCAGAAACATTAAAGAGCACAAGATTCTTGAGTTTGAAGGTGATGGTACCGGTTGAATGTTTCCAGCAGTAGAACAAGCGTGAGTAAACCAAGATCATTTTGCCTTTGACTGAGAGAAAGAAAATGGAATGTATGCCTCCATGCCCGAGAGGATTACCTCGGTTATGCGCTCAGCATATTCCGAGGGTCCTCGGCATGGAAGCAAAAATCATTCCATGGGAAACCAAAGAAGTACTGCCGAAGAGCCTCTCAGTCGGCAGCATCAAAGTGCCACAAATGCCGCCGGCTGGGAGGATCGGATGGCCGTACTGGAGAGATAGGACAGAGATAAGGTTATGATCGGAGGAGCCCAACAGAGAGGAAAGGTTTACAGCATAAGTAGAAGGATTAGAGGGTAGAAATAAGTCTAGAATGTTGAGCCGATCTCCACGATGGTCAGGAATATGAATAGGGTACTGGACTAACTGCTCTAGGTCATTTAGGATAGAATAGATATAGGTTTGTTCACCAGGTTGGTCAGTGAAATGGGAGGAGAGATATTGTCAGTGGTGAATGTTGAAATCTCCTAGATGGATAGAATATGTTTCACTTTAGACGTTAGATAGTCAAAGAATTTTGGATAGTCAGTACACTTAGGGGAGAGATATACAGCACATCAATATTTAGTTTGAGAGTGGTAAGAAAGATTTAGAAAAAGAGTGGAGAATTCAGAAGAATCAAAGTTGGTAACACAAGAGAAAGCAAGATTGTTACCCACACATGCGCAACATCCACCTTTGGCTTGAAACTGAGGATAGAGATAGTAGGAGGATACAGAGAAGGGTTTGCTGTCAGTAGGCCCAGACAACTGGGTTTCGGTGAGAAAGAGAAGATCAGGATTGGCAGAGGAGAGGTGGTGTTCAACGAAGTGGAAGTTAGAAGGCCACGAATGTTGCAGAAATTGATAGTGAGAATAGAAGACAGCGGTCCAGAGCATTTTGACGGGTCGGCACTAGGGGCGAAACCACTGGGGGCATATCTGGTCCCCCATCCCCCCTGGGGACTCTTTAACTGTATCTTATCTATAACTGTACCTTATCTGCAACTATATCTTGTCTGTAACAATACCTTATTTGTATCCTCTCTCCGGGCATGTGAGGGATGAGGAAGTTCTCTGTACCGTGCAGGAGGTCCAGGGCCATGGAGGAGATCTCTGCCGCGTGGTCCTTACCTGAAGAAGGCGGTGAAGGAGGGGTGTGTGTGTGTGTGTGTGGTGGGCGGGTGGGGGGGGGGGGGGGGGAGGGGGGTTCGTATGTGTGTGGGTGGGCGAAGGGGGTCGATGTTTGGGTGTGTGTTTGGGTGTGGGGGGGAGGGGGGTTGTGTGTGGGGGGTAGGGGTTTGTGTGGGTGGGGGTGGGGGAAGGGGGTCGATATTAGGGTGTGTGTGGGGGAGTGTATATACAGTATGCAGTACAGTCGGTATATTAGTAACGCACCCTATTGTAACTCATTGTGGTTTACTCTAATACTTTCTCTATCATATATTTTCTTTCTTGGGGCCTTAAGCCGGTACCACATGAGAGCTTTTATAGTCAACATTCGATGATCAACATTTTTCTGGTAACATTTCTGGAGTATTTTGCACTGGTATCGGAAACTAGACTGATGGTAGATGAATTTAGATGACAAACATATTATAAATGTTGACCTCATAAGCTGCCAGACCAGTGTTGAGGATAAATGTTGAGGGAAAAAGCGCTTGTGTGATACTGGCTTTATAGGGGTCTGGTAATGCTATAGTCTATTCACTGTAAGTAGGCGAGGAATCATGACCTCTAACCTCTGTAACTCAAAAACGACTAGAGTAATCGAGCTAATATTTCTACCATTTGGGAAGAGTCAGTCAAGGAATAGATGTGGAAATTTACAGCTGAGTAATCGAGCTATTATTTCTACCATTAGGGAAGAGTCAGTCAAGGCATAGATGTGGAAATTTACAGCCAATTTGCTCTAGCCCTTTTAGAGTTACAGAGGATAGAGGTCATGATTTATCGCCTACTTACAGCGAATAGATCACGTCGTGAAAGTATGTAAGAGAGTCTTTAAAGGTATGATAAGGGAAATAATTTAATTTTTAATTGATGATATGCAGTTTGGTTTCATGCCAGACGTGGTACAATCGCGCTAATAAGTGATGTCTCGGCACCAAGTATGTTTTTGATCAATAATTGGTATCAGCAATATCTAAGCTTCATTTCTTCAAATCGAGTGAAATATACAAACATGTTCCTACACTTACCCACCCTATTCAACATCGGACAGATATTAATACAGCACAGAGCGAGCCAAACGTAATGATAGCTGGGACATGACTTATTAGCACGACCGTACAGTTGATGTTATCTTCACAGTCCGGCAGCTGCAGGAAATATATCTACATTAAGAGGGTCACCTGCTTTTTATTTATCTTTCTCACATTTTCTTTCTTTCTCTGCCTTGTATCCATTTGGCCCCATTCAGCCAACTGTTTTAAAATGTTTATCTCAAAAAAAAAAATCCTGGCGAGCGATAGCGAGCCAGCATTGTATGGAGAAATCCGGCTTCGCCGGAGAAATTTTTCTATCGAAAAATGTACAAATTTAGCTTACTGTAAAACAAATAAGCGAGGTGGGTTCCCTTAAGCTAGTGATATGTATCTTGCGTTTGTAAACCTGGAGAATGCCTTTGATAGGGTGCCCAGAAAAGGTGAGCTTATATTTAATGATCGGCTGGAGGGAATGAACTTTGGCAATGAGTTGCTGGAGATGGTGGACAAGTTTTGGTAATTTGGAGATACCATCTCTGCCAATGGTGGGGCTGAGGCCACCACTATCGCCAGAATTAGATGTGACTGGACTGCCAATTCTAACCATGTACACCTTACCCTGCCATGTACATCTTACCCTGCGAATGTACACCCTACCATGTACACCCCTCACCCTGCCATGTACACCCAACCATGTACACCTTACCTATCCTCTACATGGCCCCACTAGCCAATGTACCTCACCCAACCATGTACACAACAACTATTTACAACCAACCATGTACACACCAAGCATGTACACCCAACCATGTACACACCAACCATGCACACACCCATCCATGTACACCTTACCCTAGCATGTACACTCAACCTTAGCCACCATGTACACCTCCCAATGGTCTCAATCTTGTACACCCTGCCATGTACACCTTACCTTGCTATGTACATCCAACCATGTACACTTACCTATCCTCTGCATAGCCCGACAAGCGACCATGTACGCCTCACCCTACCATGTACACCCAATCATGTACACCTCACCCAACCATGTACACCCTGCCATGTACACCTCACCCAACCATATACACCCTACTATGTACACACTTACCTATCCTCTGCATGACCACTAGCGACCATGTACACCTCCCCAATGGTCTCAATCTTGTACACCCTGCCATGTACACACTTACCTATCCTCTGCATGACTCCTCTAGCGACCATGTACACCTCCCCAATGGTCTCAATCTTGTACACCCTGCCATGTACACCTCACCCAACCATATACACCCTACCATGTACACACTTACCTATCCTCTGCATGACTCCACTAGCGACCATGTACACCTCCCCAATGGTCTCAATCTTGTACACGTCATACAGTTCAATACGGGAGTCGAACATCTTGTACAGCGCGTTCAGGAGCGAGATCACCTGTCGGGAGGAAAGGGGTACGATATAAAGCGAGATCACCTGTCGGGAGGAAAGGGGTACGATATAAAGCGAGATCACCTGTCGGGAGGAAAGGGGTACGATATAAAGCGAGATCACCTGTCGGGAGGAAAGGGGTACGATATAAAGGGGGGGTGACCTGTCGGGAGGAAAGGGGTACGATATAAAGAGGGGTGACCTGTTGGGAGGAAAGGGGTACGATATAAAGGGGGGTGACCTGTCGGGAGGAAAGGGGTACGATATAAAGGGGGGTGACCTGTCGGGAGGAAAGGGGTACGATATAAAGGGGGGTGACCTGTCGGGAGGAAAGGGGTACGATATAAAGGGGGGTGACCTGTCGGGAGGAAAGGGGTACGATATAAAGGGGGGGGTCACCTGTTTTGGTTCTGTCCTTTTCTATCTTTCTCTGGCTTGTATCCATTTGGCCCCATTTAGCCTACTGTTTTAAGACGTTTATCCCCATCCAGGTGTCAATTTTTTACTGGTGAGCGGTAGCGAGCCAGCATATTTTTTATTTTTGTTTGACAGCAGGCTAAATTTGTACATTTTTCGATAGAAAAATGTCTCCGGCGAAGCCGGATTTCTTCATATAATGCTGGCTCGCTATCGCTCGCCAGGAAGAAATCGACACCTAGATGGGGATAAACGTCTTAAAATAGTTGGCTGAATGGGGCCGAATGGATACAAGCCAGGGAAAGAGAGAAAAGGAGAGAAATAACAAAAAGCAGGTCACCTCCCTTAAGGGTGGATGGGCGTTTTTTATTTCCTCATATATATATATATGTTGTTATGTCACATGTACAGTTATGTTGTAATGTCACATGTACAGTTATGTTGTAATGTCACATGTACAGTTATGTTGTAATGTCACATGTACAGTTATGTTGTAATGTCACATGTACAGTTATGTTGTTATGTCACATGTACAGTTATGTTGTAATGTCACATGTACAGTTATGTTGTAATGTCACATGTACAGTTATGTTGTAATGTCACATGTACAGTTATGTTGTAATGTCACATGTACAGTTATGTTGTAATGTCACATGTACAGTTATGTTGTAATGTCACATGTACAGTTATGTTGTAATGTCACATGTACAGTTATGTTGTAATGTCACATGTACAGTTATGTTGTAATGTCACATGTACAGTTATGTTGTAATGTCACATGTACAGTTATGTTGTAATGTCACATGTACAGTTATGTTGTAATGTCACATGTACAGTTATGTTGTAATGTCACATGTACAGTTATGTTGTAATGTCACATGTACAGTTATGTTGTAATGTCACATGTACAGTTATGTTGTAATGTCACATGTACAGTTATGTTGTAATGTCACATGTACAGTTATGTTGTAATGTCACATGTACAGTTATGTTGTAATGTCACATGTACAGTTATGTTGTAATGTCACATGTACAGTTATGTTGTAATGTCACATGTACAGTTATGTTGTAATGTCACATGTACAGTTATGTTGTAATGTCACATGTACAGTTATGTTGTAATGTCACATGTACAGTTATGTTGTAATGTCACATGTACAGTTATGTTGTAATGTCACATGTACAGTTATGTTGTAATGTCACATGTACAGTTATGTTGTAATGTCACATGTACAGTTATGTTGTAATGTCACATGTACAGTTATGTTGTAATGTCACATGTACAGTTATGTTGTAATGTCACATGTACAGTTATGTTGTAATGTCACATGTACAGTTATGTTGTAATGTCACATGTACAGTTATGTTGTAATGTCACATGTACAGTTATGTTGTAATGTCACATGTACAGTTATGTTGTAATGTCACATGTACAGTTATGTTGTAATGTCACATGTACAGTTATGTTGTTATGTCACATGTACAGTTATGTTGTAATGTCACATGTACAGTTATGTTGTAATGTCACATGTACAGTTATGTTGTAATGTCACATGTACAGTTATGTTGTTATGTCACATGTACAGTTATGTTGTAATGTCACATGTACAGTTATGTTGTAATGTCACATGTACAGTTATGTTGTAATGTCACATGTACAGTTATGTTGTAATGTCACATGTACAGTTATGTTGTAATGTCACATGTACAGTTATGTTGTAATGTCACATGTACAGTTATGTTGTAATGTCACATGTACAGTTATGTTGTAATGTCACATGTACAGTTATGTTGTAATGTCACATGTACAGTTATGTTGTAATGTCACATGTACAGTTATGTTGTAATGTCACATGTACAGTTATGTTGTAATGTCACATGTACAGTTATGTTGTAATGTCACATGTACAGTTATGTTGTAATGTCACATGTACAGTTTACCGCACATATTCTATTCCGCTGCACCCACCTCCCCAACCCCTCCCTCACTCCACCTCCTACCAATATGAGGTGGAGGGAGGGAGGGGGGTTGCGGAAGTGGGTGTCTTGATAGCATAATGCACAAGTGCGCGGAATTTCGGTGTGAGTGTCCTAGGTTCGAGTCCTTGGAGTGCCACATGCATTTGTTGATTTCATTAATTGAGTTTAGAAGTGAAGTTGGTTGGTGAACAAAATATAATCTTATCTAACACCCTCCCCTTATTCCACCATTGTTTCGTTGCCTTCGCTTGACCACAACTGTTCATTTCATCAGCTGACTGCTAATACTTGTGTTACATTTAGGGTTGTGTTCAGAATAAAGGTAAATACAATATATGTTACTGTTTTACAATGGAGTCTGTTGTCTTTAGCATCGTTGTATATTATTTAGCTATTCACTACAAGAATGCACTAAATCGGACAGTTTGGAAACGGGAATTTCTTTTCTCCCGTGGCATCAAGTATAGAGCCAACCACCTCACCAACCCACCTGCATGGGCGTACTCTCAGAGGACAGCTCGGTGAAGCCTACGATATCGCTGAAATAGATGGTGACCGACTCGTAGGTTTCCGCCGACACCTGCCGATGTTGTTTGAGCTGCTTGGCCACGGAGGGCGGCAACATCTGGTACAGCAAGGTGTCCGACCGTTTCTGCTCGTACGCCAGCTCGTGGGTCTTGTGGATTAAGGCGTCAGAGAAGGCCTAGAAAAGGAAAACACATATTAGCCCCTTCAGATACGAGCAATGTATTATAGGCTAACAAAAGCTCCTTCCCATAATTCCTTAAAACGTACAAATGCCCACCCAGACCGCCTTCAAGCTAAATTTGTAAATTTTTCGGTAGAAAAATGTCCCAGCCGAAGGCTGGTTGCTCTTAAATTACAGGCTCGCTATCGCTCGCCAGGAAAAAAATCGACACCTGAAGGACTCGAATGGTCTTAAAAATCGCCAAACTAATGGGGCGAACGTCTTAAAATCTCAAAACTAATAGGCCGAATGTCTTAAAATCTCAAAACTAATGGGGCTAAGCATGAGGGAGGAAGGTGGCCCAGAAACTTCAACACGAGCACTGTCTTATAGTTAGTCTCTCATGTTGTTGTTGTTCCCTAAGCTGCCTGGCCGAACAGCCCCGTTGTTTGGGCTGCTTGGTCACGGAGGGAGGTAACATTTGGCACAGCAAACCCAGATTAACCCTTTCAAGCTCCAACACGCGTTTCTGTTCTGTTTTCTGGCTACTATTAGATGATTTTATTCAGATTAGTAACGGTATATGGAAGTCAAAGGGTTGATTGAGATAGTATTTACCCATTTAATACCCACAGATCCTGCCTAAGCTGCATAAAATCGTCTAATGATAGCCAAAATAATCTGCTAAAACGCGTCAGAGCTTCAAGGGGTTAAGGCGTCTGAGAAAGCCTGGAAAAGTACAAAGCCTAGTTAGTCTTTTTATTTTATTTATATATTATTTTATTTATTAATTTGTTCTTGTATTCCAACTACTCCCTCTCGGGCATAGGCTGAGAGCCTGTACATTCAATCGTTCATTCAATGGTGAAAAAATGTACAAATTTATCTTGAAAGGGGGTCTAGGGGGTGTAATTTTAAGCTTGATGGAGGTCTAGGGAACACACTAAAAACCTTCCCTTCATGTCTACCTCCTGACCTGCATCACCCACCACATGACCTGTACCTCCCATGACCTGACCTATACCTGCCATGACCTGACCTATACCTGCCATGACCTGACCTATACCTCCTACGACCTGACCTACACTTCCCATGACCTGACCTATACCTCCCACGACCTGACCTACACCTCCTACGACCTGACCTATACCTCCTACGACCTGACCTATACCTGCTATGACCTGACCTACACCTCCTACGACCTGACCTATACCCTCTACGACCTGACCTATACCTGCCATGACCTGACCTATACCTGCCATGACCTGACCTATACCTCCTACGACCTGACCTACACTTCCCATGACCTGACCTATACCTCCCATGACCTGACCTGTACCTCCTACGACCTGACCTATACCCTCTACGACCTGACCTATACCTGCCATGACCTGACCTATACCTGCCATGACCTGACCTATACCTCCTACGACCTGACCTACACTTCCCATGACCTAACCTATACCTCCTACGACCTGACCTATACCTCCTACGATCTGACCTATACCCTCTACGACCTGACCTATACCTGCCATGACCTGACCTATACCTCCCATGACCTGACCTATACCTCCTACGACCTGACCTACACTTCCCATGACCTGACCTATACCTCCCACGACCTGACCTCACTGACCTGTAGGGTGCGCGTCATCATCCGGACGAGTAGAATAATGATGGGCGAGATAAGCAGCACCACACACAGCAGAGCGATGCCGATCACTACGTGGCTGTTGGACGCGTTCATCTCGGAGAACAAGGTGCGCTCGATCACGTGTCTGGCGGTAAAACCGATAATATTATTATTGACATCGTTCTTAAGGGGAGGTATTTAGTTTGTTCCCTAGACCTCCATCAAGCTTAAAATTACACCCCCTTGAGTCCCTTTCAAGATAAATTTGTACATTTTTCGGTAGAAAAATGTCCCGGCCAAAGGCCGGTTCCTCTTAAATTACAGGCTCGCTATCGCTCGCCAGGATAAAATTGACACCTGAATGGCACGAAAGGTCTTAATATGGGGTGAAAGTTCTTAAAATTGCTAAACTACAATAACCCCCGAATGAAATTAAGGAAAGCGTGTGATTCTCTCATGATTCGAACCCAGGATATCTCATACAGAACTTCCGCGCTCTAACCATTACACCATCAAGACAGTTATATCATGTTCATTATACGTACACCACAAATCTTCAACACTAACCTTTAGAACTTAGAAATAACTACAGTAATCAAGTTTTATTTAACCCTCTCCGACATATGACGCGATTTTGAGCCGATTAGGGATACTTTAAAGCCTTTGTTACATCGGGGGTATTTAGAAACCTTTAGTTTAGTTACTTCAACCTCTGCAGTTGTCTTTGAGTTAGCTGTGTTGAGCCTATTGGGGATACTTTAAAGCCTTTGTTACCATCAGGGGTATTTAGAAACCTTTAGTTTAGTTACTTCAACCTCTGCAGTTGTCTTTGAGTTAGCTGTGGGCAGAAAACTAATTTTGGAGAGGTAATTATAAGAGTGAGAGAACTCTATTTCTTATTGCTAATCTGGCAACCTCTGCGTCATATGAGTCGGAAGGGGTTAAGGGGAGGTCTATGGAGGAAACTAAAACAATAATAAAACCCAAAAATCAAACCCTTTTCCCTTAGCCTAACTTCTCTCTCACCTAATCTCGTATTGGATCTTCTGTAGGGCATCCAGGTAGCCCAACATGGCGTAGAAGTACTCGGTGGCCTTGTCGAAGTCTGGGTCTATCATAGTGCGGCCCAACACCTCCAGGCGGCGTCTGGTGATGTTGGCGTACCAGGGGTAGGAGTGCTGCAGGTTCTTGTATCTGTAGGAGGGAAGGGGTGTTATAGTCACTCTCTAGTCGCTGTAAGTAAGCGAAAAATCATGATCTCTATCCTCTGTAACTCAAAAAGGGGTAGAGTATATTGGCTGTAAATTTCCATATCTATTCCCTGACTGACCCTTCCCAAATGGTAGAAATATTAGCTCGATTACTCTAGTCGTTTTTGAGTTACAGAGGTTAGAGGTAATGCTTTCTCGCCTACTTAGAGCGAATAGACTATAGTTCTTGTATCTGTAGAAGGGAGGGGGTCAGGTCAGGTGAAGGTATTGAGGGATAAGCCTTTACAACGGCACCTCGTAGCTACTTTCTACTTTTCCTATTTTCTGAAGAGTTTAGAAATGGGAGAAGGGGTGTTGGAGAGAGAGAAAGCTGTTGGAGTGGCTTTGTTATGTGTGTTATTAGTCTGTATACGTCGTCGAGGTGCCCTCCGACTGGGTGCGAGCATGTGAAACACGCTAGGACGTAGTACCACACCCACTAAATGTCCGCCTAGGCTGGGATCGAACCCAGGTCAAGCAGATTCGCAAGTGAGCGTGATCTCCACTCGACTGCCGTGGCTCTATTGTTAGTTCCTGTGTCACTCTATTTATATATATATAATTATATATATATTTTTTGTGTGTGTGTGTGTGCTCCTTATGCCTCCATGAAGCTTACAAGAACACCCCCAAGACCCTCCTTCGAGATAAATTTGTACTTTTTTCAGTAGAATAATATGCAAATTTAGTTGTTGTTGTTGTTGTTCCTCAGGCTGTCTGACCGAACAGCCCCAAGGTACTGAGCAAGGCCAAGGCCATAACCAAGCACCACCACATAATCCTCCCACCTTTACCACTATGAAAGCCCAGGTGACCGAAGCTGCTCCCAGGCGAGGGGCTGAGGAGGGTGCGGAAACACCCGGGATACCAAAGCCCCACCCAAGGCCCTGTGCCCTTTAACAATTATCAAGGAAAAGTTGTGGGGCAAGGGAAAAATGTGACGCTTTGGCTCCCAGATGAGACGCCGCCACTAGAGATCTAGAAAATGTATAAGCGAAAGGAACAATCAGAGTAAGCTATGGGTATGGTAGAGATTGCTGAACTCTCACTCTGATAGACCAGCCCATCACCACATGACTATACTCTATTTTTTCCCAGCTGATCATAAATTGAATATCTTATTAGCTGATTTCTCGATACTTAATGGAAATATATGAAACTACTATGGCTGTGTGTCGTATTAATGCCAAGTTCTCATAATTAACATCATATTTCGCTACAAAATATACCTTATAGCTGAGTAACCAAGATAGTAACATGGCAATTTACCCTCAGCTGGAAAACAATAGACTATAGAACCCAATCCTCTCAGCATCAGCTAGGAAAGGCCCTAGAAAGCCACCCTATTTCAACCCCTTTCGGGGTTGGGCACCCCCCAAAAATTTTAGTTTGAAGGGGGTCTATGTGCGCATTTTGTTGTTTAGAAGGAAATATGGGAAGACATAAATGACATGGCTCGAAAATGGCAAAAGAGCAAATTGAACACCTTCTAACCTGTCCGTGATCCAGAACTCGAAATTCTGGCTGGTGTTGAGGAAGTCGTATCCAAGGGCGTCGTTGGTGACGAAGGCGATGTAGCTCTTCTGGTTGAGGGCGCCCCGGCCGAAGTACTGGAGGCCGAACACCATGGATATCCCCAGGTGCTCTATGGCCCGGATCATGTTCTTGTAGGCTAGCAGAGGGCGCCACACTCCAGCAGCGTCCTTTTCGTTGATCTCGCTCGTTAACTGGGAGGAAATTTGTAGGTAAGGGGTTTATAGCGAAAGGTCTTAACCCCTTCTGTACCGACGCTATCTTTATTTTAGCTATATTTAGTCGATTCTGTGCAGTTTAAGAAGGACCTGTGGTAATAAAGAGGGATAAGTGAGATAGTTCGAAGTTTGTTAATTGTTGGAGGCCCTTTATAAATTGATTACAATCGTCTTACAGTAGTCGGAATAAAATTAAAAGTACGGCACCGGTAATGAAGGGGTTAAGCAGAGGCACTTGTTTTTGGGGGGACCTCCTTCTCCCTCTTGTTTAACCCCATTAGTTATGATATTTTAACACAATCGCCCCATTAGTTTGGCGTTTTTCAGACCTTTTGTCCCATTTCTTTGCCAATATTAAGACCTTTCGTGCCATTTAGGTGTTCTCTTTTCCTGGCGAGCGATAGTGAGCCTGTACTTTAAGAGGAATCGGCCGGGAAATTTTTCTACCGAAAAATGTACAAATACATATAGAAGGGGTGGGTAATTTTTGTTAAGCTTGATAGAGGTTTAGAGAGCAAACTTAAGGGGAGATTTCCACTTGAGGGATTTTTTTCTTGACCCCTTTCTCCCTCATGGTTAACCCCATTGCTTTTGATATTATAAGACGTTCGCCCCATTAGTTTGGCGATTTTAAGAACTTTCGCCCCATTTCTGTCAAT
>CM064548.1:59597559-59607559 GCA_032716605.1 Paralithodes platypus
TGAGTGATGACCTTCGTAGGGTGGGTGGTGGGTGGTCGGGTGAAGGGCCTCCTAGTCCTCCTCCACCCCGTCCCCCACCTCCACCTCCTCCTCCTACTCTCCGGACTACCCTCCTCCGTGGCGACGAGTCCGGACCCACTTTGTTCTTACGTACTTCGCCCATTTCGGCCTCCTAACTCGGCCCTCTGTCACGTTTTATTTTTTTCGGGCGTTCCTTTATGTTTTTGTTTGTTTTTTTCTCTCAGATCAGATCAGATGAAGGTACAGTATTGAGGGATAAGCCTTTACAACGGCACCTCGTATCTACATTCTACTTTTCCTATTTTTTCGTGGCGTCTACTAGTCTATTGATCGCACAAATCCGGCCCCCTGTCGCGTTTTTTGTAATTTTTCAGGCCTTCCTTCTACTCTTGCGTGTTTTTGAGTGTTCATTTATGCCATGGTTTCTCTGTTAGTGGCGTCTACTAGTCTATTGATCGCACAAACTCGTCCCTCTGTTGTGTTTACTTCGGGTGTTCCTTTATGCTGTTATTTTTCTGTTGGTCAAGTCAAGTCAGGTCAGGTGAAGGTATTGAGGGACAAGCCTTTACAACGGCACCTCGTAGCTACTTTCTACTTTTCCTATTTTCTGAAGAGTTTAGAAATGGGAGAAGGGGTGTTGGAGAGAGAGAAAGCTGTTGGAGTGGCTTTGTTATGTGTGTTATTAGTATGTATACGTCGTCGAGGTGTCCCACGACTGGGTGCCAGCATGTGAAACACGCTAAAACGTACTACCACACCCACTAAATGTCCGCCTTGGCTGGGATCGAATCCAGGTCAAGCAGATTCGCAGGTGAGCGTGCTCTCCACTCGACCGTGTTTTAATAATGGTTTAAGGGGGGTGACCTGTTTTTGTTCTGTCCTTTTCCATCTTTCTCTGGTTTGTATCCATTTGGCCCCATTCAGCCTACTGTTTTAAGACGTTTATCCCCATCCAGGTGTCAATTGTTTACTGGTGAGCGGTAGCGAGCCAGTATATTTTATATTTTTGTTTGACAGCAGGCTAAATTTGTAAATTTTTCGATAGAAAAATTTCTCCGGCGATGCCGGATTTCTTCATATAATGCTGGCTCGCTATCGCTCGCCAGGAAGAAATCGACACCTAGATGGGGATAAACGTCTTAAAATAGTTGGCTGAATGGGGCCGAATGGATACAAGCCAGAGAAAGAGAGAAAAGGACAGAAATAACAAAAAGCAGGTCACCCCCCTTAAAGAGGCAAATATAAGATTATAGCAATAGTTTCAGATGAGTTTTATAAGATTGTTCTGTCGGGTGTCGTGGTTGAGTTGCGAGAGGTGAAGGTACGGCTCCCTCTCTTCCGGTTGTCCGTACGGGCGAGTCTGGCGCCGGGGAGGTTCTGTTTGCGGGCCACGGCGCAGACGCTACGAAAGTTACCGCTACTACCCCATATGACATGTTGGGGGGAGTGTGTGTGTGTGTGTGTGTGTGTGTGTATGTGTCTGTGTGTGTTTATGTGTGTGTATATGTGTGTGTATATGAGTGTGTGTGTGCGCGCGCGTATGTGCTTAAATACTAAATAATAATAATAATCGGTATATTTCGTGCTTGTGTGTGTGTGTGTGTGTGTGTGTGTGTGTAAATTGAATCCCTCAGCAGCTAATTTATCGATACTGAAGGGGAGGCAGACTGTTTTTCTGGACCCCCTGCTCCCTAATGTTTAGCCCCACTAGTTTTGAGATTATAAGACGTTCGGCCCATTAGTTTGGCGATTTTATCACCTTTCGCCCCATTAGTTGTCAATTTTAAGACCTTTCGTGCCATTTAGGTGTCTGTTATTTCCTGGCGAGCGAAAGCGAGCCTGCAATTTTAAGAGGAACCGGCCTTCGGCCGCGAAAATGTTCCTACCGAAAAATGTACAAATTTATCTTGAAGGTGGGTCTAGGGGGTGTTTTTCTAAGCTCGATGGAGGTCTAGGGAGGAAACTAAACAAATATATGAATACATGAATTAATAGACCCAACAAACAGCCATCCTCCCCTTAATGGAAACATATGCAACCACTATAATATCTCTGCATCATAATATAAAGACCAAGTTTATATAATTTGCACCCTATTTCACGACAACTGGTCAAAATAACTGAGAAATCTTGATGGGAACTTTGCAATTTACCGCCCGTTGCAAAGAAACAGGGTATAATTATTCACTTTAGACATGAGTTGAACTAGCTTGTGACAATGGTATATAATATGTCCAATTGTCCATAATAATCCACTGTTTTAAGGGGGTGATCTGGGCCGTTTATTTAAGGGGGGGATGGGCCGTTTATTTAAGGGGGGGGAGGGCCGTTTATTTAAGGGGGGTGATGTGGGCCGTTTATTTAAGGGGGGGATGGGCCGTTTATTTAAGGGGGGGATGGGCCGTTTATTTAAGGGGGGGATGGGCCGTTTATTTAAGGGGGTGATCTGGGCCGTTTATTTTAAGGGGGGATGGGCCGTTTATTTAAGGGGGGGGGGATGGGCCGTTTATTTAAGAGGGGTGGGGGCCGTTTATATAAGGGGGGGATGGGCCGTTTATTTAAGGGGGGGATGGGCCGTTTATTTAAGGGGGGGATGGGCCGTTTATTTAAGGGGGGGTTGGGCCGTTTATTTAAGGGGGGGATGGGCCGTTTATTTAAGGGGGGGATGGGCCGTTTATTTAAGGGGGGATGGGCCGTTTATTTAAGGGGGGGATGGGCCGTTTATTTAAGGGGGGTATGGGCCGTTTATTTAAGGGGGGGATCTGGGCCGTTTATTTACACTATTAATTCAAATATTCCTTTATTTCTTAGTTTCCTTGCTAGACCTCCATCAAATTAAAACAATAACATCCATTACTGTACATCCCCCTTCTAGATTAATTTGTACGTTTATCGGCAGAAAAATTTCCCGGCCTTCTTATAATACAGGCTCACTATCGTTCGCCAGTGAAAAAATCGACACCTAAATAGCACAAAAGGTCTAAATATTGACGAAGAAATGGGGCGAAAGGTCTTAAAATCGATTAACTAATGGGGCACACATCTTGACATCTGAAAACTAATGGGGCTAAACATGAGGGAGAAAGTGGTCCAGAAAACCGGCCCATGTCCCCTTAATGGTATTAACTTCATTAACTCCAATATATTCTTTCTAAGTCTATTAAAAGGGGAGATTTCCACTTGAGGGATTGTTTTTTTGGACCCCCTTCTCCCTCATGTTTAGTCCCATTGCTTTTGATATTTTAAGACTTTCGCCCCATTAGTTTGACGATCTTAAGAACTTTCGCCCCATTTCTGTAAATTTTAAGACCTTTCGTGTCAATTAGGTGTCGATTTTTTCCTGGCGAGCGATAGCGAGCCTGTAATGTAAGAGGAACCGGCCTTCGGCCGGGATTTTTTTTTTTTTTACCGAAAAATGTATAAATTTATCTTGAAAGGGGGTCTAGGGGGTGTAATCGTAAGCTTGATGGAATTATAGGGAACAAACTAAAAACCTCTCCTTAAAATCGTCTAATAATAGCCAGAGTCAAAAAGTAGAAGGCGTCATTATCTACACTGTAAACAGTATGCGTTCAAGTGTAGCAAAAGTGATACACAAGATACGTTCAAGTGTAGCAAAAGTGATACACAAGATACGTTCAAGTGTAGCAAAAGTGATATACAAGATACAAAATGTTTCGATCCTTTTTGTGTTCAAATGTAACAAAAGCGATACACAAGATACAACATGTAAAGCGTGTTCTTATCGCTAAGCTATTGGAGTGAAATGTCTTGAGATCTCTAAACTAATAGAGCGAAACATGGGAGGGCCAGAAAAAGACCTCCCTCGGATCAAATAGGGATAAATCCATAAACTAAGCATTTAGGTCAGGTTCAGGTAGTCTCTATTAAAGGGGGTCACCGTTTTTTTTTCATCTTTCTCTCCTTTTCTCTCTTTCCCTGGCTTGTATCCATTCGGCCCCATTCAGCCAACTGTTTTAAGACGTTTATCCCCATCCAGGTGTCGATTTTTTCCTGGCGAGCGCTAGCGAGCCAGCATTGTATTTAGAAATCCGGCTTCGCCGGAGAAATTTTTCTATCGAAAAATGTACAAATTTACCTTGCTGTAAAAAAAAATATATATATATGCTGGCTTGCTACCGCTCGCCAGGAAAATATTGACACCTGGATGGGGGTAAGCGTCTTAAAACAGTAGGCTGAATAAGGCCGAATGGATAAAATTCAAAGAGAGAGGTAGAGAAAGAGAGAAAAAAAGCGAGGTGACCTCCCTTAATGAGGAGCCATTATAGGCAGCATAGGAAATCACTGCTGAGGGGCGAGGTCAATGGTTGGGGTTGCCAGGGAGGGGGGTATTGGGGGGGGGGGGGTATTTTGGAGGAGAGGGGGAGGGGGCGGGAGCAAGCCAGGGTGGGGGGGGGGGGCGAGGGGGGATATTGGAAGAGGTGAGGTGGGGAGGGATGAGGGGGGATATTGGAACAGGCAGAGGGGGGGTGGGGGAGATGTTGAAGCAGGCAGGGGGTAGGGGAGGGGGGTGGGGGGGGGGGGGGGGGGTGCAAGCTAAAGGGGGGTGGGAGGGTAGAGCAGGCGAGGGTTTTTTTTTTTTTCTATGTGATTGAGGGAGGCAAAAGGCATAACTGCCTATAGCGAGTGCCTCCCATAGTTGAAAGAGGTGACAGGGCCAAAAATCAAGGGACGTTCGAGCCAAAATGGGTTAGGTGTGGGAGGGGGGGGGGGTCGGGGGCGTTGAGCAAGCCGGGGGGGGGGGGGGGGGGAGGAGGGGGATGGGGATATTGAAGCAAGCCAGGAAGGGGGAATGAGGAGGGGGGGAGGGGGCAAGCTGAGGGGAGGAGGGGGGGGGAGGGCTATATTGGAGCATGTCGACGGGTAGGGGGAGGGAGGGGGGGGGGGGAGCGGGGTGAGGGGGGTGTTGCCTGGGAGATTGATCGGGGCACCAAGGCATTTTGATGAAGTGTATCACAGGAGGGTCAGCTCAGGTGAAGGTATTGATAAACCTTTACAACGGCACTTCCTATACCTACTTTATACTCTTCTTGTCTTCTGTCTTGATAGCGTAATGCATAAGTGCGCGGAATTTCGGTGTGAGTGTCCTGGGTTCGAGTCCTTGGAGTGCCACATATATTTGTTGATTTAATTAATTGAGTTTAGAAGTGAAGTTGGTTGGTCAAAATATATCATTCTTAGAGTGTAGAAATGGAAGAAGGTATTGAGGGATAAGCTTTTACAACGGCATCTCGCAGCTACTTAATACTTGTCCTGTCTTCTTAGCTTGTAGAAATTCTCCCCTCTCTACACTCTTCAGAAAAATAGGAAAAGTAGAATGTAGATACGAGGTGCCGTTGTAAAAGCTTATCCCTCAATACCTTCACCTGCCCTGGAAGAAGGTATTGATAAACCTTTACAACGGCACCTCGTAGCTACTTTCTACTTTTCCTGTCTTCTTAGAGTGGAGAAAGGGGAGAAGGGGTGTTGGAGAGATAGAGAGAAAGAGAGGAAGCTATTGGAGTGGCTTTGTTGTGTGTGTTATTAGTCTGTATACGTCGTGGAGGTGTCCCCCGACTGGGTGCGAGCATGTGAAACACACTATAGTCTATTCGCTGTAAGTAGGCGAGAAATAATGACCTCTAACCTCTGTAACTCAAAAACGACTAGAGTAATCGAGCTAATATTTCTACCATTTGAGAAGAGACAGTCAAGGAATAGATGTGGAAATTTGTAAGCCAATTTGCTCTAGCCCTTTTTGAGTTACAGAGGATAGAGATCATGATTATTCGCCTACTTACAGTGAATAGACTATAGGACGTACTACCACATGACCTAGGTGTGCTGGGGGGCTAGGTCGTCGCTTCACATAACACAGCATTACATAGCATCACATAACATAATAACGTAGCAATATAATAGCAACGTAACATAATAACATAACATTACTATATATTAACATAGCATAATAACATAACATGATGACGTAACATAGCATAGCAACATAACATAGCAATATAATAGCAACATAACATAATAACATAACATTACAATATAATAACATAGCAACATAACATAACAATATATTAACATAACATAAAAACATAACATGATGACGTAACGTAGCATAGCAACATAACATAATAACATAACAATACTATATATTAACAGCATAATAACATAGCAACATAACATAGCAATATAATTGCTAGATATCATGATAACATAACATAACAATATATTAACATAGCAACATAACATAGCAACATAACATAGCAATATAATAGCAACATAACATAGCAACATAACATAGCAATATAATAGCAACATAACATAATAACATAACATAACAATATATTAACATAACATAAAAACATAACATGATGACGTAACGTAGCATAGCAACATAACATAATAACATATCATGATAACATAACAATATATTAACATAGCATATACAAATAACATGAACACATAACATAATATAGCATAGTAACATAACATAACTTAACCCTTTCAAGCTCCAATACGCGTTTCTGTTCTGTTTCTGGCTACTATTAGACGATTTTATTCAGATTAGTAACGGTATGTAGAAGTCAAAGGGTTGATTGAGATAGTATTTACCCTTTTAATACCCACAGATACTTCCTAAGCTGCATAAAATCGTTTAATGATAGCCAAAATAAACTTCTAAAACGCGTCAGAGCTTCAAAGGGTTAATTACACAGAATAACACAATAATACTAACAAGCTTATGGATGACGTGTATAAAGATGGTGACCTGGGATGGGCTGGAAGGGTCAGGTCATGGCTTCACTTAAGGGGGAGGTAGTCGCTTTTTCTGGAACCCCTTCTCCTCCATGTTTAGCATATTAGTTTTGGAATTTTAAGACGTTCGTTCCGTTAGTTTGTCAATTTTGAGACTTTTCGCCTTATTTCTTTGTCAATATTAAGACCTTTCGTGCCATTTAGGTGTCGATGTTTCCCTGGCAAGAGATAGCTAGCCTGTAATCTTCAGAAACCGGCCTTCCCGGGAAATTTTTCTACCGAAAAATGTACAAAGTTATCTTGAAAAGGGGTCTAGGGGGTGTTTTTTAAACTTGATGAAGGTCCAGCGAGGAAACTAAATACATATATGAATACATGAATTAATAGACCAAACAAACGGTCTGCCTCCCCTTAACCCGCTCGCCTGTTGATCACTTCGCAGGGTTTAATTCAAGAGTTATTAATGGGGGACAGGTATATTTATTGGTCGATATATTTGACTTCTTTTGTACTCTCTCTCTCTCTCTCTCTTTGACTGTGTGTGTCTCTCTCTCTCTCTCTCTCTCTCTCTCTCTCTCTCTCTCTCTCTCAATTTTAAAACCCTTGGTACCATTTAGGTGTCGATATTATACCCTCAGCTGGAACAAAATAGACTATAGTGCGCATCGTTATTGTTATATATGCTCTTTGTTACGTTATTTAACCAATAATTTATTTATTTTGATTTATTTAGTTACTTCCATATATTTCTATTATTTTTCAATGTTATGTTATGTCAGTATGGAAGTGAAGAAGTCCTTGCATGACAGTGTGGTAATCCCGACACTGACTTACGGAAGCGAAGCATGGACGTTGGTTGAGAGACTCAGACCAAGAGTGAGAGCAGTGGAAATGAATTACTTAAGAAGTGCGTGCGGGATGGAGGGATAGACAGACTAATGAGGAAGTAAGAAGGAGGTGTGGTGTGGAGGTAGATGTGCTGGAAAGTGTGAAAAGGAACAACTTGAGATGGTTCGGCCATATGGAACGTATGGAAAGCGAGAGAATGACTAAGAGGGTGTACGAGAGCGAGGTGGAAGGACAGAGAGGGAGAGGTAGAGCGAATGAGAGGTGGAAGGATGGAGTGAGGAAGTACATGAACGAAGGCGGTGCTGGTTGGGAGGAGGGGCGTCGACTGACTGGGGACAGAGGTGCATGGGGGCGGTTCGTTCGTGGCCACCCCTCGGGGATCACGGCGTCAGGCAATAGATAGATAGATAGATGGTATTTAATCAATTATTTATCTATTTTATCTATTTATTTATTTCTATTTATTTCTATTATTTTCAATGTTATGTTATTTAATCAATTAAGTATCTATTTTGATCTATTTAGTTACTTCTATAATTATATTTCTATTATTTGTCAACCTTTGTTTCATATAGCTATTACGCTTCCTTATTTACTGTATTATATGCTTTTTGTTATTATTATTTAATTATAATATACCGTATATATTTACATATTTATATTTATTTATTTACTTATATTTCTATTATTATTTGTCAACATTATTATTAAAAAAACAAAAAAAAAAACAAAAAAAAACAATGGAAAATAAAAAACAAATAGGAGAAATGGGGATTGGGCTTGAACATATAGATAGATAGATAGATAGATAGATAGATAGATTATTTCACATAGTAATTACGCATCGTTAACCCATGCTGTGCCGACGACGTCTTTTAACTTTTATTCTAGCTATATTTAGACGATTTTGTACAGCTTAAAAAGGATCTGTGATGGTAAAAAAGGGTTAAGTGAGATAGTTGAAACCTGTTAATTGCTGGAGGCCCTTTTTAAACTGAATGAAATCGTCTACTAGTAACCAGAATACAGTTAAAAGGACGTCACCGGTACAGTGTGCGTATTAAGGGGAGATTTCCACTTGAGGGATTTTTTTCCTTGACTCCTTTCTCCCTCATGTTTAGCCCCATTGTTTTTCCTAATGTTAAGACGTTTGCCTCATTATTTTGACGATTTTAAGAACTTTCAACCCATTTCTGTCAATGTTAAGACCTTTCGTACCATTTAGGTGTCGATTTTATCCTGGCGAGCGATAGCGAGCCTGTAATTTAAGAGGAACCGGCTTTCAGCCGGGAAATTTTTCTACCGAAAAATTTACAAATTGATCTTGAAAGGGGGTCAAGGGGGTGTAATTTCAAGCTTGATGGAAGTCTAGGAAACACACTAAAAACCTCCCCTTAACCCTTTGAAGCTCTGACGCGTTTTAGCAGTTTATTTTGGCTATCATTAGACGATTGTGTGCAGCTTAGGAAGGATCTGTGGGTATTTAATAGGGTACAGACTATCTCAATCAACCCTCTGACTTCCATATACCGTTACTAATCTAAATATAATCGTCTAATAGTAGCCAGAAAACAGCAAAGAAACGCATATTGGAGCTTGAAAGGGTTAATATTATGTGTGTTTTGTCACTTCCATTGAATTATTTATACATTTTCTTTGCTTTTATTTATAGCTACTGTTTTTTTGTTTAAACATTTTGTATCATAGACCTATAATGCATCGTTATTTTGATAGGGTTCTTTGTTAAGGAGAGATATCCACTTGAGGGATTTTTTTCTTGACTCCTTTCTCCCTCATGTTTAGCCCTATTGTTTTCCTAATGTTAAGACGTTCGCCCCATTAATTTGACGATTTTAAGAACTTTCAACCCATTCCTGTCAATTTTAAGACCTTTCGTGCCATTTAGGTGTCAATTTTATCCTGGCGAGCGATAGCGAGCCTGTATTTTAAGAGGAACCGGCTTTCAGCCGGGACATTTTTCTACCGAAAAATGTACAAATTTATCTTGAAAGGGGGTCAAGGGGGTGTAATCTTAAGCTTGAAGGATATCTACGGACCAAACTAAAAACCTCCCCTTAATGTATTTGATCTTATATTTATATTTATATCTTTAGTTTTAATATTCATATTTATTTTATTATTTCATTTTAGTTTCTATATTTTGCTTCATATAGCTATTACCAATCGTTATTATTATATATTTTCTTATATTTAATTTACTTATGTATTTATTTATTTATTTTTGGGGCAGGGGGCTAGGAATCCTCCTCCCCTTGTATAATTTCCCTACTCGACGAGACAGAGAAAGGGGCGAGGGAACGCGAAAGATGTCTCGGACCCTGAGAATAGGAACTTGAAATGT
>CM064548.1:59612559-59650059 GCA_032716605.1 Paralithodes platypus
TTAAAGTATCCCCAATAGGCTCAACACAGCTAACTCAAAGACAACTGCAGAGGTTGAAGTAAATAAACTAAAGGTTTATAAATACCCCGGATGGTAACAAAGGCTTTAAAGTATCCCTAATAGGCTCAACAATTGCGTCAGGACGTGAGAGGGTTAACAAAACAACATGTATAATCATAAAGCCGGTATCACACGAGAGCTTTTATAGTCAACATTCCATCATCAACATTTTTATGGCAACATTTCTGGAGTATTTTGCACTGGTATCGGAAACTAGACTGATGATAGATGAACTTAGATAACAGAAAACAAAAATTAAATGTTTACCCAATGAGCTGCCAGATCAGTGTTGAGGATAAATGTTGAGGGAAAAAGCGCTCGTGTGATACCGGCTTTATACTCTTCTAGGCTTCAGAATGTACTTTAAGGGGAGGTTTTCAGTTTGTTCCCTAGACCTCCATCAAGCTTAAAACTACACCCCCTAGACCCCCTTTCAAGATAAATTTGTACATTTTTCGGTAGATAAATGTCCCGGCTGAAAGCTGGTTCCTCTTAAATAACAGAATCAAAGGTAAAATGACGTCATGGTACTGAAGGGGTTAAGGGGAGATATCCACTTGAGGGATTGTTTTCTTGACCCCTTTCTCCCTCATGTTTAGCCCCATTGCTTTTGATATTATAAAACGTTTGCCCCATTAGTTTAGCGATTTTAAGAACTTTCACCCCATATTAAGACCTTTCGTGCAATTCAGGTGTCGATTTTATCCTGGCGAGCGATAGCGAGCCTGTAATTTAAGACGAACCGGCCTTCGGCCGGGAAATTTTTCTACCGAAAAATGTACAAATTTATCTTGAAAGGGACTCAAGGGGGTGTAATTTTAAGCTTGATGGAGGTCGAGGGAACAAACTAAATACCTCCCCTTAATAAGCGCCTCCAGCATCATTTTGACTACCATCCATGAATATTAGAACACATAAACAATTAAGGGGGATGGGCGTATTAAGGGGGGATGGGCGTATTAAGGGGGGATGGGCGTATTAAGGGGGGATGGGCGTATTTATTGGCTTATTTAACTATATGTTTATATGTTTTATTGTCCTCCCTTGTTAAACTGCACACAATGTTATATACATAAATAGAATAATATTAAGCAGATGTCGCCGGTACTGTAAGGGTCAAAATCCCTACACTAACCAGGGATAATCTACCTAAAGAACTATAGTCTATTGGCTGTATGTACTGTAGGCGAGAAATCATGACCTCTAACCTCTGTAACTCAAACACGACTAGAGTAATCGAGCTAATATTTCTACTATTTGGGAAGAGTCAGTCAAGGAATAGATGTGGAAATTTACAGATAATTTGATCTACCCCTTTTTGAGTTACAAAGGATATAGGTCATGATTTCTCGCCTACTTACAGCGAATAGACTATAGCCACTGTAGGACATGCACCTCTGTCCCCAGTCAGTCGACGCCCTTCCTCCCAACCAGCACCGCCTTCATCCATATACCTATTTACTCCATCCTTTCACCTCTCATTCGGTTTACCTCTCCCTCTCTGTCCTTCCACCTCGCTCTCGTACACCCTCTTAATCATTCTCTCGCTTTCCATATGTTCCATATGGCCGAATCATCTCAAGGTGTTCCTTTTCACACTTTCCAGCACATCTACCTCCACACCACACCTCCCTCTTACTTCCTCATTCGTCTGTCTATCCCTCCACGTAACTCTGCACGCACTTCTCAAGTAACTAATTTCCATCCCTCTCACTCTTGGTCTGAGTCTCTTCACCAACGTCCATGCTTTGTTTCCGTAAGTCAGTGTCGGTATTACCACACTGTCATGCAAGGACTTCTTCACTTCCATGCTGACCACCCTATTTCTTGTTACTGCTTTCAGCGTTCCTACAACCCTCTTCCCCTGTTGCACCCTCCCCCGCACTTCTTCATCCATACTCGCTAAGTATATATGTGCAAAATGGGGAGATTGCTGGCATCAATCGAGCGACGGCGGCGTTGTCCCGTGCGGCGTTGCCAGGTCACATTCTCACGTTATCGAAGCACATACCCACGGTGTGCCATCCCATACCGACGGTGCAAGGTTGCCGACTCATGCTGATTGAATGCTTGTGACTTGCCAGCGTCGCGGTCAGGCCCAGACTATTGGCTGCATCTGCCGCCGTCATCATGCTGTCTGACGGTCTGAGCATCCATGTAGATCACCTCTTCAAAATCTGGTGACTCCGTGTGATGGCCCAGGGTTGTCGCATTATGGTTTACATCATAACTAGGATGCCGTCTGACGGTGCCTGACGGCGACGTATCTTACAGTGCCGTCTGGGGCGCCGACCAGTCTCTGCCCTCGTACCGTACCGTTGCTAACATAACGTCCACCGTCAATCACCAATCGCCTCTTGTCTTCATAATGTCCATCAGCATGAGTTGACACAGCGCCGATCCAAGCTCCAAAAGTTCAGCATGTCAAATAATTTTTCGCCGGCCAGCCGACCTCTCCCTCGCTGTACCGAGCATTACCGTCTGTTAAGGACCATTGCCTATGGGCGGCTAACATCGGCACAAAAAAATCGGCTTAGTGTGACAGGCCCTAAAAGACTTGGCTAGATTACGGTAGGTTAGGTTAGGTTAAATCGTAATCAATTTGGTTATATCCGTAGTTAAATTACGTAAGACTAGAGTGAAATACACCAGATTAAGGGGGGTCACCAGCTTTTTTTTTGTGTTCTCCTTTTCTCTCTTTCCATGGCTTGTATCCATTCGGTCCCATTCAGCCAACTGTTTTAAGATGTTTATCCCCATCCAGGTGTCGATTTCTTCTGGCTCGCTCACACTCGCCAGCAAAATATTGACACCTGGATGGGGGTAAACGTATTAAAACAGTAAACTGAATGGGGCCGAATGGATACAAGCCATAGAGAGAGGGAGAGAAAGAGAAAAACAGCGAGGTGGGCTCCCTTAGGGCAACTGTGCTCAGCCCCAGAAGTCCCTGCAGAAATCGATGATCTTCCTGAAGAAAGAGGTCTGTTGGGGCTCCACCCTGTTCCTCATGCGAGCGGCCTCAGAGTGCGGGTTGTCGGCCATAAACTCCAGCTCGTCGTCCCGCCCGGAGTAGCAGTGACGGTCGGGAAGGACGCCGTGCTTCCCCGTCAGCCAGTACGTGTCCATCAAACCGCGACCCTGACGAAGACGCCGAAAGAGGTTCAGTTGCCATTATTAAGAAAATATAATATTCCCTTATAATTTGTTTTCTAAGCAGCAATGGATATATATATATATATATATATATATATATATATATATATATATATATATATATATATATATATATATATATATATACTGTATATATATGATTTGATCTGAACATCAATATAAATGGATATATTTGCAAAAAGAAAATCGCAAGAGCTCACAAACATTTGTTAGTAGCTGTGCATGAATTGATGGATAGATAGATAGATAGATATAGAGTGTCATAGGTAAATAGATAGATAAATACTTAGATACATATAGAGTACAATAGTCATATAGATATATATATATAGAGTACATATAGATACATATATATATAGAGTACATATAGATATATATATATAGAGTACATATAGATACATATAGAGTACAATAGGCATATAGATAGATATATATAGAGTACATATAGATACATATAGAGTACATATAGATACATATAGAGTACAATAGGCATATAGATAGATATATAATTATAGAGTACATATAGATACATATAGAGTACAATAGGCATATAAATAGATATATATAGAGAGCTACATCAATAGATACAGTACATAGTTACGCAAACCGATCCAGAACAATACTAAATATTGAGGGGGTCACCGTTTTTGTTTTTTTGTTTTATCTTTCTCTCCTTTTCTCTCTTTCTCTGGCTTTTATCCATTCGGCTCCATTCAGCCAACTGTTTTAAGATGTTTATCCCCATCCAGGTGTCGATTTCTTCCTGGCGAGCAATAGCGAGCCAGCATTGTAGAAATTTTTCTATCGAAAAATTTACAAATTTATTTAGCTGTCAAAACAAAAATATATATATATGCTGGCTCGCTACCGCTCACCAAGAAAATATTGACACCTGGATGGGGGTAAACGTCTTAAAACAGTAGGCTGAATGGGGCCGAATGGATACAAACCAAAGAGAGAGGGAGAGCAAGAGAAAAAAGAGCGAGGTGGGCTCCCTTAATGTGTACATACCTTGATCTCCAGTTCCCCTCTAAGCTTGACTAAAGAACCCCCCCCCCCCCTCGATCCAGGCAGTCCTTGGTGTCCTGGGACCCCTTCTCCCTCATCTTTAGCTCCATTAGTATTGGGATTTTAAGACGTTCGCACCCCATTAGTTTGGCGATTTTAAGACCTTGCACCCCATTTCTTAAGTCAATTTTAAGACATTTTGTGCCATTTAGGTGTCGATTTTTTCCTGGCGAGCGATAGCGAGCCTGTATTTGAAGAGGAAGCGGCCTTCGGCCTGGAAATTTTTCTACCGAAAAATGTACAAACATATCTCGAAGGGGACTTGGGGGTATTTTTTTAATGTTTGATAGAAGTCTAGGGAGCAAAACAAAAAGTAAAGAGGCCTAAATAAAAATAAAAATAAATAATAATAATAATAATAATAATAATAATAATAATAATAATAATAAAATAATAATGATAATAATAAATAAATAAAATCAATTAATATAGAACTCTAAATACTCTACATCTTTTCCATACCGGTTTTATAGGTGTCCTTTTTAACAGTGTACATACCTTGATCTCCAGTTCCCCTCTAAGCTTGACTAGGAACCCCCCCACCCGATCCAGGCAGTCCTTGGTGTCCTGGGAAATGTGGATCTTGAAGGCTGGAGAGGAGGGAAGGGGGAGAAGATAGATAATTTAGTCACAAAAATCGCCCACCCTCCGCCATTTTGGAGTCAATTGGTCGTATTCTCCCTCTCTTTACACTCAAATATCTCCATGCCCTTATATCCATGAAGGGGAGGTTTTTATTTAATCTTCAAACTAAACAAACGATTTAATATACAGCACTTACGCAAACCCGTGGACTCAATCTTCGCGGCCAAGTTGACGGAATCCCCGAAGAGGCAGTATCGCGGCGTCTTGGTACCGATAACACCCGCTACCGCCGGTCCCGTATGGATGCCGATGCGGATCTTCAGTCGCTCGCCGGGCATGTGGGGGATGACGAAATTCTCAGTCCCATGCAGCAGGTCGATAGCCATGGCGGAGATCTCTTCAGCGTGGTCCTTGCCTATAGTGGGTTGGGTTAGATTAGTTGGGTTAGGTTAGTTTGATGCGGTTTTTTTCCACCATGCACTCCCTGCTCAAAAGCTGGGATAGGGTGGGTACCCTGATGTATCAGGGACATCAGTGAACAGTTGCCACAGATTACTAGACCGCACCGTCCACCACAGCACTGGTGTCTGCCAAATAGCACACTGGTTGGCCCGAGACTCGAACCCTCGACCTCACGGTTTGCAGGCGAGTGCTCTACCAACCGCGCTACGGTCTGTGATCAAGTTTAGGTTTGGGTTGCAATTAAGGTAAGGTTTGTTTTTATCTGTACCCCTATGTCCCTAATGTTTAGCCCCATTAGTTTTGTAGACACGCATACACACACACACACACACTCTCTCTTACCTTCATTCCTCATGTGTAGACCGGAAGCCACCATATAAGCGTCCCCAATGGTCTCAATCTTGTACACGTCGTAACAGTCTATGCGGGAGTCGAACATCTTGTACAGCACGTTCATCAGCGAGATCACCTGTACAACAACACACACATTGAAACAGTCAGAATACAATGATAGAAAAATATAGAGGTATCATTTATATGTAGAATATTTCACAATTACACTTGACTTACATGAATACATTTTTAAAGGCCTGTCACATTGGTGTCCTAACCCTTCCAGACTTTAAAATGACTGTGTTTCACGATGTCTGGTGGAAAGTCCACGCGGCAAAGCGTTTTTTTTTAACGTACTAAAAAAACTTGGAACGGAAGGCCCTGGGTCACCGCTTTCACCAGGCGGCCGTACCGTGTGGGTGGGCTGACATAAGACAGTGGAAAGTCCATGTGGATGAAGGCAAGGCGAGGGGGGTTCATGCCAGAGGCGTGCAAACGCGGGTTTCTCGTTCGTCTACTGTTCATCAACCGCCCTTGTGCAGCCTGTGTATTTGTAGTATTTAAGGGATGAGATCACAAGGAGCCTCTTTACCCTGTCATAGGCCTATTTTACTGTTAGGCGATCAGAACAGAGGCAAGTGGTGTGAGGAGATTGCCCAACTATCTCCACCAGCCGAGAATCGAACTCGGTCCTCCCGGTTAGAAACCGAGCGCTCTACCAATGTCGCTACTGTATCGTCCATAAAACCAGGACGAAACAAGGATGGAAACAGATGTCCCTAAAACGTCAATTTAAGCAGTTTGTCCCTTTTTCCGCTAGACTTGCCAACGTTTTACAGGGTCACGGTCGAGGCAATGTCTAGTGTATGGTCTTCAAACTCTATGGTCGCCGCAAGGTCCCCCACATTTGGTCCCATCCCAATAATCGGTAATAATCCGGCCAAGGACGGCTAAGGACGTGTTGGCAAAGTCGTGTGTGTGAACGAGACCTTAATAAGGCCTCAGCCAGGATTCGAACCTAACCTAACCCTACTTCTTACACGCTTTGATTACTTAACTTAACCAAACTTCTCAAACCTGCATGGGTGTACTCTGATAGGCCAGTTCAGAGAAGCCAACAATATCACTGAAGTAGATAGTGATGGAGGTGTAGGTCTCTGCATCCACTGTCTTGTGTATCCGTAACTGCTGAGCCACGCTGCTCGGTAACATCTGGTACAACAGCTTGTCCGACCGCTTCTTCTCAAACCGCAGCTCGTGGGTCTTGTGCAGTAGTGTCTCGGAGAAGGCCTGTCGAGGTGGGAAGATAAAAGGATCAGACAGGTAGATGGATAGACGTAAGGGAGTTTTTTCTTCTTCTCAGCTCTGGCATCTTACTTTAATTTTTAGAAGTCAAATTGGGTTGGATATTGAACCAGTCTTCTCACAAAACAAAAATCCCAAGCCTCACAGCTGAGATTGAACTCGGGATCAGTCAGTTGCTAGACCGGCACCTTACCTACTGAGACAGGGGAGGTACCCCACTTGGCTGAGTGATTTCAGTCAAGTGAGTTGTACATTCAGTATCTGATCATAGGCATAGCTCCCTTTACATAGATGAATACATAAGTTACAAATGATGATGCAGTGATGCAATTTTTAACACCGTGCATTTCCTTAATTGACAGGGCTGGGGCGTGCCCTTGTTACACGGACTTAATTGGACATTTCCCACGAATCGATAG
Organism: Paralithodes platypus; assembly: GCA_032716605.1. Taxonomy (NCBI): domain Eukaryota; kingdom Metazoa; phylum Arthropoda; class Malacostraca; order Decapoda; family Lithodidae; genus Paralithodes; species Paralithodes platypus. The sequence goes on from CM064548.1 coordinate 59,619,966, forward strand.
ACCTGAGCGTCCAAACTCTTGACGTCTACCAATGGCACGGGTTGGGATCGAACTGCAGACCCTTCGATCAGCAGTCAGAGGCGCTACTTATCCATGGTTAGAAATGGATGGTAGAATACAGACTTAGAGAGAAAGAGTGACTTATTGTGTTAGGACGGATAGATTGACAACCAGGTGGATAGATTGACAACCAGGTGGATAGTCAGCTGATTGAGTAGGCAAAAACAAAAACAAAAGTGACCTGGTGATATAATAAACCCACACTGACCTGTTGATATAATAAACCCACACTGACCTGTAGTGACCTGGTGATATAATAAACCCACACTGACCTGTTGATATAATAAACCCACACTGACCTGTAGTGACCTGGTGATATAATAAACCCACACTGACCTGTAGTGACCTGGTGATATAAAAAACCCACACTGACCTGTAGTGACCTGGTGATATAATAAACCCTCACTGACCTGTAGTGACCTGGTGATATAATAAACCCTCACTGACCTGTAGTGACCTGGTGATATAATAAACCCTCACTGACCTGTAGTGACCTGGTGATATAATAAACCCACACTGACCTGGTCATATAATAAACCCTCACTGACCTGTAGATATAATAAACCCACACTGACCTGTAGTGACCTGGTGACATAATAAACCCACACTGACCTGTAGTGACCTGGTGATATAATAAATCCACACTGACCTGTAGTGATCTGGTGATATAATAAACCCACACTGACCTGTAATGACCTGGTGATATAATAAACCCACACTGACCTGTAATGACCTGGTGATATAATAAACCCACACTAACCTGTAGTGACCTGGTGATATAATAAACCCTCACTGACCTGTAGTGACCTGGTGATATAATAAACCCACACTGACCTGTAGTGACCTGGTGATATAATAAACCCACACTGAGCTGTAGTGACCTGGTGATATAATAAACCCTCACTGACCTGTAGTGACCTGGTGATATAATAAACCCTCACTGAAATGTAGTGACCTGGTGATATAATAAACCCTCACTGACCTGTAGTGACCTGGTGATATAATAAACCCACACTGACCTGTAGTGACCTGTTGATATTATAAACCCACACTGACCTGTAGTGACTTGTTGATATAATAAACCCACACTGACCTGTAGTGACCTGGCGATATAATAAACCCACACTGATCTGTAGTGACCTGGTGATATAATAAACCCACACTGACCTGTAGTGACCTGGTGATATAATAAACCCACACTGACCTGTAGTGACCTGGTGATATAATAAACCCTCACTGACCTGTAGTGACCTGGTGATATAATAAACCCTCACTGAAATGTAGTGACCTGGTGATATAATAAACCCTCACTGACCTGTAGTGACCTGGTGATATAATAAACCCACACTGACCTGTAGTGACCTGTTGATATTATAAACCCACACTGACCTGTAGTGACCTGTTGATATAATAAACCCACACTGACCTGTAGTGACCTGGTGATATAATAAACCCACACTGACCTGTAGTGACCTGGTGATATAATAAACCCACACTGACCTGTAGTGACCTGGTGATATAATAAACCATACTGACCAGTAGTGACCTGGTGATATAATAAACCCACACTGACCTGTAGTGACCTGGTGATATAATAAACCATACTGACCTGTAACGACCTGGTGATATAAGTAACACCCCGTTCTTAACATTAATCATCAATTACAAACCCCAATGTACTTGAATAAACTAATGAAAGCATATGGTCCTCCAGGGATTCGAGCTCGGGACACCACACCCAGAATATAAGCACCTAAACCATTACACCCTCACTGACCTGTAGCGTCCTGGTGATCATACGCACCAGGATGATGATAACGGGAGATATGATAAGGACCACAGCCAACAGAGCTATGCCGATGACCACGTGACTGTTGGACGCCTTCACCTCCCTCACAATGGTCTGCTCAATCGTCTTCCTGTTGTGGGAGGAGGAGGGATTAAGGGGAGATATTTTCCACTTGAGGGAGTTTTTTTTCTGGATCCCTTTCTCCCTCATGTTTAGCCCCATTGCTTATAAGATTTTAAGACGTTAGCCCCATTAATTTGGCGATTTTAACAACTGTCACCCTACTTTTGTCAATTTTAAGACCTTTCGTGCCATTTAGGTGTCGATTTGTTTCCTGGCGAGCGATAGCGAGCCTGTAATTTAAGAGGTACCGGCCTTCGGCCGAGATATTTTTCTACCGAAAAATGTGCAAATTTATCTTGAAAGGGGATCTAGGGGGTGTAATTTTAAGATTGATCGAGGTCTAGGGAACACACTAAAAACCTTCCCTTAAGGGGAGGTATTTACTTTGTTCCCTAGACCTCCATCAAGCTTAAGGGGAGGTATTTACTTTGTTCCCTAGACCTCCATCAAGCTTAAAATGATACCCCCTTGAGTCCCTTTCAAGATAAATGTGTACATTTTTCGGTAGAAAAATTTCCCGGCCATAGGCCGGGTCCTCTTAAATTACAGGCTCGCTATCGCTCGCCAGGATAAAATCGACACCTGAATGGCACGAAAGGTCTTAATATGGGGTGAAAGTTCTTAAAATCGCTAAACTAATGGGGGGAACGTTTTATAATATCAAAAGCAATGGGGCTAAACATGAGGGAGAAAGGGGTCAAGAAAAAAATCTCTCAAGTGGAGATCTCCCCTTAAGCTTACCTATAAGATTAGGTAAGGCATAACTATATCCTCATAGGTATAATAATCTGAACCTATAGTTTTAGTTTATTTTTGGTCCAGCTGACGGTTAAATTGCACGTCACCATCTTGATTACTCGCTGTTATGAAGATGTTGTAGTGAACTATGTTGTTACTTTGAATATTACTCGGCTGTTATGAAGATGTTGTAGTGAACTATGTTGTTACTTTGAATATTACTCGGCTGTTATGAAGATGTTGTAGTGAACTATGTTGTTACTTTGAATATTACTCGGCTGTTATGAAGATGTTGTAGTGAACTATGTTGTTACTTTGAATATTACTCGGCTGTTATGAAGATGTTGTAGTGAACTATGTTGTTACTTTGAATATTACTCGGCTGTTATGCAGATGTTGTAGTGAACTATGTTGTTACTTTGAATATTACTCGGCTGTTATGAAGATGTTGTAGTGAACTATGTTGTTACTTTGAATATTACTCGGCTGTTATGAAGATGTTGTAGTGAACTATGTTGTTACTTTGAATATTACTCGGCTGTTATGAAGATGTTGTAGTGAACTATGTTGTTACTTTGAATATTACTCGGCTGTTATGAAGATGTAGTGAACTATGTTGTTACTTTGAATATTACTCGGCTGTTATGAAGATGTTGTAGTGAACTATGTTGTTACTTTGAATATTACTCGGCTGTTATGAAGATGTTGTAGTGAACTATGTTGTTACTTTGAATATTTGGCGGGAAGAGTTGTGTTATCGGGCGTACCACTACCGATATACAACATAAATCATCTATAAATACTTAACCTAACTAAAAAGCCTAACCTAACCTAGTATTCTCATTACTACATGAATACTAGGTTAGGTTAGGTTAGGTTGTTTGGTTAGGTTAATATTTTAGAGAGGAGTTATGCTGTATGTCGGTAGTGGTACGCCCGATAACACAACTCTTGCCCATTTGGCATAAGTATGAGCCTGAGGCATAGTATTATCGCGTTTTCCCATTAAGTATCGGGAAATATGTTACTATGGGATTCAATGGAACGTCACCTGAAATAAAACCGACTATAGGTGTTGAGTACATCTGTAGATGAAAAGTTCCGTCAAAACACACACTGGTATATATCCAAAGTTCAAAGACATATAGTTCTCACCTAACTTCATACTGAACCTTTTGCAGAGCGTCGAGGTAGCCCAACATTGCGTAAAAGTACTCCGTGGCCTTTTCAAAGTCTGGCTGGATCTTCTCCCGGCCGAGGATTTCCAGTCGACGTCGCGTAATGTTGGAGTACCAAGGATAGTCGTTCTGCATTACCCGGTACCTCGTTCCTATCCAGAAGGCGAAGTTTTGGGAGGCGTTGAGGAAGTCCTGGCCTAGAGCATCGTTGGTGACGAAGGCGATGTAGGAGCTCTGATCCAGGTCCCCCCGGCCGAAGTACTGCTCGCCGAACACCATGGAGATGCCGAGATGTTCGATGGCGCGGATCATGTTTTTATATGCCAGCAGCGGACGCCACACTCCCGATGCATCTTTCTCTTTGATCTCACGTGTCAACTGTAACCATAATATTACCCTTATTGATTACAATTTGTGTTTGATGAAATCTTATATTATGTTATGTTATGCTATTTTATGTTAGGTTATGTTATGCTAGGTTATGTTATGTTATGTTATGTCAGGTCAGGTCAGGTCAGGTCAGGTCAGGTTATGTTATGTTATGTTATGTTATGTTATGTTATGTTATGTTATGTTATGTTAGGTCAGGTCATGTTATGTTATGTTAGGTCATGTTATGTTATGTTAGGTTACATTACATTATGTTATGTTATGTTATGTTATGTTAGGTCAGGTTATGTTATGTTATGTTAGGTCATGTTAGGTTACGTTACATTATGTTATGTTAGGTCAGGTCATGTTATGTTATGTTATGGTATGTTATGTTAGGTCAGGTCATGTTATGTTATGTTGTTATGTTATGTTATGTTAGGTCAGGTCATGTTATGTTATGTTATGTTATGTTATGTTGTTAGGTCATGTTATGTTATGTTAGGTTACGTTACGTTACGTTATATCATGTTATGTTAGGTCAGGTTAGCCTAGGTTAGGTTAGGCTAGGTTAGGTAGGTTAGGTAGTTCAGGTTAGGTTAGGTACAGTAGGTAGGGCAAACTCCATAGTTGCCTTTAAGCTCGTGAAAAGCACATTGAGGTGTGTCATTGTGTGAACAATTTGCTTCACTTCATAAATAATATGTGGAGATCAATATAACCAAACCTAATCTAACCTAACCTAAGTTAGGTTAGTAAGCAGTTAGTAACCAGTCATTTCACAGATTGACTGAAATTCTTAGTCATATCAAGAAATGACTCGTTTCACAGTCTGACCGTAACAGCATATACTGTACCTCATATAGCATACATACAAATAACACTGGGCCTGTTGGAAATCTTCCCGGGTGCACAGTGACTTTCCAAACACTATGTATTATCACTTAGTAAATATAGGACTTCAGAGGCTATCAACCCTACTGGATTATGAAGCCAGCTCACTGTAAGTCAAGAATAACATCAGGACTGGAGCCACTTTTCCGAGAACTCCAGTCCCTTGTGTTATCACTTACCTGGTCGAGGAAAATATAGTTGGCGCGGTTGTAGAAGGCGATCCCGGCCTCAATGTTCGGGGTGTCGAACTTGGTGATCTTGTCTCGGAAGTCGTCCAGCCGGATCCGGAACAAGATCTTATTCTGGAAGAGCTGATCGTCGATTCGGAAGGCCGGCCATATGAGGTTCTCGATGAGGGAGTTGGTGTAGGCGAAGTGTTCCGAGAGGTTCCGGCGAATGATGGAGCCGTTGGTGAAGAGGTAGAAGGCGATCTCGGCCCTCTCCGACTGTAGGGCCTCTGTCACGTTCCCTAACCCGGTGCTGATCTGGACCTAGGGGATAGATAGATAGATTGATAGATATATAGATACACAGATAAATAGATAGATAGATAAATAGTTAAACAGAAAAATAGATAGATAGAAACATAGATAAATAGATAAATAAAGAGGTAGAAGGCGATCTCGGCCCTCTCCGACTGTAGGGCCTCCGTCACGTTCCCTAACCCGGTGCTGATATGGACCTAGAGGGCGTTTGAGGAGGGGGTTAGTAGCTGAACAGTACTGTAAATAGTTATTAAGGGGGTAGTACTTCATTTGTTGGTTTATATATTTATCTATTCATTTATTATTGAATTTCTTCGCTAGACCTCCATCAAGCTTAATCCCCCCCCCCCCCCCCCCTACACCCCCTCTCAAGATAAAATTGTAAATTTTTCGGTAGAAAAATTTCCCGGCCTCCAAATTACAGGCTCAGTATCGTTCGATAGAAACAAAATGTCACCTAAATAGCACGAAAAGTCTTAATATTGACTAGGAAATGGGGCGGAAGGTCTTAAAATCGACAAACTAATGGGGCAATCATCATAAGATATGAAAACTAATGGGGCTAAACACGAGGAAGAAAGGGGACCAGAAAAGCGGCCCATTTTCCCGTTCATTGTCACCTGCACGTCATTCTGGAACCCCAAAATCCTGTCTATTTTGTACGAATTCTGTATATTGAATGTCTGTCTATCTATCTATCCATCCATCAATGTTATTATCTCCCATCTAATCAATTGACCACTTGCGAGTTTCAGGCTATAAGGAAGTTGAAATCGTAAAAATCGATATTAATACGAAATGCAATAACAATGTAGGTTGCTGATAGATAACAAGTGTGTTAAATTGGGTTTCATGTATAAATATATGCATCACAACCGTATTTTAGCTGGTAATTCTGCTAAATATCGATGTCTACAGCTCCAACTTCCTTATAGAACGAAACTCGCAAGTGGTCAAGTGTCTCCATGTAATTCTGGTGCTGTAAGATGCTGACTATGTCGTACGAATTGACCATTTGCGAGTTTCAGGCTATAAGGAAGTTGGAGCCGTAAACATTGATATAAAACAGAAATGCAATAATGGTGTTGATTTCTGATGGATAGAGAGTATGATTAATTATTTTTTGATGGTTTATAAATGCACCACAACCGTATTTTAGCTGGTAGTTCTGCTAAATATCGATGTCTACAACTCCAACTTCCTTATAGCCAAAAACTCGCAAGTGGTAAATTCTGTAGATTGAATTTCTATCTATCCGGTCATCCATCCATCAATGTTAGTATATTTCATCTAATAAATCGTCTCCTTCATGTCATTCTGGAACTCCCAAACCCTGAGTATCTTGTACGGATTCTGTATATTGAATGTCTACCTATCCATCCATTCATCCATCCATCCATCCATCCATCTATTTCAGTATCTGCTACCTAATTAATTGTCTCCTGCATGTCGTTCTAGTACTCTGCAATTCTAGCCATGTTTTATAGAGCTCTGGATGATGGGATTGTATATCTATCTAAGCATCTATCTATTCTTTCCATCTATCAATAAGTCATCTTTCTCTCACCTGGTTATCTGTCTCGGGCATGTCATTCTGGTACTCCAAGTTGCTGACCGACCATGTTGATAGAGTTCTGAATAATGGAACTTTTTATATCTCTGTCTCTCTAACCATTTGTCTAGCTCTGTGTCTATCTATCTACCTATCTACCTACTTTTCTATCTATCTGTCTATCTATCAAGAAATGCCGGACTGTGAACGTGGGGGAGCTGTGCGTAGGGGTGGACCTATAATGACGTGGGCTCAATACAGAACTTGACAATAGAAGCAGCCCTTGACAGGGCCGCCTGGAAAGCCGTCATTTAGGACATGAGACTGTAACCACATTCTCAGTGGACAAATCAGTCTTTAAACTTGTATGTATGTATGTATGTGGTCGCGCTAATAAGTCATGTCCCAGCTGTCATTACGTTTGGCTTGCTCTGTGCAGTATTAATGTCTGTCAGATGTTGAATAGGGTGGGTAAGTGTAGAAATATGTTTGTATATTTCACTCGATATGAAGAAATGAAGCTTAGATATTGCTGATACCAATTATTGATCAAAACATACTTGGTGCTGAGACATCACTTATTAGCGCGACTGTACCTATCTGTCATTCTATCTATCTCACCTGGTCAATCGTCTCCTGCATGTCATTCTGGTACTCCAAGATGCTGACCATGTTGATAGAATTCTGGATGATGAGGGCCATGATGGGCACGAAGGGCAGGAGCAGCATCTGGATCAGGTGGATCTGCTTACCCTTGCCTGTGGTGGGATCCAATCCGCAGATCCCCGTTTTCACCTTGGTAATAGAGCTGTATATTAATTCTAGGATAATCTGCTTGGGTTTGGGGTAGTAGAGTTTGAGGGGGATTTTTTTTTTTTTTTTTTTTTTTTTTTTTGGCCTCGCCAGACCTCCATCAAGCTTTAAGGAACAAAATAAATAAAATAAATAAAACCACCTAGACCCCCCTTTCTTTGTCAATGTAAGACGTTTCGTGCCATATAGGTTTCGATTTTTTTCGGGTGAGCGATAGCGAGCCTGTATTTAAGAAAAATCGGCCTTTTTTCTATCGAAAAATTTACAAATTTGTCTTGAAGGGGGGGTTTAGGGGTTGATTTTTAAGCTTGATGGAGGTCTAGGGAAGAAACTAAATTAATAATAGAAAGATGAGTAACTAAGCAAATTAATTGATCTGTTTGGGCTTGGGGTGGCTGTGTAGGTGAAAAATATGAAGTAACAAACTATAGACTATGGTCTATTCGCTGTAAGTAGGCGAGAAATCATGACCTCTATCCTCTGTAACTCAAAAAGGGCTAGAGCAAATTGGCAGTAAATTTAAACATCTATTCCCTGACTGGCTCTTCCCAAACGGTAGAAATATTAGCTCGATTACTCTTGTCGTTTTTGAGTTACAGAGGATAGAGGTCATGATTTGTCTCCTACTTACAGCGAATAGACTGTAGTTTCTTTCTTGACCATACTAAGTTAAGGGGAGATTTCCACTTGAGGGACTTTTTACTTGACCCCTTTCTCCCTCATGTCTAGCCCCATTGCTTTTGAGATTTTAAGACGTTTGCCCCATTAGTTTGGTGATTTTTAAGAATATCCGCCCCATTCTGTCAATTTTAAGACCTTTCGTGCCATTTAGGTATCGATTTTATCCTGGCGAGCGATAGCGAGCCTGTAATTTAAAAGTAATCGGCCTTCGGCCGGGACATTTTTCTACCGAAAAATGTACAAATTTATCTTGAAAGGGGGTCAAGGGGGTGACATTTTAAGATTGCTGGAGGAGTAGGAAACAAACTAGAAACCTCCCCTTAAATACTTGAGAGATTAGCATATAACAGACTTCTGTAATTTCTCAATACTATAGTCTATTGTTCCCAGTTGATGGTAAATTGAATCCCTTAGTAGCTGATGTCTCGATACTTATTGGACAAATATGCAACTACTATGGCTGTGTGGCGTATTAATGCCAAGTTCTCATAATTAACATCATATTTCACTACAAAATCTACCTTATAGCTGAGTAACCAAGATAGAAACATGGCAATTTACCCTCAGCTGGAAAACAATAGATTATCCATGGCTTCTAGGATATCATTTTTTTGTTTTATATAAGGATATCCTAGAAGCCATGGATACAAACATGCATTACACTAGGCATGTGTCTTGACTTGTCAAAAGCGTTTAAGGGAGCCCATCTCGTTTTTTTTCTCTTTCTCTCCCTCTCTCTTTGGCTTGTATCCATTCGGTCCCATTCAGCCAACTATTTTAAGACGTTTACCCCCATCCAGGTGTTAATATTTTCCGGGCGAGCGGTAGCGAGCCAGCATATAATATATATTATATATTAAATATATTATATTTTTGTTTTGACAGCAAGCTAAATTTGTACATTTTTCGATAGAAAAATGTTTCCGGCGAAACCGGTTTTCTCCACACAATGCTGGCTCGCTATCGCTCGCCAGGAAGACATCGACACCTGGATGGGGATAAACGTCTTAAAACAGTTGGCTGAATGGGTTCGAATGGATACAAGCCAGAGAAAGAGAGAAATGGAGAAAAAGTGAAAAAAGCAGGTGACCCCCCTTAATGCCAGACTATTGATGGGGTGATGTTATGGACACTCCTTCTCTTCCATCTTTACGATTGCTAACTAAATTATCCTTGTATTCAATTACAGTTAAAGTTAGTTCACTCATGTTATTTGGCCTTTCTTTCTTTTTTAGCTTAAGTTATTTCTTTAGTTTTCTTGTTGTTTTTCTGAATTTCGTAACATTAGGTATTGTAGGTAGGATAAGTCCATCAAGTTATGATACAATCATTTTTAAGGGGGTCACCGGCTTTTTTTTCTCTTTCTCTCTTTCCCTGGTTTGTATCCATTCGGCCCCATCCAGCCAATTGTTTTAAGACTGTTATCCCCGTCCAGGTGTCGATTTATTCCTGGCGAGCGATAGCGAGCCAGCACTGAATGGAGAAATCCGGCTTCGCCGGAGACATTTTTCTATCGAAAAATGTGCAAATTAATCTTGCTATCAATATATATTATTTATTTCATACCCAACACCAAACACCTCCCAATGAAATTAATGAAAGCATGTGGACCGGGATTCGAACCACACCAAATACCTCCCAATGAATTTAATGAAAGCATGTGATCTTACCGGGCTTCGAACCTGGGTTACCACATACAGCTCTTAAACACTCTATCCATTACACCATCAAGACAGTTATAATTACAGCACATGACCACGATTGATATCCATTTATCGAACAAATCCGAGGTGTTAATGACGTTCAAGAAATATACTTGTCCTACCTCAACCCTCTTGTTTTCATCCTCGCTGTCGATGGAGACGAGGGAAGGCCTCTTGGGTTTGGGGGGCATGTCCATGTCCTCCTTCTTCACGCCCCCGCCGCCCCCCTGGCCCTCGATGTCCGGCCCCACCTTGTACCCGATGCCGCTGCCCATGCCTAGCTCATAGAGCTTGAAGGACGTCAGGTACCAGGGACATTTAGACTGAGCCACCTTGCTGAGCTGCGGGCCCGGCCGAGGCGGTGGTGGTGGGGGTGAGGGAGGGGGTGCCGACGGTGGAGGGTGCCTTGGCACTTGGGGGGAGTCCTAGGGGCCCTCCTAGTGATGTTAGAGGGGGCCTGGGGTAGCGTAGGGCCTCCCAAGCGACTGTGGTGAGACTGTGGTGAGGGTCCTGGAGGGGGAACTAGGGAACCTTGGCACTTGATGGGGGGTAGCTCGAGGCCCTCCTACTGACAGTGGAGGGGGCCTGGGGTAGCTTAGGGCCCTACTATTGGGGGGGAAGGGGTCTAGATCGTTGAAGGGGGGGATAACTTGAGGTTCTCCTAGCGACGGTGGAACTCGAACGGATGGGGAGGTGGGGGGGCGCTCGTCGATTTCCTATATTTTTTTTGTTTTTGTTAATCGTCCCAGTTCAATTTTCCCCCGCTGTTTAGCCTACGGACTTCCGGGGGTTAATTAACGAAGGCCTTGCGATGGGGTTGCTAGCAGCGAGAGCAATAATTGACCCTCCAACGATTATCGCTCGGAAGCTCCTCTGAGGTCGTGGCCAAGTGGTGGATGCCGGAGAGGTCAACAGTTGGTGGTGGTGGTGGAGGGGGAGGTTCTTGAGCGCATGCGGGGGACAGTTTGAACGCTAATGCCATGCGTAGCGTTTAGCCCCATTAGTTTTGAGATTTTAAGACGTTCGGCCCATTAGTTTGACGATTTTAACACATTTTACCCCTTTCCTTGTCAATTTTAAGACCTTTCGTACCATTTACGTGTCTATTTTTTCCTGGCGAGCGATAGCAAGCCTGTAATTTTCAGACGAACTGGCCCTCGGCCGGGAAATTTTTCTACCGAAAAATTTACAAATTTATCTTGAAGGAGGGTCTAGGTTTTTTTTTTTTTAAAAGCTTGATGGAGGTCTAGGGAGGATTTTTTTTTTTTTATGAATAACTGAATAAATAATTGTATGAATAACTGAATAAATAATTGTATGAATAACTGAATAAATAGATAAAAAAGGGAACAACATAAAAAAGTCACTATCCTCAACAGGTGGTGGTGGAGGAGGTTGTTGAGCGCATGCGCGGGAGAGAATTTGAACGCTACACATCGCTGGTAAGGGGGGATGGGCGTATTTTTTTTGGGGGTTCTATTTATCTATATATATTTATATACTTTTTTAGTTTCCTCCCTAGACCTCCATCATACTTTTAAAAAACATCCATTAGATCCCCCTTCGAGATTAATTTGTACATTTTTCGGTAGAAAAATGTCATGGCCGAAGGCCGGTTCCCTCACAATTACAGGCTCGCTATCGCTCGCCAGGAAAAAAATCGACACCTAAGGGGCACAAAAGGTCTTAATATTGACAAAGAAATGAGGCGAAAGGTCTTAAAATCGACAAACTAATAGGGCAAACTTCAGAAAATCGCAAAACTATTGGGGCTAAACACGTCGGAGAAGAGGGCCACAAAAACCAGCCCATCCCTCCTTTAAAGGCCATGATCTGACGAGGGAGACATCGATACCTTAAGGGGAGGCAGACCGTTTGTTTGGTCTATTAATTTATTTATTCATATATGTTTTTAGTTTCCTCCCTAGACCTCCATCAAACTTAGAAAAACACCCCCTAGACCCCCCTTCAAGATAAATGTGTACATGTTTTGGTAGAAAAATGTCCCGGCCGAAGGCCGGTTCCTCTTAAAATTGCAGGCTCGCTTTCGCTCGCCAGGAAATAATCGACACCTAAATGGCACGACAGGTCTTAAAATTGACAACGAAATGGGGCGAAAGGTGTTAAAATCGCCAAAGTAATGGGCCGAACGTCTTATAATCTCAAAACTATTGGGGCTAATAATCATGAGGGAGAAAGTGGTCCAGAAAAACGGTCTTCCTCCCCATAATTCGCTCGGAAGTGTAATAAATAGACTTGAGATTTTACTAGATAACGAAAACAAACAAAAATGCGAATTTGGGCAAGAGGTAGCACATACGAACACAAAGTAACGACCAAGGAAAGTGAAGTAGCAAAAAACCAAAAAAAAGTAGCGAAAAATAAAGTAGCAAAAAAAAAAAAAAAAAAAATAGCGAAAAATAAAGTAGCAAAAAAAAAAAAAAAAAGCGAATAATAAAGTAGCAAAAAAAAAAAAAAAAAAAAAAGCGAAAAATAAATAAATAAATAATTAATAAAAAAATAATAATAATTAATACATAAATAAATATAAAAGGGGGGGGGGGGGATGAAGGCTGGTGTCACACGAGTGATTTACCGTCAATGTTTACGAGCAATTTTTTAGTCTGGCAGCTTTTAAAATCTCAGTTATATGAGCATTCAGCCGTCTACCTTCAGTCTAGTTCCGCTTTCGATGTGTTAACCCCTTTTGACTTTATTCAGACTACTCTTAGACGATTTTATTCAGTTTAAAAAGGCCCTCCAGCCATTAAGAGCCTTCGAACTATCTCACTTAACCCTTCTTACTACCACAGATCCTTCTTAAACTGCACCAAATCCTATAAGTATAGTCAGATTAAAATGAAAAAGTCGTTGCCGGTACAGATGGGGTTAACTCTATTGGGTGCAGGGCGGGCCAATTTGGAGCCTCCCAGTTTTATTCCATTAGCTGGGAGATTTTAAGACGTTTCATCGCATTAGTTTGGCGATTATATAATGCTTCAATCCAATGAGGTGTCGATTTTTCCTGGGCGAGCGATAGCGAGCACTCAATTTGTGAGAAACCGGCCTTTGGCCGGGACAGTTTTCTACCGAAAAATGTACACATTTAGCTTGAGGGGTGTCTGAGGGACGTTTTTCTTAGTTTGAAGGGGGTTTGGAGAGGCGTTTTTCCAAGTCTAGGGGTAAACTAAAAACACATTGTTCGAAAATGGCTAAAACAAATAAAACTTCAATAATAATTAAACACTATACCATAATAACCCCCGAGACGTTGCACCAGTTAGTGTTAAAGTCTCAGAATACTACGAACAAAATAAAATAAACTTGCTCATCGAAAATTGCCTGAAGACTCGCCCGTATGACCCCCCGGCTGACCTCTAACGATTGACCCCCCTAACGAGAATTGACCCCCCTAACGAGAATTGACCCCCCTAACGAGAATTGACCCTCCTAACGAGAATTGACCCCCCTAACGAGAATTGACCCCCTAACGAGAATTGACCCCCTAACGAGAATTGACCCCCCTAACAAGAATTGACCCCCTAACGAGAATTGACCCCCCTAACGAGAATTGACCCCCTAACGAGAATTGACCCCCCTAACAAGAATTGACCCCCCTAACGAGAATTGACCCCCTAACGAGAATTGACCCCCCTAACAAGAATTGACCCCCCTAATGAGAATTGACCCCCCTAACGAGAATTGTCCACCCTAACGAGAATTGACCCCCACCCCCTAACAAGAATTGTCCCCCCTAACGAGAATTGACCCCCCTAACGAGAATTGACCCCTAACAAGAATTGACCCCCTAACAAGAATTGACCCCCCTAACGAGAATTGACCCCCCTAACGAGAATTGACCCCCTAACAAGAATTGACCCCCCTAACAAGAATTGACCCCCTAACAAGAATTGACCCCCCTAACGAGAATTGACCCCCCTAACGAGAATTGACCCCCAACAAGAATTGACCCCCCTAACAAGAATTGACCCCCTAACGAGAATTGACCCCCCTAACGAGAATTTACCCCCCTAACGAGAATTTACCCCCCTAACGAGAATTTACCCCCCTAACGAGAATTGACCCCCCTAACGAGAATTGACCCCCCTAACGAGAATTGACCCCCCTAACGAGAATTGACCCCCCTAACGAGAATTGACCTGACCAGAGGAAGTGTTCAGGGGAGATTTCCGCCTGAGGGATTTTTTTCCTGGATCCCTTTCTCCTTCATGTTTAGCCCCATTGCTTTTGGGATTTTAACACATTCGCCCCGTTGTTTTGGCGATTTTAAGAACTTTCGCCCCATTTCTGTCAATTTTAAGACATTTCGTGCCATTTAGGTGTCGATTTCTACCTGGCGAGCTAAAGCGAGCCTGTAATTTAAGAGGATCCGGCCTTCAGGGAGATTTTTCCACCGAAAAATGTACAAATTTATCTTGAAACGAGGTCTAGGGGGTGTAGTTTTAAGCTTGACGGAGGTCTAGGGAGGAAACTAAAACTATAATTAATTAATAAGATACATAAATGAGCAACTAAATACGCATATCCCTCCTTAACCCTTTCAAGCTCCAATACGCATTTCTGTTTTGTTTTCGGGTAATTATTAGACGATTTTATTCAGATTAAGAAGTGCATATTGGAAGTCAGAGGGTTGATTGAGAGATGCTTTACCCTTTTAACACACAGATCCTTCCTAAGCTGCATCAAATCGTCTAATGATAGCCAAAATATACTGCTAAAACGCGTCAGAGCTTCAAGGGGTTAACCTTTTGAAGCTCTGACGCGTTTTAGCAGTTTATTTTGGCTATCATTAGACGATTTTATTCAGCTTAGGAAGGATCTGTGGGTATTAAAGGGGTAAATATTATCTCGACCAACCCTCTAACTTCCAAATACCGTTACTAATCTGAATAAAATCGCTTGATGGTAGCCGGAAACGGAACAAAAACGCGTATTGGAGCTTGAAAGGGTTAAGCATGATGGAGGTATAGGGAGGTATGGGCGGGTGCCCAACCCCAAAAGGGGTTGAAATAGGGGAGCTATCCCCCCGCCAAAGGCTGCTTTCTAGGGCCTTTCCTAGCTGATGCTGAGAGGATTAGGTTCTAGTCATGTGGTGATGGGCTGGTCTATCAGAGTGAGAACTGAGCGATCTCTGCCATACCCATAGCTTACTCTGACTGTTCCTTTTACTTATATATTTTCTAGATCTCAAGTGACGGCGTCTCTTCCGTGGATTGACCTCCCAATCTACGAAGATTGGAAGCCAAAGCGTCACATTTTTCCTTTGCCCCTCAACTTTTTCTTCATAATTGCTGAGGGGCACAGGGCCCTGGGTGGGGCTTTGGTTTTCCAGGCGTTATGGCACCCTCCTCAGCTCCCCGCCATGGAGTGGCTTCGGTCACCCAGGCTTTATTGTAGTCAGCAGGGAGGGTTCTGTGGGGGCGCTCGGTTATGGCCTTGGCCTTGCTCGGGGATTTGGGGCTGTTCGGCCAGGCAGCTTGGGGAACAACAACAACAACAACAACAAACTAAAGGACACAAAAAGTCTTAATCTTGTCAAAGAAATAGGGCGAGAGGTCTTAAAATCTAAACAATTAATGGGGCTAAACATGAAGGGAGAAGGGAGGTCTAGGGAACAAACTAAACGCCTCCCTTTAACCCCTTCTGTACCGGCGACGTCTTATTTATTTTAATCTTGCTATATTTAGACTATTTTGTGCAGGTTAAGGGGGGTGACCTGCTTGTTTGTATTTCTCTCCTTTTCTCTCTTTCTCTGGCTTGTATCCATTCGGCCCCATTCAGCCAACTATTGTAACACGTTTATCCCCATCTAGGTGTCGATTTCTTCCTGGCGAGCGATAGCGAGCCAGCATTATATGAAGAAATCCGGCTTCGCCGGAGAAATTTTTCTATCGAAAAATATAAAAATTTAGCCTGCTGTCAAAAACATTAAAACATTTGCTGGCTCGCTACCGCTCACCAGTAAAAATGTTTACACCTGGATGGGGATAAACGTCTTAAAACAGTAGGCTGAATGGGGCCAAATGGATACAAGCCAGATAAAGAGAGAAAAGGAGACAACAAAGCAGGTCATTCCCCTTAAGACGGTTCTGCGGCAGTAAAATAGGTTAAGGGAGATAGTTTGAAGCCTGTTAATTGGTGGTGGCTCTTTTGAAACTGAATAAAATCGTTTAATAGTAGCCAGAATAAAGTTAAAAGAAGTCTCCGGTACAGAAGGGGTTAATTGACCACTTGCGAGTTTCAGGCTATAAGGAAGTTGGAGCTGCAGACATCGATAGTAAACAGGAATGCAATAATAATGCAGGTTTCTGATGGCTAAGGAGTATGTTGAATTGGGTTTCATGTATTTATAAATAAAAAACAGCGGTATTTTGGCTGGTATTTCCGCCATATATCGATGTCTACAACTCCAACTTCCTTATAGAACGAAACTCGCCAGGGGTTAATTGGGCTTCCATGGGCATGATAACCTTACATTAGCCCTCGTTACTTGGGGAGGGGGGGGGGGGGGGGAGGGGGGGGCCCTGGTAACGCGGCCTGGGTCACTCCGACTTCCTTATAGTTTTTTTTTTTTGGGGGGGGGACCCCTTTCTCCCTCATGTTTAGCCCCATTAGTTTTGAGATTTGAAGACGTTCTTCCCTTTAGTTGGGTGATTGTAAGACCTTTTGCCCCATTTACTTGTCAATTTGAAGACCTTTCGTGCCAGTTAGGTGTCGATTTCTCCCTGGCGAGCGAAAGTGAGCCTGTATTTTAGGAGAAATATTTGTCTACCAAAAATATGTACACATATATCACTAAGGACGGTCCTGAGGGTATTGTGTAAGCTTGATGGAGGTCTACGGAAAAAAACCTTAACCCTATGAGTACCGGTGCCGTCTGTTTAACTCTTAACCCTATGAGTACCGGTGCCGTCTGTTTAACTCTTAACCCTATGAGTACCGGTGCCGTCTGTTTAACCCTTAACCCTATGAGTACCGGTGCCGTCTGTTTAACTCTTAACCCAATGAGTACCGGTGCCGTCTGTTTAACTCTTAACCCTATGAGTACCGGTGCCGTCTGTTTAACCCTTAACCCTATGAGTACCGGTGCCGTCTGTTTAACTCTTAACCCTATGAGTACCGGTGCCGTCTGTTTAACTCTTAACCCTATGAGTACCGGTGCCGTCTGTTTAACTCTTAACCCTATGAGTACCGGTGCCGTCTGTTTAACTCTTAACCCTATGAGTACCGGTGCCGTCTGTTTAACTCTTAACCCTATGAGTACCGGTGCCGTCTGTTTAACTCTTAACCCTATGAGTACCGGTGCCGTCTGTTTAACCCTTAACCCTATGAGTACCGGTGCCGTCTGTTTAACTCTTAACCCTATGAGTACCGGTGCCGTCTGTTTAACCCTTAACCCTATGAGTACCGGTGCCGTCTGTTTAACTTTATTCTGGCTACTAGTAAATGATTTTATCAGTTTCAAAAGGGCCTCCCGCATTTAACAGGCTTCGAACTATCTCCCTTAAAATTAAGGGGAGACTCCAGGATGATTTTTATCTTAGCTTCTATAAGAGACTCATTGCTGGCCTTTTGTCACATGTACTGTCATGGTGTAACGTTGACTCGATGAGAAAATCAGCTCTCTATGTACGTGCGCGCGCGCGTGAACGCAGAATTTCACAAAAAAGTATTAACTCACTGAAGTTTTTCCAAATTTCCCCCAATTTTGGCATGGCGTATCCTACCAGCATCCCCTACAAAGTAGCGTCAGCTTTCTCCCCTATAAATAATAGAAGGTGGTGAAAACAAATATTTTATACCATTAGTTTGGGGTAGAGCTGAAATGTGACTTTCAAAGGGTCATATCTCCTAAATTTGCGGGAAATCGCCGAAAAAACGACGAGAGAATGTTCTTTTATATGCCAATTTGCTGTGGTTAGATGGGGAATGCATTTGGGCAATACCAAATCCAGTTAATAGACTCGTTAGGGCCAAAAAGTAATTACTAGCAATTTAATTTGTAACTTTCAGAGAAGTGTAAATCCATTCTGGTGGTCTAGTTTTGTTACCCCTCCTACATAAATGTTTTCTATGGGGAGCACTACCTATAGAAAATGACCTTTGATGGCTAACTAATTTAAAATTTATTTTTCAACCACGTTTTAGAGTAGGCCTACATATGCATTCGAATTTGACCGAAATCCTTGATATTGGGCACCCCAAAGGGGTACCTTAGGGATGTAATAAGGGTGTTTATGCCCTCATATGATCATTTCTATTGCTTACAGAAGCCCTTTAGACTACAGACACAATTTTTTTTTTTTGTGATTGACTGAATTTTATTCAGTTTTTGGGGGGTCCTGGGCGAACCCCCGCCCCTGGCGGTTATGGATGCAATATGTGTTTTTGTTCCTTCCTATGCTATTCTCATATGTTGAAAGAAGCAGTTTACAGAGAGAACAAAACACTTGAAATTTTGACCAGAGCCAAAACAAAAACTGGAGTCTCCCCTCCCTTTTTACTGTTTTTTTTTTCTATGTGAATGAGGGAGACAAAAGGCACAACTGCCTGCAGCGAGTGCCTCCCCCAGGGTTGAAAGAGTGACAGGGCCAAAATCATATCCTTCTTAAAATGCATACAATATAAAAGACATCGCCGGTACAGAAGAGGTTAATACAAGGAAACACACTAAAAGGGTTAACGGCTCCCATTTTGTTTGATTTTAACACTATCTGGTCCGACGTTTTTTTTTTATATATTCTGTTTAAGGGGAGGTTTTTA
Organism: Paralithodes platypus; assembly: GCA_032716605.1. Classification (NCBI taxonomy): domain Eukaryota; kingdom Metazoa; phylum Arthropoda; class Malacostraca; order Decapoda; family Lithodidae; genus Paralithodes; species Paralithodes platypus. The sequence continues at coordinate 59,639,135 of CM064548.1, forward strand.
GTGTGTTTCCTAGACTTCCATCAAGCTTGAAATTACACCCCCTTGACTTCCTTTCAAGATAAAGTTGTACATTTTTCGGTAGAAAAATGTCCCGGTCGAAGGCCGGTTCCTCTCAAATTACAGGCTCGCTATCGCTCGCCAGGAAAAAATCGACACCAAATGGCACGAAAGTTCTTAAAATCGCCAAACTAAAGGGGGCGAGCGTCTTAAAATCTAAAAAGCAATGGGGCTAAACATGAGAGAGAAAGGGGTCCAGAAAAAAATCCCTCAAGTGGAAATCTCCCCAGGCTCGCTATCGCTGACCCAGAAATAATATTCGACACTTGAATGGGGTGAAGCTTCTGATTCTTATCGACAAACTAATGGGATGAAACGTCTTAATTCGTTCAGTACCAGTTCCGTGTCTTTCATTTTAGGCTGGTTTCTTCAGGGTTAGAAGGACCTCCGTCAATTATCAGTCTTTGAACTATCTTAATTAACCCATTTTACTACCATAAATCCTTCTTAAGGGGGGTGACCTGTTTTGGTTCTGTCCTTTTCTATCTTTCTCTGGCTTGTATCCATTTGGCCCCATTCAGCCTACTGTTTTAAGACGTTTATCCCCATCCAGGTGTCAATTTTTTACTGGTGAGCGGTAGCGAGCCAGCATATTTTGTATTTTTGTTTGACAGCAGGCTAAATTTTTACATTTTTTGATAGAAAAATGTCTCCGGCGAAGCCGGATTTCTTCATATAATGCTGGCTCGCTATCGCTCGCCAGGAAGAAATCGAACCCTAGATGGGGATAAACGTCTTAAAATAGTTGGCTGAATGGGGCCGAATGGATACAAGCCAGAGAAAGAGAGAAAAGGACAGAAATAACAGCCAGCAGGTCACCTCCCTTAAGCAGGTCACCCCCCTTAAGCTACACACAATCGTCTAATTATAGCTAGAGTAAAATAAAAATAACTTCGTCGGTACAGAAGGGGTTAACATATCCAAAATAATGAAACCAAAAATATAAGAGGCCTAAAAAAGACCTCCCTCGATCCAAATAGGGTTAAACAAAAAATCCTCTGTAATAATGGTGTGTCTTACTGTTGAGCCGATTATGGATTGGGCCGGAATGTTTCATAATACACTTACGGCAAATTGACAATATCGAAAGGTCGCTCCCCTTACCAACGGTTTTGTGATTGGTCCAGGTAGCTGTGACGTCACCGGCCCAGCAACCAATGAGGAGGCCCCTTTCCTTCCTACCCCTTCCAGCTTTACCAATTTAGCGCTTTTACTGCTAAATCTGGTTGCAATTACTTTTACCTAGCAACCGGTTTCGACATCTATCAACATGAAATCTTGCACTGTTCTAGAATATATGGTAATTTCTAAACGATATTCTAAGGATTATTCGAAAGGATATATTATCTTTATAGTGGTAATTTGCAGTTTGGTCTATCTAGCAACGTTCTAGCGATTTTGCAAGGGGACATTGCGCCATGAAGCAGAGGGGGAGAGGGAGAGAGATCCGAAGACCCCCTCCTAGTGTCTCACTTTCCGGGACTGGCCTTTGTGTCGGAACCCCTCCCCAGACTTCTCGTGCATTTAGCCACAATTATGTCGCGCGGGGTCTGACGTACAGATCCAACCGCCCACCCACCTCTTTGCTAGTTTGCCGTTGTAAAGGCTTATCCCTCAATACCTTCACCTAGCTTATCATATTTTACACATCATACACGAGACTGCCCCTTGTATCGGCGCTGCTTTTACTTTTTTAATGTATTTATCCACTAGCATGCCGCTCCGAGTCTGACTAGAGATCCAACAGCCCCTTCCTTCTGAGATTGCTTTGTTTTCCATGGGACAGGCCTTTGTTTCGGCGTCCCTCCCTTATTTTCTCGTGTTCTGGCCTCCAGTATGCATCACACGCTCTGACACGCAGATCCCCCGGGCTTCCTCTTCGCGCGCTTGTCTTATTCTCCAAAACAGGCCATTGTATTAGCGTCGTGTATTTATCGTGTATCTGTAACTCGTGTATTTCTCGTGTATCTGGCTACGAGGATGCCGGTCTGACAGCGGGCGGAGTGCGGTAGTATCCTGAAGGCGGCCCACCACCCAGGGAGGAGGAGCCGGACCCAGGGGAAGGAGGGGGACAGTATGGGAGGACGCGCTCAGAAGGGAGACATGGACAGACCATCTTCCGTCTTATCCCTGGATTCTGAAGACGAGAATAAATTGGTGGAGGTGAGGATTCTCAAGTTGGTTTGTCTACACGTAACTTTAACCCTTCCTGTACCGGCGACGTCTTTTTTATTTTATTCTGGCTACTATTAGACGATTTGATCCAGTTTAAATAGGGGCCTCCATAAACTAACAGGCTTCGAGCTATCTCATTTAACCCTTGCTACTACCACAGATCCTTCTTAAACTGCACATAATCGTGTAAATATGTAAAGGTTTGTGTATGTATGTATATACTCAGGCACATACCCCATTGCTCGGGGTTGCCGATACGAGACAAAACCCAATTAGAAACCACATTTAAAGTTCCTATTCTCAGGGTCCGGGACCATTTTCGCGTTCTCTCGATCGTTTCTCTGTCTTGTCGAGTAGGATAATTATATAGCTAGAGTCATAGACTACAGTAGATCTGGACTTGACACAAATATGGAACTTTGCAGTAAGGGACCCAAAATCGGAGAACGAACCCCTAAGTTCGAACCTCGAAACCGCGAAAATATCAAATGTTCGCGGTTTCGAGGTTCGCTTATAAAACCCGTAGACTTTTACGTTGCTATTTCCTAGACAGTACCACGCTGTCAAGAATTATGGGTATGGAAAGGGTAATTCAAGTGTCCAAAATCAATTAATTTATGCACCCTTTTAATGGTATATTGCTGGTAAAACACACATTATATATACTGTATATATGGGTAGAAAGGTATATCACTATCAACTTATCCAATTATCTTTGAATGGTTTTGTCTACTTTGATTTTTGACAGGTAGTGATTGTGGTAGTGGAAAGTGGAGATAAAACCCCGTAGACCCGTTTAGTTGCCACGGAGACACCACGCTATCAAAACATATGAGTATGGAACGGTTAATTAATGTGTCCATAATAACACACCCTTTAACCCCTTCTGTACCGCGATGTCTTTTCAACTTTATTCTGGCTACTATTAGACGATTTTATTCAGTTTACAAAAGGCCTCCAGCAATAAACAGGCTTCGAACTATCTCACTTAACTATTTTGACTACCACAGATCCTTCTAAAGCTGCACAAAATCGTCTAAATATAGCTAGAATAAAATACAAATGACGTCGCCGGTACAGAAGGGGTTAATGGTATACTAATGGCAATAAACCCATTTATACCAGGTTAGAAAGGTCAAATCACTGTCAATATGCCCAATGATCTTTAAATTATATATCTCCTTTGATTTTTGACAGTGTTAGTGATTGTGGAGACAGAACACCGTATAATTATCGCCTGTAATTTGTTGTAAGTGCTGGTCAGTGGCTGGTCCCACCTCTTTGGGGTTATTTTAATGTTCGCTTGATTTGTACACTGTCAAAAATCAAAGTAGACAATTCACTCAAAGATAATTGGATATATTGATAGTGATACACCTTTCTACCTATATATATATATATATATATAATATATATATATATATATATATATATATATATATATATATATATATATATATATATATAATGTGTGTTTTACCAGCAATATACCATTAAAAGGGTGCATAATTTGTTTGAATTAATTGAGGATTTTTCTTGTTTTTGCCATTTTCGAGCAATATATTTGACTTTGTCCCCTAGGCTAACAAAAACGCCTTCCCAGACTTCCTTCAGGCAATAACTGCCCACACAGACCCCCTTCAAGCTATACTTGTACATTTTTATCGATAGCATTATGTCCAGACCGAATGTCAATTTCTTTCAAGTTACATGTTCGCTATCGCTCGCACTCGTAAATTGCAGGCTTGCTATCACTCGCAGGGAAACAAAATATACCTAAATGGAATGAATGGTCTTAAAATAGACAGAAAACTAGGGCGATAGGTCTTTAAAAAATCGCGAAACTAAAGGGGAGAATTTAAAATAATAATAATAGCTGCAGCGACTAGAAAAAATAGTTTGGTGTGTTATGTGGGAGGAGGAAGCTGAGGGTGAATGTCAATAAAAGTAAAGTGATGGTGTATAATAGAAATGCTCGTAGGGTAAATAGAAATGTACGTCTGGATAGGGAAATGCTGGAACAAGTGGAGTGTTATAAATATCTAGGAGTGATAAGCAGGGACGCAGGTGTGGGAATGGAGGTAAAACAGAGAATGCCAGGTCAGGTCAGGTAAAGGATAAGACTTTACAACGGCACCTCGTAGCTATTTTCTACTTTTCCTATTTTCTGAAGAGTGTAGAGAGGGGAGAAGGGGTGTTGGAGAGAAAGGAAGCTGTTGGAGTGGCTTTGTTATGTGTGTTATTAGTCGTCGAGGTGTCCCCCGACTGGGTGCGAGCATGCGAAACACGCTAGGACGTACTACCACACCCACTGAATGTCCGCCTTGGTTGGGATCGAACCCAGGTGGCTCTAGAGTGTGTGAGGGAAGAAAAGTTTTTGGAGTAATGGGAAATATGTGGAAGGTGAGAAATCTCGGATTGAAAGTTAAAATTGCAATGTATCAAGAGATGGTTGTACCAACAATGATGTACGGGGTCTGAATGTACAAGAGAAAAGAAGGTTGGATGTGATGGAGATGAGCTGCTTGAGTAGTATGTGTGAAGTGACACGTGGATACAGATTTTTTTTTTTTTTTTTTTTTTTTTTAAGAGACAATGAACGGAGGAAGGAAACACACAGATAAAACAAAAAGGTCCATGTGCCTAAAGGCATCCTCCATTCATAAAATGTTTGTAACAACTGGATTTAAACATTTGTAGATTGTAAGTTTGTGGAAAGCAATTCGAGGAAAGTGAATTCCAAAGAGTAGTAGCTCTGAGGATAAATGAATTCTGATAAGCAGAAGTTCTGCATTGTGGAGGAGAAAGTGTAAATTCATGGGCGCTCTCAGCTGCCCTAGTTCTACGGGGAAAGATGTGGAGAGGCGGCACAATTGAAGCAAGTTCCTCGGAACAATTGCTGTGAAAATATCTGTAGAATAATGCAAGGGATGCAACGTTTCTTCGTATGGATAATGTAGGAAGGTCCTGTGTGATTGCAGGGTTATTGATTAATCTAATAGCTTTATTTTGAATTTTGTCCAACTGCCTCAATGCAACCACTCCACTTCCACCCCACAGAGGTGAACAGTAATCCATCTGAGAACGCACATGACTTTTATATATCACGGCCAACTGCTCGTCAGTGAAGAATTCTCGAACTCTGTACAGGAGTCCCAGTTTTTTAGAGGCATTCTTAGCAATGCTTCTAACATAATGTGTCCAGCTCAAGTTAGTAGTTAATGTTACACCGAGAATGTCAATACTAGGGGAAGTGGGAATATTTACATCATTAAAAAATATATGGGAGTCAGTGAGATTCTGTCGGTTAGAAAATTGAATGTACTTGGTTTTCTGTGCATTAAAGGAAACTAGATTCTTTTGTCCCCATCCATTAATTCTAGAAAGGTCCTGGTTCAGAGAAATTGCAGTGTTTATTTTTGAATTTATAAGATCGGGTTGGGTGAAAGAATTGGTAAATGTGAAGGAACTGTGGAGTGTTGAGTCATCTGCGTAGGAATGTATTGGATTATGAGTGGTAGATATGAGATCATTGATATGAATGAGGAACAGAATTGGGGCCAAAACTGATCCCTGGGGAACACCAGCATTTATTGAGTGAAATTGAGAATAAAGGCCATCTACCATTACACGTATTTTTCTGTTATGAAGATAAGAAGAAATTAGTGGAACTAATGATGCAAGGCCGTAGTGTGACATCTTCGACAATAAGGATTGATGCCAGACTCTATCAAATGCCTTTGATATATCCAGTGCTATTGTATGTGTTTCACCATGTTGGTCTGTAGCTTGGTTGATTTGATGCGTAAGAAGGCAAAGCATGTCTGCAGTTGATCGACATCGTCTAAAACCATATTGCCTATCACTGATTAATTTATTATGCTCAAGATGCTTAATTATGTGATTATTTAATATAATTTCAAAGACTTTACCAAGAGTGGAAGTTATAGCTATTAGTCTGTAGTTTGATGGATCTGAAGAGGCACCTTTTTTAGGAACTGGATGGATGTTTGCTTCTTTCCAGGGTACTGGGAAGCATGAGGTATGAGTACACAGACGGAAAATTTTTGCCAATACAGGAGCGAGCACCAAGGAGCAATTCTTAAGTACTATTGGAGGAATTTCATCTGGACCAGGAGCCTTATCTACCGAGAGATTCTGCAAAATAGTTTTGACATGTCTGGTGTGGATTGAGGAATGAAGAGGTACGTAGGAGAGTGAGACAACAATAACCCTTATCAGCCAGAGTGGAAGGAAGGGTGCTATGCTGGTATGGACATGTTGAATTAATTGGAGATGAAAGTCTTACCAAGTCAGAAACAAGGGAAAATAGATTGAGAAGAAGATCTCGGAGTAGATGGAGAATTGGTGTAATAAAAGCATTGGAGGATAGAGAGATGACTGAAGAACAGGCATGGAAAGTGGTAATGAATAGGAATGAATGGAGAATGCTTTGTGAAAAGATGAGTTATAACATGGTCGTAGGGAGAGGGGGTCAGGCGCAAGTTGGACTATATAATAGTCCGTCAGGCGCCTGGCCCAAGGAGCCGGTGTATGTTGTGAAGGGTCTGGAAGTAATGTGGGCGTGCATTGTAGTGTGGTTCCACTGCGTGTCTTCTTGCTGAGACTGGAACCTCTGCGGGAGCTCTGGGGCCTGGGGGTTGCTGGAGGCCCCTAGTGATCCTTGGTCTCTGAATCTTCTCCTGGGCGACCTAGATGTGAGTGAGTTTTATTTATTAAATATTTTATATTTTTGTTATGTTTTGTTGTTTCTGTTCGGGCTCTGTCTCAAGTCGACCACCCTCAGCTATGGGGCATGTGCCTGAGTATATACATGCATACATACAATCGGCCTAATAAGTGATGTCTCGGCACAAATTTGGTTTTGTTCAATAATTTGTATCAGCAATATTTACACATGATTTATTTTACTCGTGTGATATATACACACATTTTCCTACACTTACCCACCCTATTCAACATCTGACAGACATTATTACAGCACAGAGCGAGTCAAATGTAATGGCAGCTGAGACTTATTAGCGCCACCGTACATTAAGCAATTCTCCTCAGGTGAAGACAGGATGTTGCGGGCTGGATCCCACCACCGGTCGGGGGAAGCAGATCCACCTGGCCCAGATGCTGCTCCTGCCCTTTGTGCCCATCATGGCCCTCATCATACAGAACGGTCTCAACATGGTCAACGTTCTGCAATACCAGTACGAGATGCAGGAGACCATAGACCAGGTTAGTAGATGGATAGATGGATACATAGATGGGTAGATAGATGGATAGTTAGATAGAGTTAGAAGGAATAGATTTCAGGCATGCTTGATATTTTTAGAGCAGGTCGGCGAGCTTGAACACCATGGCGGAAGCCTTGGCTGGCCCGCAGATGTGTCTGCCACATGTTGTGTGAATGTGCAGGCAACCGCAGGCACAACTGGGGTAATCAGCGGCATTCAATGTGTTTCAATTTGGCGCCATGTCTGCCAATGACAGGCTGGCGTCAATGACAGCGGCAATTGTACACGCATGTCAAGCAGTATGCCGCAGGACAACGCAGGCATGGCTTCGGCGTTTCGCAGATGTGGCCGCAGTGTACTAGTGGGCAACGGCAGGCTGGCAACAGTTGCATCACAGATTAACCCTTTCAAGCTCCAATACGCGTTTCTGTTCTGTTTTCTGGCTACTATTAGACGATTTTATTCAGATTAGCAACATTATATGACAGTTAAAGGGTTGATTGAGATAGTAGTTACCCTTTTAATACCCACAGATCCTTCCTAAGCTGCATAAAATCGTCTAATGATAGCCAAAATAAACTGTTAAAACGCGTCAGAGCTTCAAGGGGTTAATCTGTGGTCATGCCCACGGTTCACCTGCGATGCACCTGTGTTGACCGCAGGAATGCCTCCGGTAATCTTGACATATCCTGTCAGAGCAACAACCACTTTTGGCACATACCATTGCATGACGGCGTGCATGAAGCAAGGGCACCATTCCTTCCCACAGGTATGTCGCCGGGATTCCTGTGGGAATTGTAATTGCCATGCCCACCATCATTATTTAGAATAACCTGGTGAGGGATTACTAGGATTTCCCATGTGCATCGGCTCTCTAGCAGATTATCCGGGTCACAGTCACACTCTGTGAATATCTGACAGGGCCTTAGAGACTATCTCATTAATGTCAATATATGACAGGGCCTTAGAGACTATCTCATTAATGTCATTATGTCTTTAACCATCCTAATTTGAATAAACACGCCAGAAAACAGAAAACAAATGCGTCATCGTATCTTGAATAGTTAATTAACAGTTCTTTACAGTTCTTTTTATACTTCTTTGTTGAATCTGTCTGTGACTCTATTAATTTATCTACCATTTGTATTTATATATATATTCTTTGCTCTAGATATGAAAGTAATAAACTGAAGCTACTATGCCCTGTTCCACTTAATTAAGTAGGCCAGAAATCGTGAACCCTAACCTCTGTATTTCAAAAATGGCTAGAGCAATTAAGAAGCTGTAGATGTCCACATCTATTCCCTGATAGAACTATTAGCGCTATTACTCTAATCCCTTGTGAGTTATAGAGGTTAATGTTCAAGAGTTTTAGCGTACTTATTTGAAACAGGACATAACCCCCTTCTCAAATACCCCCATAGGTCCAGATCAGCACGGGCCTGGGGAACGTGACGGAGGCCCTACAGTCGGAGAGGGCCGAGATCGCCTTCTACCTCTTCACCAACGGCTCGGTCATCCGTCGCAACCTCTCCGAGCACTTCGCCTACACCAATTCCCTCATCGACAACCTCAAATGGCCCATCTTCCGCATCGAGGACCCGCTCTTTAAGAACAAGATCCTCTTTCGCATTAGGCTGGACGACTTCCGAGACAAGATCACCAAATTCGACACGCCTTCCATTGATGCCGGGATTCGCTTCTACAATAGGGCTAACTACATTTTCTTGGATCAGGTAGGCTTGATCGGTTGTTTTGAATGTATGTAGCAGTTCCAAATATTTATTTTTTTCTAGACCCCTCTTCTCCCTCAAATTTAGTCCCATTAGTTTAGATACTTTTTAGACGTTTGTCCCATTATTTTGGCAATTTTGAGAACTTTTACCCTATTTCCTTGTCAATTTTAAAGGTTGTTATGCTATTTAGCTGTAATTTATTTCCTGGTGAGCCATAGCTAGCCTGTAATTTAGGAGGAAACGGTCTTCGACTGGGATATTTTTTTACCGAAAAGTATGCACATTTATCTCGAAGGGGGGTCTTGTGGTTATCTCGAAGGGGGGGTCTTGTGGTTATCTCGAAGGGGGATGTTGTGGTTATCTCGAAGGGGGGTCTTGGTTATCTCGAAGGGGGTCTTGTGGTATCTCGAAGGGGGGTCTTGTGGTTATCTCGAAGGGGGGTCTTGTGGTTATCTCGAAGGGGGGTCTTGTGGTTATCCGAAGGGGGGTCTTGTGGTTATCTCGAAGGGGGGTCTTGTGGTTATCTCGAAGGGGGGTCTTGTGGTTATCTCGAAGGGGGGTCTTGTGGTTATCTCGAAGGGGGGTCTTGTGGTTATCTCGAAGGGGGGTCTTGTGGTTATCTCGAAGGGGGGTCTTGTGGTATCTCGAAGGGGGGTCTTGTGGTTATCTCGAAGGGGGTCTTGTGGTTATCTCGAAGGGGGGTCTTGTGGTTATCTCGAAGGGGGGTCTTGTGGTTATCTCGAAGGGGGTCTTGTGGTATCTCGAAGGGGGTCTTGTGGTATCTCGAAGGGGGTCTTGTGGTATCTCGAAGGGGGTCTTGTGGTATCTCGAAGGGGGTCTTGTGGTATCTCGAAGGGGGTCTTGTGGTTATCTCGAAGGGGGGTCTTGTGGTTATCTCGAAGGGGGGTCTTGTGGTTATCTCGAAGGGGGGTCTTGTGGTTATCTCGAAGGGAGGTCTTGTGGTTATCTCGAAGGGGGGTCTTGTGGTTATCTCGAAGGGGGGGTCTTGTGGTTATCTCGAAGGAGGTCTTCTGGTTATCTGGAAGAGGGGTCTTGTGGTTATCTCGAAGGGGTTCTTGTGGTATCTCGAAGGGGGTCTTGGGGTATCTCGAAGGGGGTCTTGTGGTATCTCGAAGGGGGTCTTGTGGTTATCTCGAAGGGAGGTCTTGTGGTTATCTCGAAGGGGGGTCTTGTGGTTATCTCGAAGGGGGGTCTTGTGGTTATCTCGAAGGGGGGGTCTTGTTGTTATCTCGAAGGGGGGTCTTGTGGTTATCTCGAAGGGGGTCTTGTGGTTATCTCGAAGGGGGGTCTTGTGGTTATCTCGAAGGGAGGTCTTGTGGTTATCTCGAAGGGGGGTCTTGTGGTTATCTCGAAGGGAGGTCTTGTGGTTATCTCGAAGGGGGGTCTTGTGGTTATCTCGAAGGGGGGTCTTGTGGTTATCTCGAAGGGGGGTCTTGTGGTTATCTCGAAGGGGGGTCTTGTGGTTATCTCGAAGGGGGGTCTTGTGGTTATCTCGAAGGGGGGTCTTGTGGTTATCTCGAAGGGGGGTCTTGTGGTTATCTCGAAGGGGGGTCTTGTGGTTATCTCGAAGGGGGGTCTTGTGGTTATCTCGAAGGGGGGTCTTGTGGTTATTTCTTTAAGCTTGATGGAGGTCTAGGGAGGTCTAGAGAAAATACAATACGTAAATAAATTAATAGACCCATTAATAATA
>CM064548.1:59655059-59838191 GCA_032716605.1 Paralithodes platypus
TAGATAGATACTGTAGATATATAGATAGATAGATAGTAGGATAGAGAGATAGGTAGATAGATAGATAGATACTGTAGATATATAGATAGATAGATAGAGTGTGTGTGAGTGTGTACAAGATTGAGAGCATGGGGGGGATATAGAACGAAAGAGTAGAGTAGAGAGAGAGAGAGAGAGAATTAGAGTTAGAAAGAGAGAGAGTTAGACTTAGAGAGAGAGAGATAGAGAGTAGATTTTGTTGTAGTAGCCGCAAGATGCCCTTTATGGGAATCTGGTTGAGAGCTACTGGTTGAGATGACATGGAACCCCCGATTTCGTATGAGTGGGCTAGAGACTATGGTATCCCAGTGTACCATGTGCAAGTAATAGGAATATTTATTTATTTATAAGTTACAATACCCACATGGATATTTCTATGCATAAACTGTAGTTGAGAATACCCAAAGGTGCGGGTTATAGAAGTAGTCATGTTAAACGGAAGTTGATATATTTTTTATGCTTTAAAGGTGGGGGTGCATGGGTTGAGATAAACATGGAATGATAATCGCCAAGCTGTACATAATTATCTTGCAAAATGCAATGGCACTGAACTAATTATTAACAATGGTATAAAGGATTTTGTGGATCGTCTATACCGGGCCTGTGACGTCACAAGAGTGTAAGTCCACTATCCAGTCTAGGCTAAGGATACTGGTGTGACGTCATTATGACGTCACAGGCCCGGTATAGACGATCCGCAAAATCCTTTATACCATTGTTAATAATAATTTCAGTGACATTGCATTTTACAAGATAATTATATGCAGGTTGGCGATTATTTTTCCATGTTTACCTCAACCCATGAGCCCCCACCTTTATTAAGGGAGCCCACCTCGCTTTTTTTCTCATTCCCTCCCTCTCTTTTTGGCTTGTATCCATTCGGCCCCATTCAGCCTACTGTTTTAAGACGTTTACCCCCATCCAGGTGTCAACATTTTCCTGGCGAGTGGGAGCGAGCCAGCATATATATATTTTTGTTTTGACAGCAAGCTAAATTTGTACATTTTTCGATATAAAAATGTCTCCGGCGAAGCCGGATTTCTCCATACAATGCTGGCTTGCTTTCGCTCGCCAGGAAGATATCGACACCTGGATGGGGATAAACGTCTTAAAACAGTTGGCTGAATGGGGCCGAATGGATACAAGCCAGGGAAAGAGAGAAAAGGAGAGAAATATAAAAAAACAGCAGGTGACCCCCTTAAATGTAAGTTATTTATTTTGTTATGTTTTAGGATCACCCCCAAACTTCGGCCACTCTCACCATCCACGCTGCTTCTCGTAGTACTCTCAGTAAATGGCTAACCCCTTCTGTACCGGCGACGTCTTTTTTTCTTTCATTGTAGCTATATTTAGACGATTTTATGCAGCTTAAGAAGGATTAATAGGGTTGACTGAGAAAAAGTTCGAAGGCTTATAATTGCTAGAGATCCTTCCTAAACTGAATCAAATCGTCTACTAGTTGCCAGAATATAATTAAAAAGACGTCGCCGGTACAGAAGGGGTTAAAGCAACATCTGGATCCTGATATGTCAAAGCCAAATATAATTCCAACACATACAAATATACTCAATGTATTTTGTGTGTAGTTAATCATTATATTTTCATTTAAAATATATATATATACAGTATATATATATATATATATATAAACGAGTATAATACTATACTATATTTTTATAAAAAAAACAAAATCTGGTTTTAAATTTGTCGTGTAGCAGTGTTGCTAATCTATTAAAATGACAGAAGTTGATGTAAATATTCAAGTTCTTCAGGATCCAATTGTGATGAAAAGTTTGGTATCATTACAACTGCCCCACGGACAACTTCCCTCTTACAAATGCCCCACTAAAATTAAGATTAAGTTAGTTTATGGTAAGTAAGTTAGGTTTAGGTAAGGCCAGTTCATGTGAGCATTTCTTCCGTCAATTTTCGATGAGCAATTTTGTTTTGTAATACTTTGAGGCTCTTTAACATTGGATTCAGAAAGTAGTTTGAAGGTAGATTATGTTACGTGGCTCTGAGTTTTGATATCACTTAAAATTTAAAGCTACCAGACTACAATTGCTCGTAGAAATTGACGGAAAATTCGCTCGTGTAGCATCGGCTTATGGGGCACTTGTCTGGGATATATATTTTAGTCTGTTCAGTATGACGAGTCCAAAAGTTGTCACCCCCAGCCTCTTGTAAGACAGGGAAGACTGGAGCAAATGGGCTGTTTATTTCCATACATATTTTGTGTATGAATCTTCCTATATATCAGCTTAATTACTAAAGTTCTTTATGAGTTATGAGTGGTTGGGGGTAAGGATTTATAAACTCCTTTATGAGTTATGAGTGGTTGGGGGTAAGGATTTCTAAACTCCTTTATGAGTTATGAGTGGTTGGGGGTTAAGGATTTCTAAACTCGTCGTATAAAACAGACTCACTAGTTTATTCATTAAAGGTAGGCCAGAAATCTTGATCTCTAACCTCTGTAAAAAAAAAAAAAAGGCTAGAGCAAATGGACTGTAAATTTCCACACCTATTCCCTGGCTGACATTTTCTAAATGCTAGAAATATTAGCTCGATTACTCTAATTGTGTTTGAGTTATGGAGGTTAGTGTTCACGACTTCTGGCCTACCTATAATGAGCGGACTCTAGTTTTCCAGGAGACAGTTGGCCTATCACCAAACGTATAGTGATATCTCGTTTGCAATAAAGCCGGTATCACACGAGAGCTTTTATACTCAACATTCTATGATCAACATTTTTTGGGGCAACACTTCTGGATTATTTTGCACTGGTATCGGAAACTACAGTAGACTGGTAGGAGATGATTTTAGGTTACCGAAATATATTTAATGCCTACCTCATAAGCTGCCAGACCAGTGTTGAGGATAAATATTGAGTGAAAAAGAGCTCGTGTGATACCTGCTTAACTCGTACCTACCACCCGAGTGAGATGAGTGAGGGTGTGTGAGAGAGGTGGTGGTAATAATCTAAGCTATTGATTTCACTCCCAACACCAAACACCTCCCAGTAAAATTAATGAAAGCATGTGATCCTCCTGGTATTCGAACCTGGGTTACCACATACAGATCTTAAATATGATATCCGAGACCGTCCCCTGTCTCTCCCTTACTATATCCGAGACTATTCCCCGTCTCTCCCTTACTAATATCTGAGACCATTATCCGTCTCTCCCTTACAATATCTGAGACCGTTTAATGTGTCTCCCTTACAATATCTGAGATCATTCCCTGTCTCTCTCTTACTATATCTGAGACCATTCCCTGTCTCTCTCTTACTATAGACGCGCCTAGGGGCTCCACCAACCTTGACCGCCTCATTTACACCTCGCCCGTCTACAAAATCATGAGCCACACAGGCCTAGGTAATTTATCGTGTCTTGTCCACTTCAAAATTCCGTACCAGATTCACTCTTGTAATGCACCTTCAATGGCAGCTGTGTAGTACTTGGGATTGGTTGTTATATATTGTAAATATTGTTGAGCTTGTATCCCACACGTGCTGGCCCTCACTCACCTCCCTCACTACCGACAGGACCAGACCTGTATATTGCCGTAGCATTCTGTAACTACAGCAAGCAACTCAAATTGTAGAATTCGTCATCTGACTGACATAGTCAGATTTTAAACTCTTTAATCCCAGTTTGCTGTTGCAGAACGTTACGAAACGCAATGCCGAAAAAATACAAATTATCAGGTACAGGATGGTGATCTTTCTTGATATTTCACATGAGCAATTTTAGTGAAAAACTTGCTCAGAATTGTAGAATTCAAGTAGAGAATAAGTTGCTTTGGAGTCTACAATCCGGCGATTCATATGTTGCTTATTAGTTATTAATTTTATTTCAATTTGACTAGTATTATATATCTGGTCCTGTCGGTCCTTGCCTGTGCTTAGCTGGTTTCTCTTTGGTAAGGCAATGTCACATGGGCGTTTTTCCCGGCAATATTCTTAGAGTTTTTTTCCCTTAATATTTCAGGATTTTTTGCACTAGAAAACAAAAGTATCATCATCTAGAATAAAGGTAGATTTTGTTAAGTGGTTTAATCCTTATATAACGTAGATTTTGAAGCTGCCAGCCCATAATTGCCCAAACAAATTGATGGAAAAAGCTCTCTTGTGACACTGCCTTTTGTAGAATGAATAGGTCTGTTGAACTCATTGCTTGCCCTCTTCTATAGTATATTTATTATAATTAGGCCAAATCCTAACCTTTTACCCTTTTTCATAACTTATAAAGGGTTACAGGAAATGGAACGCAAATATCCACACCTATTGTCAGGTTAAAGGGACACTGACTGCTCTTTTGGCCTATAAATTCATTCATTCATAAATTCTTAGTTTCCTCTCTAGACATCCCTCAAACTAAATTTGTAAATTTTTCATAGAAAAATATCCCGGCCAAAGGCCGGTTCCTCTTACAATTACAGGCTCGCTATTGCTCGCCAGGAAGAAATTGACACCTAAATTCATGATAGGTCTTAACATTTATAACAAAATGGGACGAAAGGTCTTAAAATCGCCAAACAAATAGGGCGAACGTCTAAAAATCTCAAAACTAATGGGACTAAACACGAAGGAGAGAGGGGACCAGAAAAACGACCGTCTGCCCTTAATTCTTCACAAATTAATGGTAGAATTATCCGCTTAATTGCTCTTGTCCGTTTTTAGTTATAAGAGGTTAGAGGTTATCATTTTGGGCTAACTATAATGAACACACTATAGTACGCTTTATGCACTGTAGACTTCGACCCCTTGAGGATTGGGATGCATTTTGGCCGTTTACGCTTGGTATTATTGGACGATATTTTTTCAGATTAGAATGCGTATATGGAAATCAGGGGATTAAGGGGGGTTTCCTGGAGAATCTGGAACCCCTTCTCCTTCATTTTAGCGCCAAAATAAAGTTCATGATCAAAATACTGTGTGCTCTTCTTAAGTGTAGAGTACACCAAAGTAGAAAGAGGATATTTTTGTCCAAGAAAAAGGTAAAATGGATTGCTTTAAGAGCATTGACTTAAGCATGTCGAATTTCTTACGATAAAAAACCCAAATAGGTGCCTCCTCCTTCCCATTCCTAAGTAGGCCATTTTAGATTTACAGAAGAGCGACCATTACTTGCATTACTGTAGGTCCACAAACCTTTCAATAATAATTTTTGTTTTCTTGCATATCCATTGCATATTTGTTACCTTGTATGCAAAGTAGCTAGCACCTTGTTCTCTGCCTAGTTGTGAGTGTGTGTGTGATCGCAATATTTTACAACATATGAGCAAACAGATTCTGACATTCTGTGGGTATCTCCCTATCCCTTCCGTTTCTCTCCTACTAGATTTCCTTTCTTACGTGCTTTCATTGTTCCCTTTATTACGTGCTTTCATTGTTCCCTTTCTTACGTGCTTTCATTGTTCCCTTTATTACGTGCTTTCATTGTCGGTTTCCCTTTCTTACGTGCTTTCATTGTCGGTTTCCCTTTCTTACGTGCTTTCATTGTCCCCTTTCTTACGAGCTTTCATTGTCGGCTTCCCATCCTTACATTGTCGGCTTCCCTTTCTTACGTGCTTTCATTGTCCCCTTTCTGATGTGCTTTCATTGTTCCCTTTCTTATGTGCTTTCATTGTCGGTTTCCCTTTCTTACGTGCTTTCATTGTCCCCTTTCTGATGTGCTTTCATTGTCTCTTTTCTGATGTGCTTTCATTGTTCCCTTTCTTACGTGCTTTCATTGTCGGTTTCCCTTTCTTACGTGCTTTCATTGTCCCCTTTCTGATGTGCTTTCATTGTTCCCTTTCTGATGTGCTTTCATTGTCCTCTTTCTTACGTGCTTTCATGGTTCCCTTTCTGATGTGCTTTCATTGTTCCCTTTCTGATGTGCTTTCATTGTCCCCTTTCTTACGTGCTTTCATTGTTCCCTTTCTGATGTGCTTTCATTGTCCCCTTTCTTACGTGCTTTCATTGTCGGCTTCCCATCCTTACGTACATACATTGTCGGCTTCCCTTTCTTACGTGCTTTCATTGTCGGGGTCCCTTTCTTATGTGCTTTCATTAGCAGTTTCCTTTTCTTACGTGCATTCATCGACATTGTTTCTCTGCATTCAGGCAAAGACCACTTCGCCGAGATCGCCTCCATGGCCCTCGACTTACTCCACGCCACCGAGAACTTCGTGGTGCCGCACATGCCCGGCGAGCGACTCCAAATCCGCATCGGCATCCACACCGGCCCCGTGGTGGCCGGAGTGGTGGGCTCCAAGATGCCGCGCTACACCTTGTTCGGGGAGTCGGTCAACATCGCCTCTAAGATGGAGTCCACTGGCTTGCGTGAGTATATCCGTATCTGGTACATGATTGGTCTTTTTGGACCACCCTGTTTCAATCTATTAAGGGGAGGTAGACCATTTTTCTGGACCCCCTTCTCCTTAATGTTTAGCCCCACTAGTTTTGAGATGATAAGACGTTCGGCCCATTAGTTTGGCGATTTTAACACCTTTTGCCCCATTTCGTTGTCAATTTTAAGACCTTTCCTGCCATTTAGGTGTCGATTATTTCCTGGCGAGCGATAGCGAGCCTGCAATTTTATGAGGAACCGGCCTTCGGCCGGGAAATTTTTCTACCGAAAAATGTAAACATTTATCTTGAAGGGGGGTGTAGGGGGTGTTTTTCTAAGCTTGATGGAGGTCTAGGGAGGAAACTAAAAAAATATAAATAAATGAATTAATAGACCAAACAAACGGTCAGTCTCCCCTTAATATGGAGATTTCAAGACAATTCACTTAATTTGTTTGGTGATTATAAGACACTTGGGGAGATTTTAGGTACCAATCGAGCAGGGCAGTACCCAGGGGAGGCCACGTAGACAGGTGATAAGGAGTTGCTGGAATTCCTGTTTCATTTGCTTGGCTTCCCCCACTGTTTCTATTTGTGCCTCACCGGTCATCAAGGGTCTGGCGTTCTCGCAGAGAGGCTCCAGTCCTGACGTTATTCGTGACTTACAGTGTGCTGGCTTAATAATCCAATAGGGTTGATAGCCTCTGAAGTCCTATTTTCACTAACTAAAGCCTCACCTACACAGAGAGTAATCCAGCTAATTCTCACAAACCCCTCCTCCTATTCATTTCACTACACTTAAGGGGAGGTATCTAGTTTATTCCCTAGACCTCCATCAAGCTTAAAATTAAAGCCCTTTGACCCCCTTTCAAGATAAATTTGTACATTTTTCGGTAGAAAAATTTCCCGGCCGAAGGCCGGTTCCTCTTAAATTACAGGTTCGCTATCGCTCGCCAGGAAAAAATCGCCACCTAAATGGTACGAAAGGTCTTAAAATTGACAGAAATCGGGCGAACGTTCTTAAAATCGCCAAACTAATGGGGTGAGCATCTTAAAAACTCAAAAGCAATGGGACTAAACATGAGGGAGAAAGAGGTAAAGAAAAATATCCCTCAAGTGGATATCTCCCCTTAACAAACACACCACACACTTCTTTCCAAGGCACCTACACTTCCTCTAACGTACCTTCATATTGGCATCTATCACTCTTTCAACCTTGGGGGGGGGGGAGGGGGGGGGGGAGAGAGAGAGAGAGGGAGTGAGACTATTATAAGCTATCTCCGTCCCCATACGCTACTAATATTAATCCTTCTACCCCCCCCCCCCCCTCAAGCCTTCAAGATCCACATCACGGCAGCCACGAAGGAATCGCTGGATAAGGTGGGAGGCTTTATCATGAAGCTACGAGGGGAGATGGAAATTAAGGTAAGTAGTAATGTAATAGTTGTAGTAGTAATAGTTTTAGTAGTAGTAGTAGTAGTAGTAGTAAAACAATAGTGGTGTAATAATAGTAGTGGTTGACCTGGCACAATTGATGGGACAACTTCACCCGAGACAAACAAGAAAACTACAAATAGCACAAGAAACGGGTGCTTCAAATTGGCTGACAACACTACCAATCAAGGCAAAAAGCTTCAATCTCAGCAAACAAGAATTTAATGATGCTATTGCACTGAGGTATGATTGGCCGATTGAAGGACTGCCCGATCGATGCGTTTGTGGAACCATCAACGATACAGACCACACCATGATATGTAAGAAAGGAGGATTCATCAGCATCAGGCACGATGAAGTAAGAGATGTAACAGCGAACATGATCAGGGAGGTGTGCAGAGATGTGGTGAGCGAACCATCACTCATTCCCTTGGATGGAGAGATCATGCATCACAAGACGGCCAACACATCCACTGAAGCAAGATTGGACGTTAGTGCAAGAGGCTTTTGGACAAATGCACAGCGAGCGTTCTTTGACATAAGAGTATTTGACCCAATGGCCCACAGCTACAGCGAGCTGTCTCTGGAGGCTGCACACAAGAGGAACGAACGAGAGAAGGTCAGGACATATGGAGAAAGGATCTTACACGTCGAACATGGCAGCTTTACCCCACTAGTCTTCACCACATCAGGAGGGATGGGACCCAGGGCCCAGTGCTTCTATTCAAGGCTAGCAGAGATCATCACAGAGAAGAAGCAACAGCCTAGGAGCCACGTCGTAGCCTGGATGAGATGCCGTCTATCTTTCTCATTGCTCAGATCAGCACTACTATGCCTGCGGGGAACAAGAAGGTCTGCACCACAACCAGTGACGGTGGCAGAAGTAGACTACGAGGCAGCAGTGGCAGAGGGTCGCATAGGAAGGAGACTGGATTGAAGTTGCATGGTGTAGAATAGTAGTATCTGATGCTTGTGAAATTTAGTATGTGTACAATATTAAATATATGGTAGTGGTGGTGGTAATGGTGGAGGTGGTGATGGTAGTAGTAATAACATGAAATGTATGAAAAATATTAAATAAAAATCAATGTAGTAGTAGTAATCCACGATGATGAGTCTGAGTGCTTACCCCGGAATAGGAAGTAGCTGAATGACAACGAAGTCAGGCACTTTGATGACTATTCTGACCTGGTCTAGGGTCCAAAGAGGGGATGCACAGACTGAGTAATAGTAGTAGTAATGGTAGTAGTAGTAGTAGTAGTAGTAGTAATAGTTTTTTTTTTTTTTTTTTTTTTTTTTTTTTTTATTAAACCACTCAGCCTGTGCATCCCCTCTTTGGACCCTAAACCAGGTCAGAACAGTCATCAAAGCGTCCGACTTGGTAGTCATTCAGCTACTTACTATTCCGGGGTCAGCACTCAGGCTCATCATCGTGGATTACTACTACTACATTGGTTTTTATTTAATATTGTTCATACATTTTATTTTACAAGCATCAGATATTACTATTCAACACCATGCAACTTCAATCCAGTCTCCTTCCTATGCGACCCTCTGCCACTGCTGCCTCGTAGTCCTCTTCTGCCACCGTCGCTGGTTGTGGTGCAGACAGTCTTGTTCCCCGCAGGCATAGTAGTGCTGATCTGAGCAACAAGAAAGATAGACGGCACCTCATCCAGGCTACAACGTGGCTCCTGGGCTGTTTCTTCTTCTCTGCGATGATCTCTGCAAGCCTTGAATAGAAGCACTGGGCCCTAGGTCCCATCCCTCCAGATGTGGTGAAGACTAGTGGGGTAAAGCTGCCATGTTCGATATTTAAGATCCTTTCCCCATATGCCCTGACCTTCTCTTGTTCATTCCTCTTGTGTGCAGCCTCCAGAGACAGCCCGCTGTAGCTATGGGCCATTGGGTCGAATATTCTTACGTCAAAGAATGCTCGCTGTGCTCTTGTCCAAAAACTTCTTGCACTAACGTCCACTCGTGCTTCGTTGGATGTGTTGGCCGTCCTGTGCTGTAAGATCTCTCCCTCCAAGGGAATGAGTGATGGTTCGCGCACCACATCTCGACACACCTCCCTGAGCATGTTCGCCGTTACATCTCTTACTTCATCGTGCCTGATGCTGATGAATCCTCCCTTCTTGCATATCATGCTGTGGGCTGCATCGTTGTTGATTCCACAAACGCATCGATCGGGCAGTCCTTCAATCGGCCAATCATACCTCAGTGCAATAGCATCATTAAATTCTTGTTTGTTTAGATTGAAGCCTTTTGCCTTGATTGGTAGTGTTGTCAGCCAATTTGAAGCACCCGTTTCTTGTGCTATTTGTACTTTTCTTGTTAGTCTCGGGGAAAGTTGTCGCATCAATTGTGCCAGGTCATTTTTCTGTGAGTTTTGCCTCTCTGACGTGATGGTCTTTCTGATGTTGTAGATGTCCGCCTGGTCCACTTCGCCGTCAGGATCTTGCGCTACGATGCGTTCAGTGAGTAGTAGTAATAGTTGTAGTAGTAATGATAGTAGTAATAGTTGTAGTAGTTGTAGTAATAGTAGCAATGGTAGTAGTAATAATAGTAGTAGATGTAATAGTAATAGTTGTAGTAGTAATAGTAGTAGTAGTAATAATAGTAATAGTAGTAGTAATAACAGTAAGTAGCACACCCCGAGTGATACAGAGAGGGAGCTGCTCGCACTGCCTTCTAGGTTGGGAGGGCTGGGAATCATCAACCCAGTGAGGAGGGCGACAACGGAATACCTGAACTCGGTATAGATAACAGGATCTCTCACTGACCGTATCGTAGCACAAGATTCTGACGGTGAAGTGGACCAGGCGGACATCTACAACATCAGAAATACCATCACGTCAGAGAGGCAAAACTCACAGAAAAATTACCCTGCACAACTTTCCTGGAGACAAACAAGAAAACTACAAATAGCACAAGAAACGGGTGCTTCAAATTGGCTGACAACACTACCAATCAAGGCAAAAGGCTTCAATCTCAACAAACAAGAATTTAATGATGCTATTGCACTGAGGTATGATTGGCCGATTGAAGGACTGCCCGATCGATGCGTTTGTGGAACCAACAACGATGCAGACCACTCCATGATATGTAAGAAAGGAGGATTCATCAGCATCAGGCACGATGAAGTAAGAGATGTAACGGCGAACATGCTCAGGGAGGTGTGTAGAGATGTGGTGCGCGAACCATCACTCATTCCCTTGGAGGGAGAGATCTTGCAGCACAGGACGGCCAACACATCCAACGAAGCACGATTGGACGTTAGTGCAAGAGGTTTTTGTACAAATGCACAGCGAGCGTTCTTTGACATAAGAGTATTTCAGGGCATATGGGGAAAGGATCTTAAATATCGAACAAGGCAGCTTTACCCCACTAGTCTTCACCACAGCTGGAGGGATGGGACCCAGGGCCCAGTGCTTCTATTCAAGGCCTGCAGAGATCATCGCAGAGAAGAAGCAACAGCCTAGGAGCCACGTCATAGCCTGGATGAGGTGCCGTCAATCTTTCTCATTGCTCAGATCAGCACTACTATGCCTGCGGGGAACAAGACGGTCTGCACCACAACCAGTGACGGTGGCAGAAGTGGACTACGAGGCAGCAGTGACAGAGGGTCGCATAGGGAGGCGACTGGATTGAAGTTGCATGGTGTAGAATAGTAATACCTGATGCTTGTGAAATAAAATGTATGAACAATATTAAATAAAAATCAATGTAGTAGTAGTAATCCACGATGATGAGTCTGAGTGCTTACCCCGGAATAGGAAGTAGCTGAATGACTACCAAGTCGGACGCTTTGATGACTGTTCCTGTTCTGACCTTGTTTAGGGTCCAAAGAGGGGATGCACAGGCTGAGTGGTAGTAGTTGAAAAAAAAATAACAGTAGTAGTAATAGTAGTAGTAGTAATGGTAGTAGTAGTAATGGTAGTAATAGTAGTAGTAATAACAGTAGTAGTAATAGTAGTAAATAAAAACCAATGTAGTAGTAGTAATCCACGATGATGAGTCTGAGTGCTGATCCCGGAATAGTAAGTAGCTGAATGACTACCAAGTCGGACGCTTTGATGACTGTTCTGACCTGGTTTAGGGTCCAAAGAGGGGATGCACAGGCTGAGTGGTTTAAAAAAAAAAAAAAAAAAAAGTAGTAGTAATATTAGTAGTAGTAATGGTAGTAATAGTAGTAGTAATAACAGTAGTAGTAATATTAGTAGTAGTAATGGTAGTAATAGTAGTAGTAATATTAGTAGTAGTAATATTAGTAGTAGTAATGGTAGTAATAGTAGTAGTAATAACAGTAGTAGTAATATTAGTAGTAGTAATGGTAGTAATAGTAGTAGTAATATTAGTAGTAGTAATATTAGTAGTAGTAATGGTAGTAATAGTAGTAGTAATAACAGTAGTAGTAGTAGTAGTAATGGTAGTAATAGTAGTAGTAATAACAGTAGTAGTAATATTAGTAGTAGTAATGGTAGTAATAGTAGTAGTAATAACAGTAGTAGTAATATTAGTAGTAGTAATGGTAGTAATAGTAGTAGTAATATTAGTAGTAGTAATATTAGTAGTAGTAATGGTAGTAATAGTAGTAGTAATAACAGTAGTAGTAGTAGTAGTAATGGTAGTAATAGTAGTAGTAATAACAGTAGTAGTAATATTAGTAGTAGTAATGGTAGTAATAGTAGTAGTAATAACAGTAGTAGTAATAGTAGTAGTAGTAATGGTAGTAATAGTAGTAGTAATAACAGTAGTAGTAGTTGTAGTAATGGTAGTAATAGTAGTAGTAATGACAGTAGTAGTAATGGTAGTAATAATAGTAGTAGTAATAGTAGTAATAAAAGTTGTAATTGTTGTAGTAATTATTGTAGTAATGACCAAAATACGCCTACTTTATCTCTAAAAACGTTGGCGGATGTAAACAACAAGAACATACATAGAAATATATTTAAAAACTATAAAATAGATTAATATTATCACCAACCCACCAATTAACTTACAAATAAACCTAATTAATGAAATCAATGAAACTAATGCATACATGTGGTTCACTGTAAGTAGGCGAGAAGTCATGATCTCTAACCTCTGTAACTCAAAAACGATTAATGGAGCTGATATGTCTACCATTTGGTAAGAGTCAGTCAAGGAATAGATGTGGAAATGTACAGCCTGTTTGCTCTAGCCCTTTTTGAGTTACAGAGGATAGAGTTAATGATTCCTCGCCTACTTACAGCGAATAGACTATAGGCGCCTTCACACACTGGGGAATGAATGACATAATATAAGGCGTATTTAAGATGATACATGATAAGATCAAAATATATCACCCCTGCTGATACCACCCCTTAAGGGGGGATGGTTCACTTTTTGGGCGATTTTTGCATGTATTCATTATTTTTCTAATTTCCTCCCTAGACCTCCATCAAATTTAAAAAAAAATATCCATTAGATCCCCCTTCTAGATTAATTTGTACATTTTTCGGTAGAAAATTTTCCAGCCCGAAGGCCGGTTCTTCCAACATTACAGGCTCACTATCGTTCGCCAGGGAAAAAATCGACACCTACAGGTAAATAGCACGAAAGGTCTGAATATTGACAAAGAAATGGGGCAAAAAGTCTTAAAATCGACTAACTAATGGGGAAACATCTTAACATCTGAAAAATAATGGGGCTAAACATGAGGGAGAAAGTGGTCCAGAAAACCGGGCCATCTCCCCTTAAGGTGATACACGATAAGACAATAACATATACCACACCTGCTGATAACACCCACAATAACTATATTAATACCAGGGGACCGGATAATACTCTGTAAACACTTATATGGTGCCTTATCTCCCTTTGATACTATAAACATTTACTCGGCCTTATCTTCCTCTGATACTATAAACACTTACGATGACTTCTCTCTCTCTATAAACACTTATGGTGCCTTATCTCCCTCTATAAACACTTATGGTGCCTTTTCTTCCTCTATAAACACTTATGGTGCCTTATCTCCCTATATAAACATTTATGGTGCCTTATCTCCCTCTATAAACACTTATGGTGCCTTTTCTTCCTCTATAAACACTTATGGTGCCTTATCTCCCTCTATAAACATTTATGGTGCCTTATCTCCCTCTATAAACACTTATGGTGCCTTTTCTTCCTCTATAAACGCTTATGGTGCCTTATCTCCCTTTATAAACACATTTTTTTCTGCTATATTCCAACTACTCCCTCTCGGGCATAGGCTGAAGCCTGTACATGCAACTGCCATGCGCCTTTTCAAAACTCCCACACCTGCAGCTGACAGCTGGGTGCGTGAAGTGCGATGCCTCCAGTTTTCGAGTGGGACTCATTCACACCACCCAAAGCATCATGTGTGCCTCCACAGTTCGTAAAATAACAATAAGTATCACTGAATGTCAATGTAAGTGTAGTAACAGTGTTATAAGTGCGTAAAATCCAGTGTTATAAGTGCCGGTGAGTGGCAAGCCTCACGCGCGTCCTGTGTTGCCATGGTGACCGTCAGCCATCTTGCTTCAGGACAATAACAAAACGCATAGACGAACTTACACACAGCCTGCCTCATCCGCATGACTTTCACACTCTCTGTAGCTCTGTGTGCCTCCACAATTCATACAATATCAAGAACTATCACTGAAAGTCATTGTGAGTGTTGGTAGAGTGTTATAAAGTGTGTATAGTCCAGTGTTTACACTACAAAGCCTCGAGCATCATGGTTGTCATGGTGATGGCTGGCCATCATAAAACACATGTACGAACGCACGCTGTGACACCACCCAACACGACTCAAGGCTAAGCTTTATGGCTAGCTTACTTTCACTTTTATTCTTCCACTGTTACTGCATATTATTTTGTTAACGATTATCGCATTGCGAGTGTCACTGTCACTTATATTATGCGATAAATTATAGGCAGCTTGTAAGTGTTCAAGGGTGTGGTAGTCCCTGAAACACTGTGTCAAACACAGGGCCACATCAGTCTAGGGAGGGGGAGGGGGAGAAACGAGTCTACGAGAACACATGTATGAACGCACGCTCGGCCCTCTAAAATGCCTAACACAATTTCAATACATTTTACATCATAAAACTATCTCCTAACCAATGCAGACCAGGTTGCAAAAGCACGCCTCCAGGCAGCCGCCCGTTTGGAGAGTGGCTTGTGGTTACACGCCATTCCCATCCCACCTCTTGGAACTCACTTGGATGCTGAAGCGCTGCGGGTTGCCATCGCGCTCAGAGTGGGTGCGGCAGTTTGTCACCCACACACTTGCAAGTGTGGTGGGGGGATGGATGCTCAAGATCACCATGCCTTATCATGTAATTACAACGCAGGCCGCCTGCCAAGACACTCTTCACTAAATGATGTCATAAAACGGGCCCTGCAGAGTGCTAACCGTGCATCAATCCTCGAACCACATGGACTTCACAGAGAAGACGGCAAACGGCCAAATGGGATGACCACTTTCCCTTACAAGAATGGCCGGTGCCTCGTGTGGGATGCCACATGTGTTGACACTTTCTCCACAACCAACATCGCCAGAAACGCCGACGAAGCAGGAGAAGCCGCCCGGATAGCCGAAAATAAAAAGCGAGAAAAATATCAAGCCATCGCCAGAAATCATCAGTTCGAGCCCCTGGCATTCGAAACTTCAGGAGTCTTCGGCCCTACCACCCTTAAGATGGTGAATGAAATAGGCCGTAAAATCAGAGAAGTTTCAGGTGAACCCCGGGAAACCCTCTGGCTCAAGCAAAGACTAGGGATGGCTATCCTCTGGGGCAATGCCACCAGCGTCATGAGCTCAGTTCGATTGGACTGGGTCATGCCACGGTGGGAGGCCCGGGCAGGAGTGGTGTATCCGTAGTCTTTCCACAGTAGGGTAAAACAAAAAATTAACTTTATTTGTATTTAACATGTGTGATGCACATAAATAAAAGGGGATGTGTCGGATGGTTGAAAGCCACAGTTGCTCGCGCGTTTGGGGCTAGCAACACGTATTATGAAAAACATGTATCCTCCTTCATTCACTGTCCCCCCCTTCACTCACTCAACCCCATAATTTGCCGGAGGATAACAGGTTTTTCACAATACTACGTAGACGGAGGTCTTTTTATAACAAATTTACAGGGTAAAGGATCAATGGAGACGCACTGGCTGATCGAGAAGCATGGGAAGCTGCCGAAACATCGTGTTGAGTTGGACAAGGTTGAAGAGATCGACGTGATGGCTGAGAACCTTGACAAAACCATAATATTTGTTTTTATTTGATAAGTATTTAATGCATATTCCAGGGCAAGGGATCAATGGAAACGTACTGGTTGATCGGCAAATGCGGGAAGCTGCCGGAACATCGCGTAGAATCGGGCAAGGAGGAAAAGATTAATTTGTTGACTGAAAACACCCATAAAATCTATAATATATACTGTATGTGTACATTGTATCAACATAAGTTTATATAATTTTCCAGGGCAAGAGATCAATGGAGATGCACTGGCTGATCGGCAAGCACGGGAAGCTGCCGTAAAGTCATGAAGAGTCGACCAAGGAGAAAGAAATCGACTTGATGGCTGAGAACCCCCAAACTAACGGCCCTCTAAATTGCATATCTAACAGGGCAAGGAATTGATGGAGACGTACTGGTTGATCGGCAAGCACGGGAAGCTGTCGGCAATTCGTGGGGAGTCGGACAAGGAGGAAGAGATCGACGTGATGGCCGAAAACCCCCATAAAATCTATAATATGTACTGTATTTGTATATTATATCGAGATTAGTTTATTTGATTTCCCAGGGCAAGGGATCGATGGAGACGTACTAGCTGATCAGCGAGCATGGGAAGCTGCCTGAACATCGCGTGGAGCTGGACATGGAGGAAGAGATTGAAATGACGGCTGCGTATCCCCATAAAATCTATAATTAATACTGTAGTTGTAAATTCTAATGACATTAGTTTATATCATTTTCCAGGGCAAAGAGACGTACTGGCTGATCGGCGAGCACAGGAAGCTGCCTGAACGCCGCATAGAATTGAACAAAGAAGACGAGATTAATGTGCAAACTGAAAACCCCCAAACAATCGGCCCTGCAAACTGTCCATCTAACACAATTTCAATACATCTTACAGGTCAAGGGATTGATGGAGATGCACTGGCTGATCGGCAAGCACGGGAAGCTGCCAGAACTTTGTGTTGAGTCAGACAAGAAGGAAGAGATCGACATGATAGAAAATCATTTTTTTTTTAGTGACAAACATTAAATGCGTATTCCAGGGCAAGGTATCTATGGAGATGTACTGGCTGATCGGCAAGCATGAGAAGCTGTCGCCACGTTGCGTGGGAGTTGGATAAGGAGGAAGAGATTGACGTGACGGCTGAGAACCCCCATGAAATCTATAATATGTTCTGCACATGTATATTACATCGACATTAGTTTATTTAATTTCCTAGTGCAAGGAATATATCGATGGAGACATACTAGCTGATCGGCAGGCATGGAAAGTTGCTTCAATGTCGCATGGAGTTGGACAAGGAGGAAGTGAACGACGTGATTTTAGAAAGCCTTCACAAAAACCATAATATTTTTTTTGAGTGACAAACATTAAATGCGTATTCCAGGGCAAGGGATCGATGGAGACGTACTGGCTGATCGGCAAACACGGGAAGCTACCGGAACGTCGCGTGGAATCGGACAAGGAGGAAGAGATCGACGTGATGGCTGAGAACCCCCACACAGATGCCCGCCGCAAGCAGAGGAAGGCGCAGAAGAAGAAGGAGCAGGAGAACAAGGAGAAGTCCACGCTGCGCCGGGCGATAGACTCGGTCAAGGAACATCTGCCAAAGTTAGTGGTTCTTATTTATTTATTCTTTTTAATTTTCTCCCTATACCTCCATCAATACCCCCAAGATCCCCCTTTGAGATAATTTTGTGCATTTTTTGTTAGAAGAATGCCTCGGTCAAAGGTTGCTTCCTCCTAATTTGCTGGCTAGTAATATAGACGACACCCAAATGGTACGAACATTTCTTAAAATTCACAAATAATTGGGGGTAAAGGTCTAACAATTTCAAAATTAATGGGGCTAAACATAAAAGAGAAGGGGTCCAGGAAAAACACCCTTTAAAAACACAAATTAGACATCTTTAAAACTCAGTTATAATGACTGTTTTCTTAGGATTCTCCTAAGTAATTAAACTAGCTAAATTAGTAGTTTATGAGTAAGTTTCCCACAGATCCTTCCTAAGCTATATACAAAATAGTCTAACGAATAAAGTGTCAAAACACAGCATATATCCTCAAAGATAAATTATTATGGCTCAGAAACAAATATGCTTTAGTACAGGGTAGCAAACAAAAGCCGAATTCATAATTTTAGTCTTAAGTATTTTGTATATAGATATATTGCGGCTTAGAGTTCAAGTTATGTCTTTGGAAGTGAGGAAATGGCCAAACCAATGCTCTTTCATGTAAATGGCCAAACCAATGCTCTTTCATGTAACTGGCCAAACCAATGCTCTTTCATGTAAATTGTCTTGTATTCCATCTCATGTTGTCTTTGGAAGAGATGACATTGCCAAACCAATGCTCTTTCATGTAACTGGCCAAACCAATGCTCTTTCATGTAAATTGTCTTGTATTCCATGTCATCTTCATTCAAGTATTCAAATCAAATTGCTCCGATTTGACAACTTGTTTTACTATATGCTTGGAAGAACTACTGTCATATAATGAATTCTACAAACATGTGTAGTATTTGTTTCGAAAAGGTAATATCATGTATAGAGCAGGACAGTACCCAGGGGATGCCACATAAGCATATGATAAGGACTTGCTTGAACTTCTATTTCATTTGCCTGCCTTCCCCTACTGTTTCTATTTGTGCCGCACCTACACAGAGAACAATCCAGCTAACTCTCACAAACACCTTCTCCTCATTTCTCAACACTAAACAAGCACACCACACTCCTTTCCAATACATCTATATAAAAAAAACTAAAAAAATATATGAATAAATTAATTAATAGAGCAAACAAACGGCCCCTGTTCCCTTAATTAACAGCTGATACAGATGATGTGGGACTCATACTCATCAGCCCTCTTTCTCACCTGCAGCATGCATTACACACATTACAAACATTACACACATTACAGACATTACAGGTTACAGTCACATGTCCTAATAGACCTTGTGCATACATTACAAACATTTACAGACATTACAGGTTCCAGTCGCATGTCCTAATGATGAGTGACAATGAGTGGAAGTTGCAGGGTCTGGTGAGTATGCTTGGAACAGTGTGTGAAACAAGAAACCTGAAGGTAAATGTGGGGAAGATTATGGTTATGGTCTTTGAAAGAGATGCAGTCATAGGGTGTGAGGTGCAGTCATAGGGTGTGAGGTGCAGTCATAGGGTGTGAGGTGCAGTCATAGGGTGTGAGGTGCAGTCATAGGGTGTGAGGTGCAGTCATAGGGTGTGAGGTGAAGTCATAGGGTGTGAGGTGCAGTCATAGGGTGTGAGGTGCAGTCATAGGGTGTGAGGTGCAGTCATAGGGTGTGAGGTGCAGTCATAGGGTGTGAGGTGCAGTCATAGGGTGTGAGGTGCAGTCATAGGGTGTGAGGTGCAGTCATAGGGTGTGAGGTGCAGTCATAGGGTGTGAGGTGCAGTCATAGGGTGTGAGGTGCAGTCATAGGGTGTGAGGTGCAGTCATAGGGTGTGAGGTGCAGTCATAGGGTGTGAGGTGAAGTCATAGGGTGTGAGGTGAAGTCATAGGGTGTGAGGTGCAGTCATAGGGTGTGAGGTGCAGTCATAGGGTGTGAGGTGCAGTCATAGGGTGTGAGGTGCAGTCATAGGGTGTGAGGTGCAGTCATAGGGTGTGAGGTGCAGTCATAGGGTGTGAGGTGCAGTCATAGGGTGTGAGGTGCAGTCATAGGGTGTGAGGTGCAGTCATAGGGTGTGAGGTGAAGTCATAGGGTGTGAGGTGCAGTCATAGGGTGTGAGGTGCAGTCATAGAGTGTGAGGTGCAGTCATAGGGTGTGAGGTGAAGTCATAGGGTGTGAGGTGCAGTCATAGGGTGTGAGGTGCAGTCATAGGGTGTGAGATGCAGTCATAGGGTGTGAGGTGAAGTCATAGGGTGTGAGGTGCAGTCATAGGGTGTGAGGTGCAGTCATAGGGTGTGAGGTGCAGTCATAGGGTGTGAGGTGAAGTCATAGGGTGTGAGGTGCAGTCATAGGGTGTGAGGTGCAGTCATAGGGTGTGAGGTGCAGTCATAGGGTGTGAGGTGAAGTTGAATGGTCAGGTTCTGGAGAATGTCAGCTCATTTAAGTGTTTGGGCAGTGTGTTGAGTAAAGATGAGAGTGTGGAGGATGAAGTGCGGAAGAGAGTGCAACAGGGGAAGAGTATTGTAGGAACGCTGAAAGCAGTAACAAGGAATAGGGTGGTCAGCGTGCACAATAGTGTGGTAATCCTGACATTGACGTACGGGAATGAAGCATGGACGTTGTTGAAGAGACAAATCAAGAGTGAGAGGAGTGGAAATGAGTTAATGAGAAGTGCATGTGGAGTTACATGGAGGGGTAGACAGACGAATAAGGAAGTATGAGAGCGGTGTGGTGTGGATGTGGATGTGTTGGAAAATGTGAAAAGGAACACCTTGAGATTGTTCGACCATGTGGAATGTATGGAGTTCGAGAGAATGACCAAGAGAGTGTATGAGAGTGAGGTGAAAGAACAGAGATGGAGAACAGACCGAGAGTGAAGTGGAAGGATGGAGTTGAGAGGTATATGTGTGAAAGCAGTGTTGGATGGGAGTGCGTAGAATGAGAGGGTAATTCAAGGTCTGGTGGTTGGGGCCAGTGTAATGATAGGGGTGCCTAGAATGAGAGGATACTGGCTGACGGGGGACAGAGGTTCATTGGGGCGATTCATTTGTGACCACCCTCTTCGTGATAATTCCATCTGGCAATACATAGAGAGATAGAATTTTAGACAATGTATATAGTCTGTTTCATTTCAATTGACGGTAAATTGCAAAGTTCCCATAAAGATTTATTAGTTATTTCGAAGATTGTGTAGTGAAACATGGTGTTAATTATATATACATGGTCTTTATATGATGCAGATACACATTAGTTTCATAATTTGTCTTTAATTATATATACATGGTCTTTATATGATGCAGATACACATTAGTTTCATAATTTGTCTTTAATTATATATACATGGTCTTTATATGATGCAGATACACATTAGTTTCATAATTTGTCTTTAATTATATATACATGGTCTTTATATGATGCAGATACACATTAGTTTCATAATTTGTCTTTAATTATATATACATGGTCTTTATATGATGCAGATACACATTAGTTTCATAATTTGTCTTTAATTATATATACATGGTCTTTATATGATGCAGATACACATTAGTTTCATAATTTGTCTTTAATTATATATACATGGTCTTTATATGATGCAGACACACATTAGTTTCATAATTTGTCTTTAATTATATATACATGGTCTTTATATGATGCAGATACACATTAGTTTCATAATTTGTCTTTAATTATATATACATGGTCTTTATATGATGCAGATACACATTAGTTTCATAATTTGTCTTTAATTATATATACATGGTCTTTATATGATGCAGATACACATTAGTTTCATAATTTGTCTTTAATTATATATACATGGTCTTTATATGATGCAGATACACATTAGTTTCATAATTTGTCTTTAATTATATATACATGGTCTTTATATGATGCAGATACACATTAGTTTCACAATTTGTCTTTAAGTATCGAAAAATCAGCTGTTAACCCCTTCTTTACCGTTGACGTCCTTCTAACTTTATGCTGGATACTATTAGGCTATATTATTCAGCTTCAAAAGGGCCTCTAGCACTGAACAGGCTTTGAACTATTTCACTGAACCCTTTTAACTCCCACAGATCCTTCTTAAGCTTCTCAAAATCCTCTAAATATAGCTCGAATATAAATGAAAAGACGTCACCGGTACAGAAGGGGTTAATGGGAGATTTTCACCTGGAGGATTTTTTTTAACCTCTTTCTCCCTCATGTTTAGCCCCATTGCTTGTGAGATTTAAAGACGCTTGCCCCATTAGTTTGACGATTTTAAGAACCCTCGCCCCATTTCTGTCAATTTTAAGACCATTCGTGCCATTTAGGTGTCGATTTTTTCCTGGCGAGCGATAGCGAGCCTGTAATTTAAGGGGAACCGGCCTTTGTCCGGGAAATTTTTCTACCGAAAAATGTACAAATTTATCTTGAAAGAGGGTCAAGGGGGAGTAATTTTAAGCTTGATGGAAGTCTAGGGAATCAACTAAAAACCCTCCCCTTAACCCTCTCACGTTCTTGACGCAATGTTGAGCCTATTAGGGATACTTTGAAGCCTTTGTTACCATCAGGGGTATTTAGAAACCTTTAGTTTAGTTACTTCAACCTCAACAAGTGTCTTTGAGTTAGCTGTGGGCAGAAAACTAATTTTGGAGAGGTAATTATAAGAGTGAGAGAACTCTATTTATTATTGCTAATCTGGCAACCTCTGCGTCATAAAAATGCGAAAGGGTTAAGGGATACAATTGACCACTTGCGAGTTTTGGCCTATAAGGAAGTTGGAGCCGTGGCCATCAGCATTTAGCAGAATGATCAGCTAAAATACGGTCATGATACATATAAGAATACGGTCATAATACATATAAGAATACGGTCATGATACATATAAGAATACGGTCATGATACATATAAGAATACGGTCATAATACATATAAGAATAATACATATAAGAATACGGTCATGATACATATAAGAATACGGTCATAATACATATAAGAATACGGTCATAATACATATAAGAATACGGTCATGATACATATAAGAATACGGTCATAATACATATAAGAATACGGTCATGATACATATAAGAATACGGTCATAATACATATAAGAATACGGTCATAATACATATAAGAATACGGTCATGATACATATAAGAATACGGTCATAATACATATAAGAATACGGTCATGATACATATAAGAATACGGTCATAATACATATAAGAATACGGTCATAATACATATAAGAATACGGTCATAATACATATAAGAATACGGTCATGATACATATAAGAATACGGTCATGATACATATAAGAATACGGTCATGATACATATAAGAATACGGTCATAATACATATAAGAATACGGTCATGATACATATAAGAATACGGTCATGATACATATAAGAATACGGTCATAATACATATAAGAATACGGTCATAATAGATATAAGAATACGGTCATGATACATATAAGAATACGGTCATAATACATATAAGAATACGGTCATGATACATATAAGAATACGGTCATGATACATATAAGAATACGGTCATAATACATATAAGAATACGGTCATAATACATATAAGAATACGGTCATAATACATATAAGAATACGGTCATAATACATATAAGAATACGGTCATGATACATATAAGAATACGGTCATAATACATATAAGAATACGGTCATAATACATATAAGAATACGGTCATAATACATATAAGAATACGGTCATAATACATATAAGAATACGGTCATAATACATATAAGAATACGGTCATGATACATATAAGAATACGGTCATAATACATATAAGAATACATAAAACAAAATTGATCATACCTTTAATCCATCAGAAATTCACATTATTATTGCATTTCTCTTTAATACCGATGTTCACGGCTCCAACTTCCTTATAGCCTGAAACTTGCAAGTGGCCAATTTACCGTCAGATAGGGTTAAACCGAGTATAGTTGAGCTGGTGACCTCTGATTTTAACCTGAACTGACCTCCCTCTCAACAGCTGAGTGACGTCAGAGAACCTCCAGGAATAAACAACAACAACAACGACTCCACCCACAGAAGGCACCTGTACTTTAATGCTATCTGAGCCGACGGTTTGGCTGGTATTATTATTGTTATTATTATTATTATTATTATTATTATTATTATTATTATTATTATTAATATAATTGTTATTATTACTATTATTATCATTATTATTAGTATTAATAACATTATTATTATTACTGAAGGTTTTCATTATTTTTGCAATTTTCGAGCATTTTTTTCTAGTTTGGCGCCTGGACCTCCTTTAAGCTAAATTTGTAAATTTTTCGGAAGGCAAACGTCCCGGCCGAAAGTTGATTATTTATAAATTGGTGGCTTGCTATCGCTCGCCAGGAAAATATCGACAGCTGAATGGGGCTACACGTCTTATAATCGCTAAGCAAATGAGAAACGTTGTATAAATAAGTAACACCCCGTTCTTAACATTGTTCATCAATTACAAACCCCAATGCACTTGAATAAACTAATGAAAGCATATGGTCCTCCCGGGATTCGAACTCGGGACACCACACCCAGAACATAAGCATCTAAAGCCAAACAAATGAAGATAAACGTTTTATAAAGCCAAACAAATGATTAGAAACGTTATAGAAAGCCAAACTAATGACGATAAACGTTATAGAAAGCCAAACAAATGATGAGAAACGTTTTAGAAAGCCAAACAAATTATTAGAAACATTTTTAGAAAGCCAAACAAATTATTAGAAACGTTTAAAAAGATCAAATTAATGACGATACATATTTTAGAAAGCCTAACAAATTATTAGAAACGTTTTAGAAAGCCAAAAAGTAACTTATGACGATATACGTTATATAAAGCCAAAACAATGAGGAAAACGTTTTAGAAAGCCAAACAAATGACGATAAACGTTATAGAAAGCCAAACAAATGAGGAGACACGTTTTAGAAAGCCAAACAAATGAGGAGACACGTTTTAGAAAGCCAAACAAATGACGATAAACGTTATAGAAAGCCAAACAATTGAGGAGTATCAGCAAGCCGGTATCACACGAAAGCTTTTATAGTCAACATTCGATGATCAACATTTTTCTGGCAACATTTCTGGGATAGTTTACACTGGTATCGGAAACTAAACTGATGATAGATGAATTTAGGTAACAGACATATTCTAAATGTTGACCTCATAAGCTGCCAGACCAGTGTTGAGGATAAATGTAGAGGGAAAAAGCGCTCGTGTGATACCGGCTTAAGCCACGTCCTTTTGTTTATCCTAGCAAGAGGTGTCATATGATTGGCTGCTGAGGTCAAATCTGTCTGGTTTTAATAATGTTTTCTTTATTTCGTTTGTTTCCTCTACAACAGGCACTAACAAACAATTCTATCGTTTATGGGGCTAGTTGCTATTTGTTTTGGTCTATTAATTCATTTATTCAAATATTATTGAGTTTCCTCGCTAGACCTGCCTCTAACTTGGAAAAACACCCCTTAGACACCCCGTCCAGATATATTTGATTTTTTTTTGGTAGAAACATATCTCGGCCAAAGGCCGGTTCTTCCAAAATTACAGGCTCACTATCGTTTGCCAGGAAACATCGACACCTAAATAACACGAAAGGTCTTTATATTGGCAAGGTAATGGGGTGGAAGGTCTTAAAATCGACAAACTAACAGGGCAAACGTCTTAAAATCTGAAAACTAATGGGGCTAAACATGAGGAAGAAGGAGATCTATAAAAACGACCCATCGCCGCTTAAATTGATATGCTTTCTTTATTTCGTTTGATCAAATGAATTCCAAAATATAAGTTGCATGAAAAAAATAAAAATAACAAATATCACACACATTTAACACGATATTAGCTGAGACATCATATACATTATTAAAGGGAGTCACCGTTTTTTTTTTTTTTTTCTCGTTCTCTCCTTTTCTCTCTTTCCCTGTCTTGTATCCATTCGGCCCCATTCAGCCAACTGTTTTAAGACGTTTATCCCCATCCAGGTGTTGACTTATTCCTAGCGAGCGATAGCGAGCCAGCATTGTATAGAGAAATCCGGCTTCGCCGGAGAATTTTTTCTTTCGAAAAATGTACAAATTTAAGTTGCTGTCAAAACAATTTGTGTTATATATGCTGGCTCGCTGCCGCTCGCCAGGAAAATATTGACACCTGGATGGGGGTAAACGTCTTAAAACAGTAGGCTGAATGGGGCCGAATGAATACAAGCAAAAGAGAGAGGGAGAGAAAGAAGAAAAAAAGCGAGGTCTATCTATCTATCTATTGCCTGACGCCGTGATCCCCGAAGGGGTGGCCACGAACGAACCGCCCCCATGCACCTCTGTCCCCAGTCAGTCGACGCCCCTCCCCCCAACCAGCACCGCCTTCGTTCATGTAGTTCCTCACTCCATCCTTCCACCTCATATTCGGTCTACCTCTCCCCCTCTGTCCCTCCACCTCGCTCTCGTACACCCTCTTAGTCATTCTCTCGCTTTCCATACGTTCCATATGGCCGAACCATCTCAAGTTGTTCCTTTTCACACTTTCCAGCACATCTACCTCCACACCACACCTCCTTCTTACTTCCTCATTAGTCTCAAAGCGAGGTGGGCTCCCTTAATAAACAACATCACTCAAATTAGAGTAGGAGATAATCACAAATTGAGGCAGTTAAGCCGGTATCACACGAGCGCTTTTGCACTCAAACATTTTCCCTCAACACTGGTCTGGCAGCTTATGAGGTAAACATTTAATATTTTGCTGTTACTTAAATTCATCTATCATCAGTCTAGTTTCCAATACCAGCACAAAATATTCCAGAAATGTTGCCAGAAAATTGTTGATCATCGAATGTTGACTATGAAAGCTCTCGTGTGATACCGGCTTTATAATGTGCTTAACCCCTTCAGTATCGGTGTCGTATTTTGCATCATATATCTGGACATTGTTAGACGATTTTATTCGGCTTAGGAGGACGTCTACCCATTAAAAGGCTGCCGACTATCTCAATTAACCCTTTTAGCTATCATATATCCTCCTTAAGGGGAGACTGACCGTTTGTTTGGTCTATTAATTAATGTATTCATATATTGTCTTAGTTTCCTCCCTAGACCTCCATCAAGCTTAGAAAAACACCCCCTAGACCCCCCTTCAAGATAAATTTGTACATTTTTCGGTAGAAAAAATTTCCGGCTGAAGGCCGGTTCCTCTTAAAATTGCAGGCTCGCTATCGCTCTCCAGGAAATAATCGACACCTAAATGGCACGATAGGTCTTGAAATTGACAACGAAATGGGGCGAAAGGTGTTAAAATCGCCAAACTAAAGAGCCGAACGTGTTATAATCTCAAAACTAGTTGGGCTAATCATTAGGGAGAAGGGGGTCCAGAAAAACGGTCTGCCTCCCCTTAAACTGCACAAAATCGTCTAAATATAGCCCTAGAGGTCCTTCACATCGCTCGTAGATAACAACAACAACAACAACAACAACAACAACATGAGTAAGCACTAGAGGTCCTACGCTTTGCACACGGACCTAAACACTATCTCAATTAGCCCTCTGACTTCCATATACCCTTCCTAATCTGAATAAAATCGTCTAAAATAGCTAAAAAAATAGTAATTGGATCTTGAAAGGACTAAGTGTTACTCTATGATAGATGAAGTTTAAAGGATATAGGGTGAAGTGGGGAGAAGTTCTTAATGTAGGTAAGAACTAATCGGGGTGTAGGGAAGAAGGGGTCTGCCTTATATGGGTCGATAGGCCTTATGCAGTTTTCCAAATTTCATATGTTCATTTTCACAGTGTAAGATAGCATATGTCTATAATCACTTATTGTTGTTAGTAAGAATATTATGTTCACATCACCACTGCAGTTATAATGTTCACAAATTATATCACTATCACTATCAGCGCACTGTATCACTTGTGTAGTCAAAATCAATTGGTCGCTGACAGTATTGCTCATAAACTGTGTATATTTAAGTCACCATCACTTTTCCTCAACAATCCTCATGTGTTTTTAAGAGCCTGTGACTAGTACTACCGTATATAGTTTACGTCAAGTAAGTGCAGGGTTAACCCGCGGAGCCCAGCTGGGTTTGAAGTTTCTCACCTCTTCTCTCCGGCGTGTTTTTTGGCAATTCGCCGTCTTTTTCGTGTTCTTCAATGCTTCATATTTCAGTTGGAATACCCTAAATGGCAAAAATAATAGGTCTAGAGTCTAAATGTAGCACAAGCCTTTGTCTTGAGAATGTCGAAGACTAGAACCCTTTACATCAGGTGGTTCTTCTGTGAACATTTGATGCATGGAGGTATATTCGCTGCCAGAACCACATCGCATCTGAGCCACATCTGAACGTTTCCCCGCTCCACAACTTTGGCTTATTGTTTATTGTTATTATTTGGCTTACTCTTGCAACTTACATTACTTTGGGTAGGCAATTTTAGTCACTAATCACAGCTGTTATCATCATTATTGTCATAATGTAATGTGTATTGATTTATTTCACCATTGTAGACACTCTTATGTCACTGTACACTGCTTGGGGTGCATGAGTTCAGACACGATGGAACATGTAGACAGCTGTGCTTGCATCACGGTCGCAGAACCAAGACTGAGCTTGAGTGTGGTGAGAGTGTGTTGGCGGTACAGCTCACCCTGACAAATAAAGCTTTCTCACGCAGGGTTTAAAACACGAATAGGAGCTTCATATTCCCAAGAGGACACCCGGGGTCCATGAGTTAATGTCCAGCTCTCTAGATATTGCATAATTTATCATGAAGGTGGTCAGCAAGCTATTGATTTTGATTGTACAGCAGGTATTATATGAAAATAATCACTTCTTCAATACTATTTTTAGCATTTGTATGTTGGAACTATATATATGGTATATAACTACACATTCACTTCGGTATTCTTTTAGAGCATATAGCTATGTCTGCGGTTGTAAATACTGGCCTGAAAAACAAGATAACGTATGCATTGCATGTAACAATACGGTTATATGGTATGTTTATAATACGATATTAATGTAATAATACAGCACCAGCACACAAGAGAATGTATCCATGTCACAATACAGATATTGAATGTGTGTTTAACCCGTACAGTACCAGAGACGTCCTTTTTATCATATTCTGGCAACTATTAGACGATTTTATGTAGCTTAGGAAGGACCTCTAGCAATAATAAGGCTTCAATATGTCTCGACCAACCCTTGTAATTACCACAGATCCTTCCTAAGCTGCATAATATCGTCTAAATATAGCTAGAATACAATATAACACACGTCGCTGGTACTCAAAGGGTTAATACAATAATAATGTAATATCTTCTGCACCGAAACACAAGATAACTTCTGCCTGTAACAATACAGTTATGTAATACATAAATAATACGGTAATAATGTATTATTATGGCACCTAAAAATAACCCCTACCTATCGAAAAAATAGTTTGCATGTGTGGTTAACCCCTACCCTCTCGGACTATTTCAGACTTTTGTACTTCCCCAATCCGAGCATATCTTTGTTTTTGTTGTTTTCTCATAAATCATCCCAAAATTATCTGAAAAAACAAGGGAACCCCAAAACAGTATGTCATGGTCGAAATAAGAAAGATTTACCTTCCCAAACATGCTCTTTCGAAAAAATTTGCACTCAAACAAATGTAGAACTTTTTATTTCTTATCTTTCCATAGAACCACTTAAAATTACACAATACACAAAAAGAACAATGTAAAAATACTAATTTGTCCTAGGTGAAGCATGCTAAGATGTAGCGATATCAGGCCATTTGGGCTGCATGAAAATACTGCCAAAAGTGCCGTCGCTGGAATTATTGTGGATATTATTTAAATCTATTTTTTTATTAATTTCACCACAACACCAAACACCTCCAATGAAATTAATGAAAGCATATATGAGATCCACCATGATTCGAACCCGGGTTATCACACACATAATTTTAAACACCTTAACCATTACACCACCAAGTCAGTATGATGCCAACGCTGGAATGTTTGAGGATATTATTTGGTGTCGGCATGGTGCCGACGCTGGGATTACTGTGGAAATTATTTAGTGTCAGCATGGTGCCGACGCTGGGATTACTGTGGAAATTATTTAGTGTCAGCATGGTGCCGACGCTGGGATTACTGTGGAAATTATTTAGTGTCAGCATGGTGCCGACGCTGGGATTTATGTGGAAATTATTTAGTGTCAGCATGGTGCCGACGCTGGGATTACTGTGGAAATTATTTAGTGTCAGCATGGTGCCGACGCTGGGATTACTGTGGAAATTATTTAGTGTCAGCATGGTGCCGACGCTGGGATTACTGTGGTAATTATTTAGTGTCAGCATGGTGCCGACGCTGGGATTACTGTGGAAATTATTTAGTGTCAGCACGGTGCCAACGCTGGGATTACTGTGGATATTAATTTTAGTGTCAGTATGGTGCCGACGCTGGGATTATGTGGGTGTTTATATATTTAGTGTCAGCATGGTGGCAATGCTGGGATTATGTGGGTATTTATATATTTAGTGTCAGCATGGTGGCAATGCTGGGATTACTGTGGGTGTTTATATATTTAGTGTCAGCATGGTGGCAATGCTGGGATTTATGTGGAAATTATTTAGTGTCAGCATGGTGCTGACACTGGGATTTGTGTGGATATTAATTTTAGTGTCAGTATGGTGCCGATGTTGGGATTGATGTGGATATTATTTGGTGTCAGCATAGCGCAAACACAATGATTACTGTGGGTATTTTAATATTTAGTGTCAGTATGATGGCAACACTAGGATTTAAGTGGGTATTATTTAAAGTTAGTATGGTGCCAACGCAAGGATTACTATGGGTATTATTTAGTGTCGGTATGGTGCCGACGCAAGGATTACTATGGGTATTATTTAGTGTCAGCATGGTGCCAACGCAAGGATTACTATGGGTATTATTTAGTGTCGGTATGGTGCCAACGCTGGGATTTGACGGGTTAAGGGGAGATTATTAGTTTCCTCCCAAGACCTCCATCAAGCTTAAAAAAATGCCCCAAAGACCTCCCTCAAAGATATATGTATACATTTTTTTGGTAGAAAAATTTCCCGGCTAAAGGCCGGTTCCTCCTATATTACAGGCTCGTTATCACTCGCCAGGAACAAAATTGGTACCTAAATGGCACGAAAGGTCTTATAATATATACAAATGGAGTCAAATGTCTTATAATCGCCAACCAAATGAGGCGAACATCTTAAAAGCTCGAAACTAATGGGGCTAAACATAAGAAGGGGGTCCGAAAAACAAACTTTAAATGAAAATTTCCCCTTAACCCTTTCAATGCGGCCATATTCTCGTTATAATAGGGCTAATTCATGCTTAAGCAAGTGCCTGAATAAAATTAAATGTTTGCAGAAAAAAAATATAGAAGAAAAGAGCTTTCAAATGACACCAGAACAAGCTCTCTAACTAACGGGGTTCAGCCGCAGCATTACTACAGACATCGGCAATATTCGCTAATAATTAGCAATGTGCCTTTGGCAACACTGAATATGTCTTGCGAGACCACCCCACAGAGCCTCAGTGCTGCGGCAGATTTGCCGAAGAGC
Organism: Paralithodes platypus; assembly: GCA_032716605.1. Taxonomy (NCBI): domain Eukaryota; kingdom Metazoa; phylum Arthropoda; class Malacostraca; order Decapoda; family Lithodidae; genus Paralithodes; species Paralithodes platypus. The sequence continues at coordinate 59,686,375 of CM064548.1, forward strand.
GAACGGGGCCTGTCGCATTCCTGATCACTCACACTCGTCTCCACAGTCTTTAATAGGCTAATAATTCCAGGATATATCCAGGATGCACCAGTACGGTCCCCGCAATGAAAGGGTTAAGCATCAGTCTGGTGTTCAATTAGCAAAGTGTAGATAGTTATCCTTAGGCTTGTATATTTGCAAGTGTTTATATACTGTCATGATCTTAGAATATTGATGTTGTAAATACACTTTGTACACTTAGTAGTTTCAATTAACCACCTGCGAGTTTCAGGCTATAAAGAAGTTGGAGCTGTAGACATCGATATGATGCAGAATTACCAGCTAAATTAAGGTTGTAGTACATAATTTAACATCTATTTGAAACTTACATTATTATTGCATTTATGTGTTATAGCAATGTTTACGGCTCCAACTTCCTTATAGCCTGAAATTCGCAAGTGATCAATAGATGAATACACGTTGATCAGTTTCTCACAGGTGTAATATTGCTTAGTCTTAGTTCAGGGATTGTTGTTTGTTTAAAATGTACTTACAGTATAATTATGCAAATTGTACAGCTATAATAAGTTGTGCAGTTCTTAAAGGTAATATATATATATAAATACAGTTTATATATATATATTTATATATATATATATATATATATATATATATATATATATATATATATATATATATATATATATATATATATATATATATATATATATATATATATATATATATATATATATATATATATATATATATAAATACAGTTTATATATATATATATATATATATATTAAGTAGAAATATAAAGAATAACACATGTAGGAGATCGTACATAACGTAGAAGTTAATATTATGATAGTAAATAATAGTTAATATATGATACCATAATAATACAATGCTAATAACACAACAGTAAGTCATAAATACCAATACACTAAAAATACAATAATACCAAGATGATAATGTGTTAATACAAGTATCATAAATAATAGTTAGCACTAGATAATAACATATTAATACAATAACACAAATAACAATACATTAATAGGAAATGACAGGCAATAATTAACAATAGCGTAATAATTGTTTGCTATAACCTGTTAGTATTGTTAATTTGCATAGGTAGAAATGTATTAACCCCTTCGAGATGGGGACGTAATTATGTTTCACCGTATTCTGGCTAACATTAGACGATTATTCTCAGCTTAGGAGGGTTCTACATCATTTAAAGGGGCAACATCTCCCTCAATTAACCCTCAGACTCCCACAACCCCTTCCTAAGCTGAATAAAATCGTCTACTGACAGCCAGAATACACCTGAAGAATGCGTCCCCCTCTGTATATTTCTGTACACATAAATAGTGTTCTTCGAGTTTCGTTCTATAAGGAAGTTGGAGCTGCAGACATCGATATTTAGCAGAATTACCAGCTAAAACATGGTCATGGTACATTCATAAATACATAAGACCCAATTCAACATACCTATTATCCATAAAAAACCCAATTCAACATACCTATTATCCATAAAAAACCCAATTCAACATACCTATTATCCCCCAAAAAACCCAATTCAACATACCTATTATCCATAAAAAACCCAATTCAACATACCTATTATCCCCAAAAAAAAACAATTCAACATACCTATTATCCAAAAAAAAACAATTCAACATACCTATTATCCATAAAAAACCCAATTCAACATACCTATTATCCATAAAAAACCCAATTCAACATACCTATTATAAAAAAAAAACAATTCAACATACCTATTATCCATAAAAAACCCAATTCAACATACCTATTATCCATAAAAACCCCAATTCAACATACCTATTATAAAAAAAAAACAATTCAACATACCTATTATCCATAAAAAACCCAATTCAACATACCTATTATCCATAAAAACCCAATTCAACATACCTATTATCCATAAAAAACCCAATTCAACATACCTATTATCCATAAAAACCCCAATTCAACATACCTATTATAAAACAAAACCAATTCAACATACCTATTATCCATAAAAAACCCAATTCAACATACCTATTATCCACAAAAAACCCAATTCAACATACCTATTATTAAAAAACCCAATTCAACATACCTATTATCCATAAAAACCCAATTCAACATACCTATTATCCAAACAAAAAAACAATTCAACATACCTATTATCCATAAAAACCCCAATTCAACATACCTATTATCCATAAAAAAAAAAAATCAACATACCTATTATCCACAAAAAACCCAATTCAACATACCTATTATCCATAAAAAAAAACCAATTCAACATACCTATTATCCATAAAAACCGCAATTCAACATACCTATTATCCATAAAAACCGTAATTCAACATACCTATTATCCATAAAAAACCCAATTCAACATACCTATTATCCATAAAAAACCCAATTCAACATACCTATTATCCATAAAAAACCCAATTCAACATACCTATTATCCATAAAAACCGCAATTCAACATCCTATTATCCATAACAAAAAAAAAAAAATATTGTGTATCTATTTTGTATCAATATTTGCGGCTCCAACTTCCTTATAGCCTGAAACTCGCAAGTGGTCAAGTCAGAACACATTAACGACTAAAACACTATTTTGGTGTACCATATTTGTTAAAATCAATTACCCTTTCAGAATTTTGAAGCGTTCATTTTGGCTATAAACGATTTTTAGAAACCTTAGGAAAGATCTGTGGGCGTTAAGGGGAGGTATTTAGTTTGTTCCCTAGACCTCCATCAAGCTTAAAATTACTCCCTCTTGACCCCCCTTTCAAGATAAATTTGTACATTTTTCGGTAGAAAAATGTCCCGGCCGAAGGTCGATTCCTCTTAAATTACAGGTTCGCTATCGCTCACCAGGAAAATAAATACACCTAAATAGCACGAAATGTCTTTAAATTGACCGAAATGGGGCGAAAGTTGTTAAAAGCGCCAAAGTAATGGGGCGAACATCTTAAAATCTCAAAAGCAATGGGGTTAAAGATGAGAATGGAAGGGGTCAAGACAAAAATCCCTCAACTGGAAATCTCCCCTTAAAGGAGTAAAGACTATCTCAATTAACCCTCCGACTTCCACACACCCTTCCTAATCTGAATAAAATCGTCCAATAATAGCCAGAAAACAGAAATGCGTCATCGGAGTCTTGAAAGGGTTAATTAAGGAGGGATGGGCCGGTTTTCTGAACCACTTTCTCCCTCATGTTTAACCCCATTAGTTTTCAGATGTTAAGATATTTGCCCCATTATTTTGTCGCTTTTAAGACCTTTCGCCCCATTTCTTCGTCAATATTTAGACCTTTCGTGCTATATAGGTGTCGATATTTTCCCTGGCGAACGATAGTGAGCCTGTAATGTTGGAAGAACCGACGATCTAGAAGGGGGATCTAATGGATGTTTTTTTTTTTTTTTTTATGGAGGTCTAGGGAGGATACTAGAAAAATAATGAATACATGCAAAAATCGGCCATAAAGTGAACCATCCCCCCCCCCCCCCCCCCCCCCCTTAACGTTAAGGGGAGATCTCCACTTCAGGGATTTTTTTCTTGACCCCTTTCTCCCTCATGTTTAGCCTCATTGCTTTTGATATTATAAAACGTTTGCCCCATTAGTTTAGCGATTTTAAGAACTTTCACCCCATATTAAGACCTTTTGTGCTATTCAGGTGTCGATTTTATCCTGGCGAGCGATAGCGAGCCTGTAATTTAAGAGGAACCGGCCTTCGGCCGGGACATTTTTCTACCGAAGAATGTACAAATTTATTTTGAAAGGGACTCAAGGGGGTGTAATTTTAAGCTTAATGAAGATCTAGGGAACAAAGTAAATACCTCCCTTTAATGTTGAGAGAGTAGTGTTGAGAAGGGGATACACACGCCTTTGACTTTACTGTTAGTGGGATTTCCAGTCACTTCGCCCTCAAGTATCTTCACCTACGATACATTCCGAATTGATGCTGTAACCCATAATTTAACCCTTTCTAGCTTGTGACGCATTTTGACAGTTCATTCTGGCTCTCATTAGACGATTTTATGCAGCTTAAGAAGGATCTGTGGGCATTATATGGGTAAAGACTATCTCATTTAACCCTCTGATTTCCATATATCCTTCCTAATCTGAATAGCATCGTCTAATAATAGCCAGAAAACAGAAAAGACATGCGTATTGGAGCTTGAAAGGGTTAAGTATAGCCTAAAGTTAACCTACATGCACCTAACCCAACCTAATCTAACCTAGCCTAAGCCAACCTAACTTAGCCTAACCTAACACAACCCAACCTACATAACCAACCTAACTGAACCAAGCCCAACCCATCCTAACCTAACCCAACCCAACCTAACCTAACCTAACCCAACTCTACCCAACCTAACATAACGTAATCTAGCCTAACCGAACCTAACCAAACCTAAGCCAACCCAACCTAATCGAACCTAACCCAACCTAACCACCCCAACTGAACCAAACCTAACCCAATCTAACCGAACCGAACTTAGCCTAACTTTAACTGAATCTAAACCGACCCACCTAACTGAACCAAACCTAACCCAATCTAACCTAACGCAAACTAAACCAACCTTATCTAACCCAGCCTAGCCTAACCTAATCTAACACAAGCTAACCTTAATGGAACATATCGTCACCACCATCAGAAAGTGAGCAAAATCATTCATAAGTGAAATTATTTTTGGGCGAATCATCCTTTCAACAATTGGCAAATGTGGCCTTTCCAGATTAATATTACTCTTCGTGTAGTTTCTGTCACTGTATTCTGGCTAACATTAGACGATTTTTTCAGCTTTGGAAGTATCTCTAGAACTTAATGGGGCGTAGCATCTGTCTCAATTAACCCTCTGACTCGCACAACCTCCTCCTAAGCTGAATAATATCGACTAATAATTAGGCTGGCTTACTAATTCGCACTGTATAAATGCACGTTCAAATATAACCATTATTATAAGCACATACACATATGAGTGCAGTTCTCATCGTTATAGTAGGTTGCATCAGTTCCAATCTTTAAACCTTTAACCCTTTCTGTACCATGGCATACATATTAGATTAAAAGTTCCCTCCAGTATCAGCCTTGTTACCAAAAGCGACATGACAACGCCCTCTCAACACAGTAGTTGGTGGGTGACTGACTCAGGTGGCCTGGAGCAGCTGAGAGGGACCAAGAGAAGTGTTGCCAACTCCTTACAGAAATGCTTCCAAGTCATGTTAGCAGTTCCTGCTAGATATTCTATTTTTTATTAATTTCACGACACTACCAAACACCTCCAATGAAATTAATGAAAGCTAGCAGGAACAAGGATCGTTTATTACTGACGGACGGACGAGAGCCGTCGCTGGTATTGTCGCGTTACCTTTTTCTGTGCTGGTACTGGATGGGTCAAAGCCATGTCAAATGGGTGTGTGGCCATTTATGCTCTTGACTGTACATTGAAATCTGCAAAGTGCCAACCAGTCCACATGAAGCAGATTCACCTAATATAGCCTACAATATATATATATATATATATATACATATATATATATATATATATATATGTATATATATATATATATATATATATATATATATATATATATATATATATATATATATATATATATATATATATATATATATATATATATATATATATATATACACATATATATATATATATATATATATACACATATACCAATACTTACCTATAGACTGTACATATTTAAGTGCATAATCATAACACAAATGGACCACATACAGAGTTCTTCGGTGGTTCTATTCAACTCAGAACACGATAATTGATTAACACAAATTTAATGTGTACCATTTCCTTTACAATTAATTCCTAATTTTTACAGAGCATAATTATAATATAATACAAGATTAATTTATCTCTCTTGAAGCCAGTTGTATCTGGCAATTATTCAGATTTAAGGGGAGGTTTTTAGTTTGCTCCCTAAGCCCCGATTTAGCTTTAAAAAGAAAAGAAAAGTATGTATATATATAAATATATACAGTATATATATATACTGTATATATATATATATATATATATATATATATATATATATATATATATATATATATATATATATACTGTATATATATATATATATATATATATATATATATATATATATATATATAACTCCAAGACCCCCCTTCGAGACAAGTTTTTAAAAAAATTGGTAGAAAAAATGTCTGGCCTAAGGCCGGTTCCTCCTAAATTACAAAATCGCTTTCCCCTGCCAGGAAATAATCGACACTTAAATGGCACGAAACGTCTTAACATTGCCAGAGAAATGGGGGGAAAGTTATAAAACCGGCAAACTAAATGTGTGAACGTCTTGAAAGGAGGTGGTCCCGGAAAAACTAAAAACAATCCCCTTAACTCTTTGAGGATCCGATGACGCGTTCACTTCCTTTATTTTGGCTCTCATTGGACAATTTTGAGCACTTTAGGAAAGATCTATGGGTATCAAAAGGGTAAACACTACCTCTATTAATCCTTAGGCTGCCATAGTTCCTTCCTAAACTGAATACAATCGTCTAATGGTAGCTGAACTATGCTGTTACCTCCTTGGGGCTTATGACACACTTTAACAGTTAATTTGTACCACTATGACTATTAGAGGGCCTTCCAGATCTGAATAAAATCGTGTCTAATGATAGCAAAAATAAGCTGCTAAATTGCGTGATAATCCTCAAGGGGTTAATACTTTGTTAAGGGGAGGCAGACCGTTTTTCTGGACCCCCTTCTCCCTAATGTTTAGGCCCCACTAGTTTTGATATTATAAGACATTCGGGCCATTAGTTTGACGATTTTAACACCTTTCGCCCCATTTCGTTGTCAATTTTAAGACCTTTCGTGACATTTAGGTGTCGATTTTTTCCTGACGAGCGATAGCGAGCCTGCAATTTTAAGAGGAACCGGCCTTCGACCGGGACATATTTTTACCGAAAAATGTACAAATTTATCTTGAAGGGGGGTCTAGGGGGTGTTTTTCTAAGCTTGATGGAGGTCTAGGGAGGAAACTAAACAAATATATAAATACATGAATTAATAGACCAAACGAACGGTCTGCCTCCTCTTAACATCTTTCTTATTAACCCTCTGAAGATTATAATGTATTTTGGCACCATATTCTGGCTATCATTAGACGATTGTATACACTTTAGGAAGGATCTGTGGGTATTAAAAGTGTAAAAACTCTCCCAATTAACCCTCTGACTTCCATTTGCGCTCTCCTAATCTAAATAAAATCGCCTAATAATAGCCATAAAATATAAAAGAAATGCGTAATTGTATCTTGAAAGGATTAATAATCTTCATACCAGTGTTGCCAATGTAGCTACTTCCCGCTAGGTCTAGAGTTATTTACTTCGATCTAGCGGCAAATTTATACTTGAAGCGACATGAATTCTAGCGATATTCTGGGATATTTGGGTAATTTAGAGGGATAGTTCAGAGATTGTGCCATTATTATAGCGATATGTTGGAGATTTGGGACATTTAAAGCGATAGTCTAGAGATTGTGCCATTATTGTAGCGATACGCTGGAGATTTTGGTAATTTAGAGCGATAGTCTAGAGATTGTGCCATTATTGTAGCGATACCCTGGATATTTGGGACATTTAGCGCGATAGTCTAGAGATTGTGCCATTATTGTAGCGATACGCTGGAGATTTTGGTAATTTAGAGCGATAGTCTAGAGATTGTGCCATTATTGTAGCGATACGCTGGATATTTGGGACATTTAGAGCGATAGTCTAGAGATTGTGCCATTATTGTAGCGATACCCTGGATATTTGGGACATTTAGCGCGATAGTCTAGAGATTGTGCCATTAATCTAGCGATTCACTGGATATTTGGGTACTTTAGCGCGATAGTCTAGAGATTGTGCCATTAATCTAGCGATACGGATACGCTGGATATTTAAGACATTTAGCGTGATATTCTAGAAATTGTGCCATTATTCTAGCGATACACTGGATATTTGGGTACTTTAGAGCGATATTCTAGAAATTTTGCCATTAATCTAGCGATACGATACGCTGGATATTTAAGACATTTAGCGCGATAGTCTAGAAATTGTGCCATTAATCTAGCGATACACTGGAGATTTAGGACATTTAGCGTGATATTCTAGAGATTGTGCCATTATTCTAGCGATTTTATTTTCGGCATGTATTTATTATCTAGCAGCCTTTGTAGCGACTTTTGAGAAGGGATCTAGCGGTGTTTTATGTTTGGATAAGAAGATACTGTATAGCGAAATATTAATATGATAATAAAGACCCATAATACAATGTAGTTTTCTTCCCACTAATTCCTTACAACTTCATATTAAAAATAAATAAATAAATAATAACAAAATATAAATAAAAACATGAACTTAATACCAACTGTAAGTATTTATTTTTTTATTTTTATTTTTTGTTTTTATTTTTTTTTTGGGGGGGGGGGTTTCTGGACCCCTTTCTCCCTATTGTTTAGCCCTATTAGTTTTGAAATGTTAAGATGTTCGCCCTATTAGTTTCGCGATATCAGGAACCGATCATTGTTCAGCAATTATCGACGAGCAAATTTTTTATCGAATTATTTTGATTGAGAAACTAGATTTAAAGACGATTACAGTGTGTTAGTGTTTTGATACTGCTTAACACCTTCTGTACCGGCGAAGTCTTTTAAATTAACCCCTTCTGTACCGGCGAAGTCTTTTAAATTAACCCCTTCTGTACCGGCGAAGTCTTTTAAATTAACCCCTTCTGTACCGGCGAAGTCTTTTAAATTGTATTCTAGTTATGTATAGACAATAGTGTGCAGTTTAAGAAGGAGCTATGGTAGTAAAAAAAGGGTTAAGTGAGATAGTTCGAAGCCTGGTAATTGCTGGGGCCCTTTATAAACTGAATATACTCGTCTAACACTGCCTTAAATTAGTCACGTTCGTGGAATTCAGGTGTGGCATGAAAATCAATGGATTAAATGGGAACATCTTTTTTGTTCTATATGGATGAGGGAGACAAAAGGCAAAACTGCCTGTGACGAGTGCCTCCCCCAGAGTTGAAAGAGTGACAGGGCCAAAATCAAGGAATGTTCGAGCCATAATGTCTGGACACACGGAGTTTGAAACAGTTTAAGTCATAGGATGAGGGAAAGATGGATTCAGGGAGAGAGTTCCAGAGCTCAGCTGTTGAATAGAAGAAAGATAGGGAGTATCGTTTCACTCTTGAGTTGGAGAGTTGTACAGAGTAGGGGTGGGATTGTGTTGCAAGACGGGTACTACGTACCCTATGTACAGGAGGTGGTATACACTGAGAGAGCTCTGAGGAACACTGATTATTATAGTAGCGATAGAATAGCGAGAGAGGTGCAACATTGCGGTGAAGAGAGAGAGAGATTGTATAGAGAGTTGGTGAGTGGACGGGCGTTAATGATACAAAAGGCTTTCCTTTCTACTTTGTCCAGAAATGCTGTGTGAAAGGATCCTCCCCACACATGTGAACAATAATTAATACAAGGACGCACTGTGCCCCTGTACAGAGCAACAAGCTGTGCAGGGGTAAAGAACCCCTTCAGGCGGTTGAGCACACCCAGCTTCTGGGTGGACGCCTTAGCAAGAGTTGTGATAAGGTCCTTCCATGAGAGACCAGAAGAAAAAGAGACACCGAGAATATTGAGAGAAGATGAAGGGTTGATTTTTGTAATATTGAAGTATGAGGGATAGTCCTATGGGAGTTCACGGCGGGTAGATAGATGGAGAAATTGGGTTTTGGAAGCATTAAAGGTTTTCTCTGTCCCAATTGGAAATGGTAGTTAGATCAGAAGATAAGTGTTTTATGGCTTCATTACTTTTATTTTTGAGGGATTGATTGCTGGGGCGTTCTGGAAAACTAGTTGAGTAGTGTAAGGTAGAGTCGTCTGTGTATGGATGGATGGGAATGGAGGTACAGTTGAGAAGATCATTTATGCAAATCAGAAACCAAATTGGAGATAGGACAGGACCCTGAGGAACACCGAAGTTGCTAGGTTGGTTTGACAAATCTCCTAATAAATGCCTGTTCAAGAAAATCGCCAAAATAATGAGGTTGTTGTTGTTGTTCCCCAAGCTGCCTGGCCGAATAGCCCCAAGGCCCTGAGCAATTCCAAGGCCATAACCGAGCACCCCCACAGAACCCCCCCCCCCCCCGCCGACCACAATAAAGCCTGGGTGACCGAAGCCACTCCATGGCGGGGAGCTGTAGAGGGTGCAGAAACGCCCGGGAAACCAAAGCCCCGCTCAGCTCTCACTCTGATAGACCAGCCCATCACCACATGACTAGAACCCAATCCTCTCAGCATCAGCTAGGAAAGGCCCTAGAAAGCCGCCTTTGGCGGGGGGATAGCTCCCCTTTTTCAACCCTTTTCGGGGTTGGGCACCCGCCCAAATAATGAGGTGAAACATCTTAATGTCGCCGAACTAATGGGGCGAAACATAAGGTATCAAGAAACACCCCGTTCTTAACATTAATCATAAATTACAAACCCCAATGCACTTGAATAAACTAATGAAAGCATATTGTTCTCCCGGGATTCGAGGTCGGGACACCATAACATAGGGGGTCCACAAATTCCAATGGGTGGGCTAGATACTATGGCATCCGAGTGTACCTACATAGCTGAGATACTGGAGCGATAAGGGGCTATATGAGGGTGCTATCAGGGGTATCTGTGCTGTCACCCACTGATCACTGCTGTCACTCTCTTTAACAGCTCAGTGACAGCTTGTTTATCCTCGCGTCTGTCTGGCTGTCTGGTCTCTCTCACTCTCATACTCACTCTCTCCCTTTCTCTTGATTGATCTATCTATTTATCTATCCAATTATCTATCTATCTATCTATCTGATCACTGCTGCCACTCTCTTTAACAGTTCAGTGAGCAGTGCAGGCGGGTGCCCAACCCCGAAAGGGGTTGAAATAGGTTTCGGTGTTGAAATAGGGGAGCTATCCCCCCGCCAAAGGCGGTTTTCTAGGGCCTTTCCTAGCTGATGCTGAGAGGATTGGGTTCTAGTCATGTGGTGATGGGCTAGTCTATCAAAGTGAGAGTTGAGCGTTCTCTGCCATACCCATAACTTACTCTGACTGTTCCTATTACTTATATGTTTTTAGATCTCGAGTGGTGGCGTCTCTTCCGTGGATTGACCTGTCTCCTGCCAACCTGGACCGGGAGCCAAAGCGTCACATTTTTCCTTTGCCCCTCAACTTTCCCTTCATAATTGTTAAGGGGCACAGGACCCTGGGTGGGGCTTTGGTGTCCCGGGCATTTCCGCACCCTCCTCAGCCCATCGCCTGGGAGCGGCTTCGGTCACCTGGGACTTTCTTAGTGGTAAAGCTGGGAGGGTTCTGTTGGGGCGCTTGATTATGGCCTTGGCCTTGCTCGGGACCTTGAGGCTGTTCGGTCAGACAGCCTTGGGACAACAACAACAACAACAACAGCTCTGTGACAGCTTGTTTACCTGAATAAATAGGGGGTCCACGAATGTTTATAAGTAACTGTAAATGGGTCCCTGAAGTTGCTTGTAGTCAGTTAAAATAGGATTTCAGAGGCTATCCCTACTGGATTAGTAAGCCAGCACACTGTAAGTCAAGAATAGCGTCAGGACTGGAACCCCTTTTTCGAGAACCTCAGTCCCTTGCTGAAGTGGCCCCTGCTCGTGTGGTAATGTTGAGAGAGAGAGAGAGAGAGAGTGTGTGTGTGTAAGAGGTAGAGGGTATTGAAGAGTTTTGGCTACGGTAGCTATCATGAACCTCAGGAGAGAGATAAGACGCAAGAAGAGCTACTACCATCATCACCACTACCGTCACCATCACTACTACTGCCACCACCACCACCATCCACTACCACCCCCATCCACTACCTCTACTACTACCACTACCACCACCATCACTACCACTAATACCACCAACATCCACTACCACTATGTCTACCACCATCCCCATCATCCACTACGTCTACTACTATTGCTACCACCACCATCAATACCACTACCATCTACTTCCACTACCACTATGTCTACTACCATCCCCATCATCCACTACCTCTACTACTATTGCTACCACCACCATCAATACCACTACCATCTACTTCCACTACCACTATGTCTACTACCCTCCCCATCATCCACTACCTCTACTATTGCTACCACCACCATCAATACCACTACCATCTACTTCCACTACCACTATGTCTACTACCCTCCCCATCATCCACTACCTCTACTACTATTGCTACCACCACCATCAATACCACTACCATCTACTTCCACTACCACTATGTCTACTACCCTCCCCATCATCCACTACGTCTACTACTATTGCTACCACCACCATCAATACCACTACCATCTACTTCCACTACCACTATGTCTACTACCCTCCCCATCATCCACTACGTCTACTACTATTGCTACCACCACCATCAATACCACTACCATCTACTTCCACTACCACTATGTCTACTACCCTCCCCATCATCCACTACGTCTACTACTATTGCTACCACCACCATCAATACCACTACCATCTACTTCCACTACCACTATGTCTACTACCCTCCCCATCATCCACTACGTCTACTACTATTGCTACCACCACCATCAATACCACTACCATCTACTTCCACTACCACTATGTCTACTACCCTCCCCATCATCCACTACGTGTATCCTCCTCTGATCTAAATAAATATATTAGTGATGTTTTTGGAGTTCAAACCAAGTCGATAGTATCGTTAAAAATCAGAACAGAGGAGCACAAGGCTTTTAAGGTGGCAATAAAACTTGTGGATAGAGAAAAACTATTTAATGCAGAACTCTGGCCCGAAGAAGTAATAGTAAACAAATTTTATCAGAGAAATAGAGATCCTGAGAATAAGGCTGATAGTTAATATACGTCTCCATATCATTGGTATCTTCTACTTGTTTATTTATTACTATTATTATTATAACTTATATATTAATACTCTTTTTATTTTAGACCAACATGGAACAATTTCATTTTAAGGCATGCACATTTAACTGTTGTTCACTGAAAAAGAACATTGAACTTATTAGAGGATTAGCTGACGAAGAATATGATATAATTTTGTTACAGGAGACTTTTGTTACAGATAATAAGCTAGGAACTTTAGATTTTATAGATGAGAGATATGAGTGTACAGGTGTTGCCGCCACCTACTCTGAGAGAGCCCTAGCTGCCATGGCTGGTCGACCTTCAGGAGGTATGGCCATTCTCTGGAGAAAACAAGCTCTATTTAAAGTAAAGGACATAATTTTAAATGACAACTTTATGATAATGGATATATCTTTTAATAACGTAAACATAATACTTGTTAACGTATATATAAATAGTGATATATGGGAGGTTACTACTCTCAACAACTATCTTCATACTCTTTCATTACTAGAAAGTATTTTAACAGATTATAATTTTGATGCAGTTTATTATATAGGTGATTTTAACGCCGATCCTTCTCATGGACGAGCCTGGCTGAATCTCAATGATTTTAATACTCGAAACAACCTAACTTGCCTCGATGTTAATGAACTTCCTAATGATTCATTCACTTTTGTAGGATATGGCAACTCTCATACTAGGTGGCTGGATCACATAGTGGGTAGAGATGAGGAACAGGTAAATGTAAACAATATAAAAATCTTAGAAGATATCATAGGATCTGATCATTTGCCGATCGAATTTATTATATCCGTAAAAGCTAATCCTTCAAATGTAGGTCAAGTAATGAACAATGAAAAAGAAGTAAAGAGTCCCTTTGTGAAATGGAATAGTTTGAAATCCGACGATTTTGCGGATATTAATGATTTTTTCGGTGATCATCTTTTGCACATTTTCGATCATGACTATTATTATTGCACGAACATAGGCTGCCATAACAAAAATCATTTAAAGTGGATTGATAATCTGTATAATCATATTGTGAATGCAGTTCGAATTGCTACTGAAAGATACCGAACCCAAGGTATTAAAACAAATAAATATAAAATAATTCCTGGTTGGAACCGGCGCGTGAAGCAGCTTCACTCAGTGGCTCGCGACCACTACCTGACCTGGGTGGCTGCAGGTAAACCATTAGGAACGGAACAACACGCTCGTATGACCGACTCCAGGAAACAATTTAAAACGGCACTCAACGAATGTCACAAAAACGAAAATATTGAGATATGTAATTCTATTATTGAAAATTTCTCTAGTAAAGACAAACAACACTTTTGGAAAGATGTAAAGAATAAAAAGTCAAAGATAAAAACTACTAACTTTATTGATGGCGAAAATAAAGCTAATGACATAATTGATATATTTACTAAAAAATTCCTAGTTGCTCAACAAAGCACAAGTAATGAAAGTGAAAGGGACTTCTTAGACGAACTTAAAAGAAATTGGGATGATAATGGAAAAATGTTCATCAAGGTTTCCAGTGTAAGTTTACGACGAACGATCGGGAAATTGAACTCTGGAGTTGGTCATGATGGCGTTCATTCACTTTTCCTAAAAAAATGCATCAGAGGATGTTCTTGTTGCTTTGGCTAATTTTTATAATATATGCTTTAGTCATTGCTATCTACCTTGTGAACTTCTGAAAGGAATCATTACGCCTATAATTAAAGATAGAAAGGGAAATATATCCAAGTCAGATAATTACAGACCTATTATGAACTCTTCATGTTTACTAAAATTATTTGAAATTACTATTTTGGATATATTAAGTGAAAAAATTCAGATTAATCAGAGGCAATTTGGTTTCAGAAGAGGCATGTCAACCACGGATTGTTGTTTTTTACTAAAAGAAATAATGCATAAATATTCAAGATTAGATAAAACAGGAATTGCTACCTTCATAGATTTTTCCAAAGCCTTCGATCGAGTAGATCATTTTAATTTAGGTTTAAAGCTGTTGAAACTAGGTATACCTAGCGATATTGTGTATATGATAATGCACTACTTACGAAACCAACTTGCCCGGGTTACATGGAAAGGATTTAATGGTATGTTTTACTATATAGATAAAGGAGTGAGACAGGGAGGCATTTTGTCTCCATTTTTATTTAATGTGTATATTAATGAAATTATAAATGAAATATCAAAAATGGAAATTGGCTGCACAATTGGATCAACCAGATGTAATATTTTATGCTACGCTGACGATATAGTACTTATCTCATCATCAACTCATGAAATGGACATGATGTACAGTAAATTTAGTGAACTTGTGGATAATCACAAACTCCTCATAAACAAGAATAAAACTAAATGTTTTATATTTAATAGTAGAAAGAATAGGAATCCTATTGATGTAATACAATTGGGTAATGATAATTTGGAAGTGGTGCAGAAATTTAAATACTTAGGTCATTTATTGAGCAGTGATAACTTGGAAGACTTAGAAGATGTAGACTGTAGACTAAAAACATTTTATGCTAGCTTTAATAGTATAAAGAGGGATTTTGCATATGTTAACTTGGAGACAATGATATTTTTATTTAACTCATATTGTAAGCCTGATTATGGGTTGGCATTGTGGAATAACTGCAAGACAGGAAAATCTAGAATTTTTAAAACTTTTAATATTGCATATAACAAGGCTATGAAAAAATGATTGATGTCCCAGTGTATGCCAGCAGTCATGAGTCTGCCAGTGCTTGTAATCTTCTGTTACTAAACCATCATGTCTCACTAATACAATGTAGGTATGCTAAAAGAATTGAAAAATCTAGTAACTACATTATAAGAAGTAATATGTCTTTTTTAAAATCGGGTTACTTTTTTCCGAGCATTTACAAAAGAATGAAGGATTCATACTCAATTGATATCATACACGAGGAATTAGATATAATTTCGTCTAGGATTAACTGGATACAGAGTCACGAAGAAAGAAGAAACCCGATATACAGTATTTGATGTGACGACATATTTTTATTATGGTATATGATGGGGTTTCTTAGTATACCTTCCTGCAAATGGAACTATTGATTTATGTAAAATGAGTATTCTCAAAGCTAATATTCGTAAAAAAACAAAAACAAAACAAAATAATTGTATTTGCTGATGAATGTTTAATATTAAATCCTAGTGTACTGTATAATTATATACTCTTATAGCTACGGTGGTGAACACAGGTCTTTACTAATAGGATGAACATTCATTGTTTGTTCTTTTAAATTATTTTTAGTTTCTTTTTATATCATTTTGCAAATATATCAAGTTACATAAAAAAAAAAAAAACTTATGTATTAGATATGGCATGTAATAAAACTATATGTAATCTCGTATTACGAAATAAAATTGATTGATTGATTGATTGATTGACTACGTCTACTACTATTGCTACCACCACCATCAATACCACTACCATCTACTTCCACTACCACTATGTCTACTACCCTCCCCATCATCCACTACGTCTACTACTATTGCTACCACCACCATCAATACCACTACCATCTACTTCCACTACCACTATGTCTACTACCCTCCCCATCATCCACTACCTCTACTACTATTGCTACCACCACCATCAATACCACTACCATCTACTTCCACTACCACTATGTCTACTACCCTCCCCATCATCCACTACCTCTACTACTATTGCTACCACCACCATCAATACCACTACCATCTACTTCCACTACCACTATGTCTACTACCCTCCCCATCATCCACTACGTCTACTACTATTGCTACCACCACCATCAATACCACTACCATCTACTTCCACTACCACTATGTCTACTACCCTCCCCATCATCCACTACCTCTACTACTATTGCTACCACCACCATCAATACCACTACCATCTACTTCCACTACCACTATGTCTACTACCCTCCCCATCATCCACTACCTCTACTACTATTGCTACCACCACCATCAATACCACTACCATCTACTTCCACTACCACTATGTCTACTACCCTCCCCATCATCCACTACGTCTACTACTATTGCTACCACCACCATCAATACCACTACCATCTACTTCCACTACCACTATGTCTACTACCCTCCCCATCATCCACTACGTCTACTACTATTGCTACCACCACCATCAATACCACTACCATCTACTTCCACTACCACTATGTCTACTACCCTCCCCATCATCCACTACGTCTACTACTATTGCTACCACCACCATCAATACCACTACCATCTACTTCCACTACCACTATGTCTACTACCCTCCCCATCATCCACTACGTCTACTACTATTGCTACCACCACCATCAATACCACTACCATCTACTTCCACTACCACTATGTCTACTACCCTCCCCATCATCCACTACGTCTACTACTATTGCTACCACCACCATCAATACCACTACCATCTACTTCCACTACCACTATGTCTACTACCCTCCCCATCATCCACTACGTCTACTACTATTGCTACCACCACCATCAATACCACTACCATCTACTTCCACTACCACTATGTCTACTACCCTCCCCATCATCCACTACGTCTACTACTATTGCTACCACCACCATCAATACCACTACCATCTACTTCCACTACCACTATGTCTACTACCCTCCCCATCATCCACTACCTCTACTACTACTATAGGTAGCGCCATCGAACTTGACAATAATCTTGATCCCTTAACTTCTTATAACTCGAAATTAATTATAATTATCAGCAATCGGGGGCTGACGTTTCTTTCATTTGGGAAGAGTCGATCAAAAAATAGGTGTGGATATTTACAGCCAGTTTGCTCTAAGCCCCTTTCAGTTACAGAGAGGTCAGGGATCAAGATTATTGTCAAGTTGGTTGGCTCTACCTATAGCACCGTCACCACTAACCACTACCACCACCAAAGGGTTCCCGGACATCTCAACCAGTAGACCATTTCAACCAGTAGCTCTCAACCAGTGCCAAATCAACCTAGACCAACCAAACCAGTGCCAAAATATAGTACTAACCTAACCTAACCGTAATGGTTGATTTGGTACTGGTTGAGAGCTACTGGTTGAAATGTTCCACTGTTTTAGTTGTCCTTTCACCCCACCAAAGAGGTTGATTGAGGGGAGGGATAGTCCAGTACAAGGTATTGAGGGGAGGGATAGTCCAGTACAAGGTATTGAGGGGAGGTCAAGTGAGCAAAAGGGCTAGTAGGTACTATAGTCTATTCGCTGTAAGTAAGCGAGAAATCATGACCTCTATCCTCTGTAACTCAAAAAGGGCTAGAGCAAATTGGTTGTAAATTTCCATATCTATTCCTTGACTGACTCTTCCCAAGTGCTAGACATATTAGCTCAATTACTCTTGTGGTTTTTGAGTTACAGAGGTTAGACATCATGATTTCTCGCCTACTTACAGCGAATAGACTTATAGCGAATCTGGCTAACATTGACCATAGTGTCTCAGATATACAATATAATATAACAAATCATGGTAGTTATAATAATTTGGTAACATATAATATGGATATATAATATCTCCCAAACTCTTTTATTTGAATATTATATGTTAAGGTACTGGAGGCTCGAAGCATCAGCAGTTGGCTTCACTGACTCGCCCTGACACTCCCTCCTTGACTATCTTTCCTCCAAGACCCCCACCACCATTATCTCCAGCAGCCCTCCCTCCTCCACTCCGTCAAGAAGTCTGAGGGTCTGATAACACCATAAAGGGTTTGAGGGTGGTGACAAGCGTTATCAGGTGAGCGGGCCCTCGGGAGCCGTTAGGTGATTAGCGGACCTTAGTGTTAAGCTGGCTCGCGTTAAGTACAGGTAGCTACTGGTACCAACGCCTCCGGTTATTGGTCCGGGAAGAGTTGAAAACAAACTTTAGACGACTACACTTCTTGGGCTGGGAAGAGTTGAAGACCAATATTCGACGACTCAAGTTCTTGGCCTGTGAAATATTGAAGATACATTTTTGAGGACTACACATCTTGACCTAAGGAGAGTTCATCACACATATTCAACGACTCTACTTCTTGGCCAATTAAGAGCTGAAGGCAATAATTCAACGACTACACTTGTTGGCCTATGAAGAGTTGAAGATAAACATTCAATGACTCAAGTTCTTGGCCTTTGAAGAGTTATCGCAAACATTTGACGATCTCACTTCTTGGCGTATGAAGAATTAAAGATAAATACTCAACGACTCAAGTTCTTGGTCTTTCAAGAGTTCAACACACACACATTCGACGACCTCACTTCTTGGCCTATGAAGAGTTGAAGATAATTATTCAAGGTCTCCACATATTTGACCTATGAAAAGTTGAAGCCAAACATTCAACAACTCAACATCTTAGACTACACTTGTTCTTTACTTAAATGATATCACCGCTTCATCAGTCTCTCAAACTGTGAAGACCTTATCCGCTGACCTTACCAAGTGGATTGTTCTGCTAAACACAAACACCTGCTTCTAATCTGCATCATAATCTTCAAGGACATTTATCTTCATCACCGGCTTAATTAATCTTCAATACAGGTAAACTAACTTTTCTGCTTATCATATATTTATTTATTTATTTTTGTATTATTATTATTTGTTTTTGTAATAATTGCCGGCTCTTCAACCTTTAAAATTGACCACTTGCGAGTTTCAGGAAGTTTGGGCATGCAGACATCTATATTCATCAGAACTACCAGGTAAAATACGGTTGTAGTGCATTTATATACACATCACAATTAATCAAATTCAACATACTTTCTATCCATCAGAAAGCTACATTATTATTGCATGGCTTCTAAAGAGGGGGGGGGGGAGGGGAGGGTTTATTTGTTGGTCGATTAACCCTTTGAAGCTCTGACGCGTTTTAGCAGTTTATTTTGGCTATCATTAGACGAATTTATGCAGCTTAGGAAGTATCTGTGGGTATTAAAAGGGTAAATACTATCTCAATCAACCGTCTGACTTCCAAATACCGTTACTCATCTGAATAAAATCGTCTAATAGTAGCCAGAAACAGAACAGAAACGCGTATTGGAGCTTGAAAGGGTTGTTGTTGTTGTTGTTCCCTAAGCTGCCTGGCCGAACAGCCCCGCTTGAAAGGGTTAATCTATTTATATATTATTTCGTTTATTTTCCTCGCTAGACCTCCATCAAGCTTTTAAAAATATCCCCAAGATCCTCCTTCTAGATAAATGTGTACATTTTTCGGTAGAACAATGTCTCAGACGAAGGCTAATTTCTCCTAACTTTCAAAATTGCCAGGAAAAAATTGACACCTAAATGGCACGAAAGGTCATAAATATTAACAAAGAAATGGGTTGAAAGGTCTTTAAATCGCCAAACTAATGGATCGAACGGCTTAAAATTTGAAGACTAATGGGGCAAAACATGAGGGAGAAGGGTGGCCAGGAAAAACAACAACACCCATCCCCCGACAATATGAACTGTAGTAAGTACTTCACTATTGACCAATCTAATTACACGCGGGGAAACGGTTGCAAAATTATCGGTAAATCTTTTAACTCGCACGAATCTAAGAATGTCTTATTCAATCGAGTTTCAACTTGTGGAATGGGCTTCCCCGCGACGCTATAGACTGCAGCACCGTTGATTCATTTAAATTTCGCCTAGACAAATATCTTGCATCAAACCCGCGACTGACTGCGTTTGTAAATTAATAACTGTATTTTATCCCCCCCTCAGTTACTAACCCATCTGTCCCCTACTAACTTCCTAATCCTGCCACGGACATTAGTTCCAGGGCAGTAGTTCCCTTTCCAATGTTCCCTTACCCACTCTAAACCACTGTTTGGACAATTGATCCTCAGTGTTTTGGAGGACAAGCAGCCTAGAAGGGTCACCAGATATGTTGTTGCTTGCTTTCCTTTGCACTCCTTTGTACTCCCCTTGATAGTGAAGTAAAAAATACTCCGCCTTTACAGAAAGGGTTAATCTTCCAAAGTTGCTCAATCGTTTAATAATCCAAGCCAAACTACTAAATCTTCCTTCCTCTTCCAAACATACACTGGTAAATGTTTCTTTAGACAATATTTCTAAATCTGTCATAATCTTCCAAAGTTATTTCTAAATCTGTCATAATCTTCCAAGGTTATTCAATCGTTTAACAACCCAACACACACTTCTCAATCTTTCTTAACCCTCTCAGGATCCGATGACGCATTTCATTTATGTTTTCTGGTTGTCATGAGACGAGTTTATTCAGCTTAAGAAGGGCATATGGAAGTAAGAGGGTTGGCTGAGACCGTCTTTATCCTTTGAACTCCCACAGATCCTTCCTAAACTGTAGAAAATCATGTCATCATTGCCAAACTGTCAAAATGCGTCATAAGCTTTAAGGGGAGATCTCCACTTCAGGGATTTTTTTCTGGACCCCTTTCTCCCTCATGTTTAGCCCCATTGCTTTTGATATTATAAAACGTTTGCCCCATTAGTTTAGCGATTTTAAGAACTGTCACCCCATATTAAGACCTTTCGTGCTATACAGGTGTCGATGTTATCCTGGCGAGCGATAGCGAGCCTGTAATTTATGAGGAATCGGCCTTCGGCCGGGACATTTTTTCTACCGAAAAATGTACAAATTTATCTTGATAGGGACTCAAGGGGGTGTAATTTTAAGCTTGATGGAGGTCTATGGAACAAACTAAATACCCCCCCTTAAAGGGTTTATCTTCCACACTTACCAAATCACTTAAGAAACCCAAGATAAATATTTAAATAATTCTTTAGGCAGACTTCTAAATCGGTCTTCATCTTCCAAACTTACACTTCCAAATTTGTCTTTAGAGAAACTTCTAAATCTTTCTTAACCCTTTGAGTACCAGCGACGTGTGTTATATTTTGTTCTGGCTATATTTAGACGATATTATGCAGCTTAGGAAGGATCTGTGGTAGTTAAAAGGGTTGGTTGAGATAGTTTGAAGCCTTATTATTACTAGAGGTCCTTCCTAAGCTGAATAATCTCGTCTATTAGGGCCCTGAACATGAAGAAAAGGACTTCCCTGGTACTGTCCGGGTTAACACTATCTGGTGCAACGTCTCGGGGGTTATTATGGTGTTTTGTGGAATTATTAGAGGGTTTTATTTGTTTTTAGCCATTTTCGAACAATGTGTTTTTAGTTTACCCGCTAGACTTGGAAAAACGCCTCTCCATGCCCCCTTCAAACTAAAAAAACGTCCCCCAGACCCCCTTCAAGCTAAATGTGTACATTTTTCGGTAGAAAAACGTCCCGGCCAAAGGCCTGTTTCTCCCAAATGACGGGCTCGCTATCGCTCGTCCAGGAAAAATCGACACCATATTGGGTTGAAGCATCATATGATCGCCAAACTAATGCGATGAAACGTCTTAACCCTTTCAGACTAATACGACGCAGAGGTTGCCAGATTAGCAATAAGAAATAGAGTTCTCTCACTCTTATAATTACCTCTCCAAAATTAGTTTTCTGCCCACAGCTAACTCAAAGACAACTGCAGAGGTTGAAGTAACTAAACTAAAGGATTCTAAATACCCCTGATGGTAACAAAGGCTTTAAAGTATTCCCTAATAGGCTCAAAATCGCGTCATATGTCGGAGAGGGTTAAAATCTCCAAGCTAATGGAGTAAAACTGGGAGGCTCCAAATTGGCCCGCCCTGCACCTTATAGGGTTAACCTTCCTAACTTACTAATCAACTTCATCATCCATGATAAACGAACTAATCTTCCTTAATCTTCCAAACATACTATATCCTTTAAATAAACAAGACTAAATCTTTGTTAATCTTCCAAACCTACTAAATCGCTTAACCCCTTCTGTACCGACGATGTTTGTTATATTTTATTCTAGCAATATTTAGACGAGTTTATGCAGCTTAGAAAGGATCTGTGGTAGTTAAAAGGGTTGATTGAGATAGTTGGAAGCCTTATAATTGCTTAAGATCCTTCCTAAAGTGAGTACAATCGATTAGTAAGAGCCAGAATTAAATCAAAAGACGTCGTCGGTACAGAAGGGGTTAATCCTACAAGACAAAGTTACCCAATCGTTTTATAAGCCGAGACAGACTTCTTAATCTTCCATAATCTGGATAATCTCCGTGGGGCACTTAATATATCTCTCCTCGGGTGTGTTAAGGGGGTATTACTATTACCTTTTCCTGAACCCCCTTCTCCCTCATGTTTAGCATCTTAGTTCTGAGATTTTAAGACGTTCGTTCCATTAGTTTGGCGATTTTGAGACCTTTCGCCTAATTTGTTTGTCAATATTAAAACTTGCCGTGTCCTTTAGGTGTCGATTTTTTCATGGCGAGCGATAGCGACCCTCTAATTTTAAAAGGAACCGGCCTTCGGCCGGGAGATTTTTCTACCGAAAAATGTACAAAATTATCTTGAAAGGGGGCCTAGGTGGTGTTTTTCTAAGCTTGATGGAGGTCTAGGGAGGAAACTAAACAACTATATGAATAAATGAATTAATAGACCAAACAAACGGCCAGTCTCCCCTTAATCTCGGAGTACGAGAGGGTTATGTAGCTTTTCCACCACTGTCATTACGTTTGGGTCTCTCTGTGCTGTATTAATGTCTGTCAGATGTTGAATAGGGTAAGTAAATGCAGGAGCAGGTTTATATATCTCACTCACAAGGAATAAATCAACTTTAGATACTGCTGCTACCAATTATTGATCAAAATATACTTGGTGCCGACACATCACTTATTGGCCCGACTGTACGAGAGGTATATATAGAATCTCCAACTGTCCTTCACTGTTGTTGCTTGATTTCCTTTGTACTCCTGTCACCTGAGAACACTGTACCTTGTTCATAATTGGTAGGCCAGTAGTCGTGAACCCTAACCTCTGTCACTCCAAAAGGGCTGGAGTAAATGGGCTGTATTTCTTCACACCTATTCCCTGGCTAACTCTCCTCAAATGGTAGAAATATTAGCCCGGTACCTCAAACAAAAAGGGCTGGAGTAAACGGGCTGTACATGTCCACACCTATTCCCTGGCTAACTCTCCTCAAATGGTAGAAATATTAGCTCGGTACCTCTAACAAAAATGGCTAGAGTAAACGGGCTGTACATGTCCACACCTATTCCCTGGGTGACCCTTCCTAATTGGTAGAAATATTAGCTCGATTACTCTAGTCGCTTGTGAGTTATAGAAGTTATAGTCTGGTTTTTTTCCAGTTGAGGGTAAATTGCCATGGTTCTATCTTGGTTACTCGTCTATAAGGTAGATTTTGCAGCGAAAGATGATGGTTATTCTGAAAACTTGGCATTAATACGACACACAGCCATAGTAGGTTCATATATGTCCATTAAGTATCGAGAAATCAGCTACTAAGAGATTCAATTTACCATCAGCTGGGAAAAAATAGAGTATATAGATGTGTTGGAAAGGAGTGTGGTGTGCTTGTTTAGTGTTGTGAAATGAGGAGGAGGTGTTTGTGAGAGTTAGCTGGATTGTTCTCTGTGTAGGTGCGGCACAAATAGGAATGAGGAGGAGGTGTTTGTGAGAGTTAGCTGGATTGTTCTCTGTGTAGGTGCGGCACAAATAGAAATGAGGAGGAGGTGTTTGTGAGAGTTAGCTGGATTGTTCTCTGTGTAGGTGCGGCACAAATAGAATGAGGAGGAGGTGTTTGTGAGAGTTAGCTGGATTGTTCTCTGTGTAGGTGCGGCACAAATAGAAATGAGGAGGAGGTGTTTGTGAGAGTTAGCTGGATTGTTCTCTGTGTAGGTGCGGCACAAATAGAAATGAGGAGGAGGTGTTTGTGAGAGTTAGCTGGATTGTTCTCTGTGTAGGTGCGGCACAAATAGAAATGAGGAGGAGGTGTTTGTGAGAGTTAGCTGGATTGTTCTCTGTGTAGGTGCGGCACAAATAGAAATGAGGAGGAGGTGTTTGTAAGAGTTAGCTGGATTGTTCTCTGTGTAGGTGAAGATTTGTGGCCTCCCTGTAATGAATGAACACGTGGCTTTCAAGTTAAAGATAATAGAGTATCGCCCTCATGTTTAGCCATATTAATGTTCATATTAAAAAACGATCACCTAATTAGTTTGGTGATTTTGAGACATTTCGCCCTATTTCTGTCCATTTTAAGACTTTTAGTGTCATTTAGGTGTCGACTATTTCCTGGCGAGCGATAGCGAGCCTGTAATTTATAAGGAGGTGGCCTTCGGCCATGACATTTTTCTACCGAAAAATGTACAAATGTGTCTTGAAAGGGGGTCTAGGGGGTGTTATTTTAAGCTTGATGGAAGTCTAGGGGACAAACTAAAAACTTACCCTTAAACCAATTACTCGTTCATGAGTTACCGAGGTTAGTGATCATGAATGGCTTCGAAGATTAAGGGGAGATCTCCACTTGAGGGATTTTTTTCTTTACCCCTTTCTCCCTTATGTTTAGCCCCATTGCATTTGAAGTTTTAAGACGTTCGCCCCATTAGTTTGGCGATTTTAAAAAGTTTCACCCCATTTATGTCACTTTTAAGACATTTCGTCCCATTTAGGTGTCGATTTTTTCCTGGCGAGCGATAGCGAGCCTGTAATTTAAGAGGAATCGGCCTTCGGCCGGGACATTTTTCTACCGAAAAATGTACAAATTTGTCTTGAAAGGGGGTCAAGGGGGGGTAATTTCAAGCTTGATGGAAGTCTAAGAAACACACTAAAAACCTCCCCTTAATATATCAGAGTATCTTTATCTAATGCCTTATAGCTTGACGGGTGTGGTATCAGTGGTGTGGGCAGATATCACCCCCGAGTTGAGAAGGTTCAGGGGAGGTATTTAGTTTGTTCCCTACGTTTTCATCAAGCTTAAAATTACACCCCCTAAATCCCCTTTCAAGATAAATTTGTACATTTTTCGGTAGAAAAATGTCCCGGCCGGAGGCCGGTTGCTCTTAAATTACAGGCTCGCTATCGCTCGCCAGGAAAATATCGACGCCTTAATGGCACGAAAGGTCTTAAAATTGACAGAAATGGGGCAAAATTTCTTAAAATGTCAAAACTACTAGGGCGAACGTCTTAAAATTTCAAAAGCAATGGGGCTAAACATGAGGGAGAAACGGGTCCAGAAAAAAATCCCTCAAGTGGAAATCTCCCCTTAATAAAGGTATGTGAGGGTTTGTGGGCCTCCTTCTCCCTCATGCTTAGCCCCATTAGTTTCAGATTTGATGACGTTCGGTTCATTAGTTTGGCGATTTTAAGACCTTTGGCCCCATTACGTTGTCAATTTTAAGACCTATCGTGCAGTTATCAATGTTTCCTGGCGAGCGAAAGCGAGCCTGCAATTTAGGAGGAACTGGCCTTTGGCTGGTCCATTTTTCTACCGAAAAATGCACAAATTTATCTCAAAGGGGAGTCTTGGGGTTATTATTTAATCTTGATGGAGGTCTAGGGAAGAAACTACAAATTAATAATAATAATAATAATAATAATAATAATAATAATAATAATAATAATAATAATAATAATAATAATAATAATAATAATAATAATAATAATAATAATAATAATAATAATAATAATAAGGTTAATAATAATAATAATAATAATAATAATAATAATAATAATAATAATAATAATAATAAGGTTAATAATAATAATAATAATAATAATAATAATAATAATAATAAGTATAACAATTACTGATACCATTCCCTTTGATCTTGGTAGTAAACGTTTCAATAACATGACGCCCTTTTAAGGGAGCCCACCTCTTTTTTTTTTCTCTCTTTCTCTCCCTCTCTCTTTGGCTTGTACCCATTCGGCCCCATTCAGCCTACTGTTTTAAGACGTTTACCCCCATCCAGGTGTCAATATTTTCCTGGCGAGCGGTAGCAAGCCAGCATATATATATTTTTGTTTTGGCAGCAAGCTAAATTTGTTAATTTTTCGATAGAAAAATGTCTCCGGCGAAGCCGGATTTCTCCATACAATGCTGGCTCGCTTTCGCTCGCCAGGAAGAAGTTGATACCTGGATGGGGATAAACGTCTTAAAACAGTTGGCTGAATGGGGCCGAATGGTTACAAACCTATTATTATTCTATTAATATCCTATTATCCTATTACTATTACTATGCTATTACTATATCCTATAACCCTATTACTATAACTATCCTATTACCATCACACTCCTATTACTATCTTATAACTACCCTATTACTATCCTACTACTATCCTACTACTATCCTTTTACTATCACACTCCTATTACTATCTTATAACTACCCTATTACTATCCTACTACTATCCTATAACTATCCTTTTACTATCACACTCCTATTACTACCCAGCTGTCAGTATACCAGCCTCTTTGGCACCCCTACCCAATGCCCATCACAATTCAGGAGCCAGATACCCCCTATTACTATCCTATAGCTATCCTATTACTACCCAGCTGTCACTATACCAGCATCTTTGGCACCCCTAACCATCACAATACGGGCGCCATAGATAATATAGATTAGATATCAGCCAAGTATCTGCACTCCACAAGGACCCTTATCTGTCTACCCGGTATCACAATTGTCAATGTGTCAATCCTAACTTTAGATAGTATCATTTTAAAGGCTGTTATCGAGGTGAGATGCTTCATGGAATTGGTGGCTGGGATTTGTCTTCTCTTTCTCTCAAACTTCAATTAACTTCCCGTGATTTTCATTAAGGCCCCCGTCACATCTTCACGATGTTGAGGCCGACCTAGACCTATGCTGATTAAGGCAATTGTGCATGTCTGCAGCACATCAGCACCATGGGGTTGCAGCATCTGTGGTAACTCGTGCTGAGCTGGTATTGATTGGAATGGCACTTGACAAATTCAAGCACGCTTGAAATTTTTCGCCGACCGAAAAATTGCTGTGGAATTCTACCAGACATGTCTGTGTCATATCTGCGGCAGCCGCAGGCGTTACACAAGCAGACACCCGTTCGCAATGTACCCACAGCAACCATGCGCATTTCAGCGGTAAAGATCGATGCATGTGCGGTTACTACCAGCCATGAAAAAGAACAAACCATACGAGGAGCGTCTTAGAGAATTAAATCTATTTCCTTTAACCCAGCGCAGATTAAGAGGCGACTTAATTCAAGTGTTCAAAATCATCAAAGGCATCGACAATATGAACTGTAGTAAGTACTTCACTATCGACCAATCTAATTACACGCGGGGAAACGGTTGCAAAATTATTGGTAAATCTTTTAACTCACACGAAGCTAAGAATTTCTTCTTCAATCGAGTTGTCAACTTATGGAATGGGCTTCCCCGAGATGTCATAGACTGCAGCACCGTTGATTCATTTAAACTTCGCCTGGACAAATATCTCGCATCAAACCCGCGACTGACTGCGTTTGTAAATGAATAACTTTATTTTATCCTCCCCTCAGTTACTAACCCATCTGTCCCCTACTAACTTCCTAATCCTGCCACGGACATTAGTTCCAGGGCAGTAGTTCCCTTTCCAATGTTCCCTTACCCATTCTAAACCACTGTTTGGACACTTGATCCTCAGTGTTTTGGAGGACAAGCAGCCCAGAAGGGTCACTAGACATGTTGTTGCTTGATTTCCTTTGTACTCCTTTGTACCTTTAATAGGCTCCATGGCAGGTGATTCCTCAGAATTCGTCGTCGGATGTACCTGCGATGCACTGCGGACACGCCAGTGGTTCGGCTGGCAATAACTGCAAATGACCGTAGATTACCTGCCAGGTGCTTCCAGCACAGTGGAGCAGCCTGCGGGTTTACCTGCGGCACCCGAAGGCATCTGCAGGTACGCCGCTGTATATCGTGTACCCTCATGGACCGCATTTTTTCATAGTCGGCACACACCTCCTCATGTCACCGGGCATATCGCCGTTATCCGCAGGTATATATTCGCTGGCATACCTGCCGCGCCGGTATAAATTAACCGGGATAATCCAGCCTGAGGTGGTCCCACTTGAACACGGGCAGCTGTGTTCCCGTGCCTTTTTTGCACCGCCAACACAGATCGGGAAGATGGGACGGGGCTTAACCCTTTCCAGATACGGAGACAATTTTCTTTTCCTTTTTTCTGGTTACTCTTAGCCGGTTTTATTCAGATGAAGAAGGACATATAAAAGTCAGAGAGTTATTTGAGATAGTCTATACCCTTTAAATTCCCACAAATCCTTCCTAAGCTGTATACAATCGTCTAATGATAGCCAGAATACGTTGTCAAAATGCGGCATAATTCTCGAGATAAAGTGAAGGATAGGTCTCATAATATGTTGTTGGTGAGTTATCTGCTCAACAGGTGGCGTTGTGTGTGTGTAAGTGTGAGAGTCCGAGTGTAGGGGGTGAGACAGTGAAGCACGGGAACTAGGTGGCTTTAGAGATGGGCTCGTTTCGGGCCATGAGTGAGCACCGTGCCTCATGTGAAGGCAAGATGGCAGGTGCTCGTTGTACTCTACGTGCTTCACATGTCTCACTCCCTAGACTGGAACAAGACCTCACGGGCTTCACTGTTCACTGTAAAGCGGTGAATGTTAAGGCTCTCAGCCTATGCCCGAGAGGAAGTAAGTTGGAATATAGAAAAAAAAAAAAAAAAAAAAAAAAATCTCCAACACGATGACGTCACTTCCATATTATTCTGGTTACAATTATTTGTTTTTATATTTTTTAGATTGTAGTCAACCTCTATGACGATCTCAATAAACCCTCGATCTGCATAACATAGGTCCTTCTAAAACAGCATAACATCGTCTAATTCTAGCCAGAATTTATAACCTCCCTCATGTATAGCCCCATGAATGTTGAGATTATAAGACGTTCGCTCCATTATTTTGGAGCTGTTTTCTTGGCTCAACAACTGAATAGCCTTGGAAACTATAGTCTATTCGCTGTAAGTAGGCGATAAATCATGACCTCTATCCTCTGTAACTCAAAAAGGGTTGGAGTAAATTGGCTGTAAATTTCCACATCTATTCCCTGACTGACTCTTCCCAATTGGTAAAAATATTAGCTCGATTACTCTATTCGTTTTTGAGTTACAGAGGTTAGAGGTCATGATTTCTCGCCTAAGATAAGATACTTATGTAGTATAATCACTGGGTCCATATTAAGTATCTATGATCTAATATACCATGAAATTAACATCGAATGACAAGGTAATTTTCAGGTATTCATTCTACTCTAGTTTCATATTATTTTCAATACTGATTGTTGTAACAGTCCCAACAATAGTTGGCAGAGTATAATGAAGAGGATGTCACTGGTACTTTATGGGTTAATGAGGCGTCCTTTGTTGTGTCCCCAGCAGGAAGGGATGTTAAGTTCCCGTGCTGCAGCCTTCAGTGTGGAGGCCCTGCTGACTGGTGGTGGTGGTGGTGGTAGGGTAACAGTACGGAACCCTGGAGTACATCACCACCACCACCGCCTCACACCCCACCACTCTCAGGACATCTGTATGGTCGAAGAGGAACCAATCAAAACCCAACAGTGTGGTCAGTATACACTGTTTATTATAGATAGGCCAAAAATCGTAACCTCCATCCTCTGTAACTTAAACAGAGCTAAAACAAACGAGCTGCAAATGTTTACCCCTAATTCCTATTGTATACTCCTGAGGGGTAACTTCTTGAGTCTTGGGGGTATATATATATTGTTTTTGTTTAAAGCTTGATGGAGGTCTAGGAAGCAAATTATAAAGAGAAAAACAACCTTGGGTCTTGTTTATTTGTTTTTGTATTTGTTTATGTTCTTAAGCTTAATGGAGGTCTGTCTAGGAAGCAAACTAAAAAGAGAAGAACAAATCCCCTTTTTTTATGTGGAGGATCTGACCCGCTTCTACCTCCTCTCTTCCGACCAGATCCAAGCGACCTGAACCCCCGAAGCCTGCCCGAGAACTCTGCGACACTAGAGGAGGAGGAGGAGTTAGTGGTGGATGTGGAGACTTGTACGGGTAAGTGGAGATCAGAGGGGCCCCCACTCTTAAGAGGGGATGGGCCTATATATTTCCTTATTTATTCATCTTTTTGTTATTTTTTTGAGTTCCTACCTAGACCTCCCATCAAGCTTAATGAAATACCCCAAGACCCCCCATCAAGATAAAGTTGTACATTTTGTTTTTTCCGATGGAAAAATTTACGATACAAAAATACGTTTGATGATCAGACACAGAAAGGCAAGAATGCTCTTAGAACAATACAAAAGATAGACAAGAAGCTCTGCAACATCCAACTTGCCATAACCTTCAATGGAATAATATTATGCTTAAGAGAAAATCCCCTGCCCATATATATATATATATATATATATATATATATATATATATATATATATATATGTGTTTCTAATCTCTCAGTGGGGTTCGAACCGCCGACCGTCAGGACGATAGGACGCTTTAATCAACTACACCATGCAACTACACCACGATTAAAGCGTCGGCTATCGTCCTGACGGTCGGCGGTTCGAACCCCACTGAGAGATTAGAAACATTTAGTGGCTCACGTGTATTTGTGATATATACTTAATATATATATATATATATATATATATATATATATATATATATATATATATATATATCATAGACTACAGTGGATCTGGACTGGACACGAAAATGGAACTTTGCAGTAAGGGACCCAAATAGGAGAACGAACCCCCAAGTTCGAACCTCGAAACAGCGAAAATATGATATTTTCGCAGTTTCGAGGTTCAAACTTGGGGGTTCGTTCTCCGATTGTGGGTCCCCTACTGCAAAGTTCCATTGTCGTCTCCAGTCCAGATCTACTGTAGTATATATATATATATATATATATATATATATATATATATATACCGGTATGTATATTATAGTATGTTTGTATGTTATATTTTTCTCTCCTCTCTTCCCAGCCTCCGCCCCTACCAGCCCTCTACGCCCGTGCCCTTCCCCCCTAGTTCCCCCCAGGAGGTGCCGGACCCCCCGCCCCTCAGACCTCCTCCCCTCCCCCCGCCGTCACCACCACCACCACCACCACCATAACAGACTCAACAACGACACCACCACCACTGCACCAACGTCATCTTCACTCAACTGGCAGGTGAGAGCGTGGTGGGGCTAAACGTGAGAGAGAAGGGGGTGGTGAGAGGTTTCCTTATACTTTAGAATTGTATTACCATGATTCCCAAGCACCACACCAAACTAGCAATCAGACATATCCTAGCTGACGCTAATTGTTCGAACGGTTACATCAGATAAAAAACGACATAGTATAACCCGCTGCATTACCTCACATTTTGGGTCAGCCGTTCAAACTGCCACACCAGAATATGAATGATCTATTTTGTTTTTGTTTTATTATTATTATTATTATTATTATTATATATATATATATATATATATTTTTTTTTTTTTTTTTTTTTTTTTTTACTTGTCTTAACCTCAGGGCTGTAGGCTGTTCAGTAGCCGGTAGCTCTTTTGAGGCCCCGAAATTATTGATTGAAACTTCGAGATGTTGGGTGCTTCATACGTGTCTGTAGATGGTCACAATGGAGCTTCAAGGTGTTGGTTGGTTCCTTTCTGCCACACTAGATGACGACACTTTATTTATACACGTCACTTGGACGACTCTCATACGTCTTTCTGCCACACTAGATGACGACACTTTATTTATACACGTCACTTGGACGACTCTCATACGTCTTTCTGCCACACTAGATGACGACACTTTATTTATACACGTCACTTGGACGACTCTCATACGTCTTTCGATTTGTTGTGTGTACGTGAGTTTCGTTAGTTAGTTAAAATAGGACTTCAGAGGCTATCAACCCTATTGGATTATTAAGCCAGCACACTGTAAGTCAAGAATAACGTCAGGACTGGAGCCTCTTTGCGAGAACCCCAGTCCCTTATTTAAGTTAATTTTGTCGTTCATTACAATATGAGCTGATTCATACCATATGCGTTTAATGGTATCTGGTTCACATTGTATCAGCTTGGCTTCTTTATATTTCATTCTGGGGTCGGTATCTAACCTATGTATTACCATGGCGTTGCTTAGTGTGAAATTATGGATATCAGTTGCATGCTCTATTATTCTCCTCGATATGTTTCGCCAATATATACCTTATTACAAGCAGCACATGGGTAAGGGACTGGAGTTCTCGAAAAGGGGCTCCAGTCCTGACGCTATTCTTGACTTCTAGTGTGCTGGAGGGTCGACAATCCAGAAGGACAAATATCGGTATAGGTCTATAATAGGTCTATAATATCGGTATAGGTCTATAATAGGTCTATAATATCGGTATAGGTCTATAATAGGTCTATAATATCGGTATAGGTCTATAATAGGTCTATAATATCGGTATAGGTCTATAATAGGTCTATAATATCGGTATAGGTCTATAATTGGTCTATAATATTGGTATAGGTCTATAATAGGTCTATAATATCGGTATAGGTCTATAATAGGTCTATAATATCGGTATAGGTCTATAATTGGTCTATAATATCGGTATAGGTCTATAATAGGTCTATAATATCGGTATAGGTCTATAATATCGGTATAGGTCTATAATAGGTCTATAATATCGGTATAGGTCTATAATATCGGTATAGGTCTATAATAGGTCTATAATATCGGTATAGGTCTATAATTGGTCTATAATATCGGTATAGGTCTATAATAGGTCTATAATATCGGTATAGGTCTATAATAGGTCTATAATATCGGTATAGGTCTATAATATCGGTATAGGTCTATAATTGGTCTATAATATCGGTATAGGTCTATAATAGGTCTATAATATCGGTATAGGTCTATAATAGGTCTATAATATCGGTATAGGTCTATAATTGCACCTATACGAGCTAAACAAATTATTATTATATTTAACAGGAAGGTATGATGAGGTAAGTGATGTGGTATAGGTGGCAATATGCGGAAATGGATTATAAGCCCCCCTTACCCCCTTACGTTAGACTAGGTTAGGTTAAGTAAGGTTGTTAGGTTAAGTAAGGTTGTTAGGTAAGGTAAGGTTGTTAGGTTAGGTAAGGTTGTTAGGTAAGGTAAGGTTGTTAGGTTAGGTAAGGTTGTTAGGTTAAGTTAGGTTAAGGGGAGATCTCCACTTGAGGGATTTTTTTCTCGACCCCTTTTTCCCTCATGTTTAGCCCCATTGCTTTTGATATTATAAAACGTTTGCCCCATTAGTTTAGCGATTTTAAGAACTTTCACCCCATATTAAGACCTTTCGTGCCATTCAGGTGTCAATTTTATCCTGGCGAGCGATAGCGAGCCTGTAATTTAGGAGGCACCGGCCTTCGGCCGGGAAATTTTTCTACCGAAAAATGTACAAATATATCTTGAGAGGGACTCAAGGGGGTGTAATTTTAAGCTTGATGGAGGTCTAGGGAACAAACTAAATACTTCCCCTTAATGTCTCTCTGAAACAATGTAAAATCCGTGTCATATCTAGATTGATAGACTTTTTTGTCAGAGGGGGCGGAATGCCCTTATAATCCATTTCCGCATATTGCCACCTATACCACATCATTTACCTCGTCGTACCTTCCTGTTAATTACAATAATACATTTTTTAGCTCGTATAGGTGCAATTATAGAAATTTACCCAAATATCTAATGATATGTTGGACAGGTTGGGAGAGAGGTATTCTGACCAGGATTCGAACCCACTCACCCCAGGTATATTTGGGAGAGTTGGGCACCGTAACCACTCTGCTCATGGCCGAGTGGTTACGGTGCCCAACTCTCCCAAATATACCTGGTGTGATTGGGTTCGAATCCTGGTCAGGATACCTCTCTCCCAATCCAGTAGGGTTGATAGCCTCTGAAGTCCAATATGAACTAACTAAAGCTACTCTTGATTTACAGTGTGCTGCCTCAATAATCCTGAAGGGTTGATAGCCTCTGAAGTTCCTATTTTAAGTAACTAATTCCAAGTCCATTCTCATTCCACTTCCAGGCTGTGCGAGAGAGTGGATGGACGGGTGTTGAGGGTGTGGGCGGAGGTGGTGGTGGGCGAGAGAGTGGGTGGGTGGGTGGTGAAGATGTGGGTGGAGGTGGTGTGGGTGTTGGTGGTGGGCGTGAGGGCGGTGTTAGGATACAACTACTACAACAGGATCTATGGACCAGGTTTCACGGTCTCACCACCGAGATGATCATCACCAAAAACGGAAGGTATGTGATTTTAAGACTTTTCACCACATTCGTTTGGTGATTTTAGGACGTTTCAACCCATTTGTTTGGTGATTTTAGGACGTTTCAACCCATTAGTTTGGCAATAGACCCTACCAAGGTTTCACTTGATATATCTGGTGGACGCTTCTAAACTAACGCCAGAGCTACGACTGTCAACATCAACAATAATCAACGTCAAGGATATGCACACTTTATCACGGTTTCTTAGGATTATGCATGTTTTTGTGTTTATACACGTATGTATGTATGTGTGTATATGTATTAATGTATGTGTGTATATGTATTAATGTAGCTATGTGTCTAACTTAATTATATCCACTTTGCCCCCCCCCCCTCTTTAGTGGTAAAAGTACAAGTGCAAGGACTGGACCCTGACAAAACCTACATGGAGAGAGAGAGAGAGAGAGTGTGTGTGTGAAAGTGATAAGTTGTGAGTAGGTGAAAGTGAGAAAACGTGTGAGATATCATGTGTATATGTATGTGTTATGTGTATATGTATGTTATGTGTGATTGTATATGTATGTTATGTGTAATTGTATATGTATATGTATGTGTTATGTGTATATGTATATGTATGTGTATATGTATATGTATGTGTATATGTATATGTATGTGTTATGTGTATATGTATATGTACAGTATATGTATGTGTTATATGTACAGTATATGTATGTGTTATGTGTATATGTATGTGTAATGGTATTATGTGTATATGTATGTGTAATGGTATTATGTGTATATGTATGTGTAATGGTATTATGTGTATATGTATGTGTATGTGTTATGTGTATATGTATATGTATGTGTTATGTGTATATGTATATGTATGTGTTATGTGTATATGTATGTGTTATATGTATATGTATGTGTTATGTGTATATGTATATGTATGTGTTATGTGTATATGTATATGTATGTGTTATATGTATATGTATGTGTTATGTGTATATGTATATGTATATGTATGTGTTATGTGTATATGTATGTGTTATGTGTATATTCGTGTATATTATATGCTTCTGTATGTATGTATGTATGTTAACCCTACCCCCTTCTTTTTTTTTTTCCCCAGACGTATGTTCCCGGTAGTAAAAGTCCAGGTGCGAGGACTGGACCCTGATAAAACCTACATGGTGTACCTGGACATGGTGGCCGCCGACACTCGCAGGTACCGCTACGTATATCCCAGGTAAGGGGTTTATTTTATTATATATGTTTTGTTCAATGACAATGAAAACTAACTAAAAGGATAACAAAATAAAAAACTTGTCATAATATTTGCCAGGGTGTTCCTCCTCAAATGGTACTAAAAGCCATGTTGTGTTACGCTTTCCCCTTCACAGTTCCCGTTGGATGGTGGCCGGCACGGGTGAGCCCTTGGGGTCCCAGCCCCCGTACATCCACCCAGACTCCCCCGCCACGGGTGTACAGTGGATGGCAGCACCCGCCATAGCCTTCGACAGGTTGAAACTCACTAATAACAAGACCAAAGAAGTTAGAGGACAGGTAAGCTCTTTTTTTTCTATATTCCAACTACTCCCTCTCGGGGATAGGCTGAGAGCCTGTACATTCAACCGTTATGAACGGTAAAGCCCGTGAGGTCTCGTTCCAGTCTAGGAGGTGAGACATGTGAAGCACTTTTTAGCTGCAATCCAGCCCCTGCCATCTTGCCTTCGCAGGATGCATGGGGCTTAGTTGCTCACTCACGGGCTGCCTTCCTCCAGTGCTTCACTGTCTCACCTCCTAGACTCGGACCCTCACTCTCAGAACGCCACTTATTGAGCAATTAACTCACTAGGCATTGTCCCCCTGTAGCATATTTTGAATATGGGAATATTCATACAGTGCTATTTAATCAAGGAAAATATTACCCTCCGCCAGCAAAGTTGGAGGAGGTTATGTTTTGCCTCTGTATGCTTGTCTGTCGGCCTGTCTGTAAACTAGATATCTCAAAAAGTTATGAGCAGATTTTCACAGAAGTTGATGGGCAGATACGATATGCACTAAGGAAGAAGAGTTGTGTTCGCGAGCGTACCGTCCGTTTTGTTTACATAGTCGCACACTCGCAGTTACATTCGCGTCTAATTTGACTGCTGTTATGTGCCCCTGCTGGTATGACTGCTGTTATGTGCCCCTGCTGGTATTATACAGCATATGTTGATGACAATAAGTCATGGGGTGTGAGGAGGGCAAAGCTCCCCTCAACCCATTATTGTATCACACGGACAGGTGTTGGGTATTTTGTTTTGTTACCGGCAGTGGGATACAATAATGGGTTGAGGTGGGCTTTGCCCCCCTCACCCCCCATGACTTATTGTCATCATCATATAATATATTACCACCATTTAGGAGGTGATCGGTAGAGCACATACCTCCTCTAGTGTTGGCGAAGATACGCACTCTCCGGAGATCCACTCTAGTTTGTTTATGAAAAAAGAAGGGTTCTGCCTCGTATGGGCCAATAAGCCTTCTGCAGATTTCCATTGTTTGTATGTTCTTCTGTTCTTATATTTCTTGTCACATCCAAATAATGTTGTTGTTGAAGTGTAGTGTTTGTCATATAACCTTTGGCAAGAACCATTCACCAGGTTAACACAGGCAGCTCTGCCTTTTGTCTCCTTCATACACACAGAAAAAAACAAAAAATATATATGCGTATCAAAAAGCATGTAAGAGTAGAGAGAGAGAGAGAGAGTAGTGGAGTAGTGTTGTTATCATATACACTTGAGGTTGGTGGGGCGAGAATTGAAGCTGCCTGAGAGATAGTACAACATAGCAGCTAACTGATATACAGTATATACTGTATACTGTACTCTAACATACTACACAGTACTCGCAAATGAACTCAGGTTATATTGATCCATTCATAAACAAACACACACACACACAAATAAACTCAGGTTATATTGATCCATTCATAAACACACACACACAAATAAACTCAGGTTATATTGATCCATTCATAAACAAACACACACACACACAAATAAACTCAGGTTATATTGATCCATTCATAAACACACACACACACAAATTAACTCAGGTTATATTGATCCATTCATAAACAAACACACACACACACACAAATAAACTCAGGTTATATTGATCCATTCATAAACACACACACACAAATAAACTCAGGTTATATTGATCCATTCATAAACAAACACACACACAAATTAACTCAGGTTATATTGATCCATTCATAAACAAACACACACACACACAAATTGAACTCAGGTTATATTGATCCATTCATAAACAAACACACACACACACAAATAAACTCAGGTTATATTGATCCATTCATAAACAAACACACACACACACAAATAAACTCAGGTTATATTGATCCATTCATAAACAAACACACACACAAATTAACTCAGGTTATATTGATCCATTCATAAACAAACACACACACACACAAATTGAACTCAGGTTATATTGATCCATTCATAAACAAACACACACACACACAAATTGAACTCAGGTTATATTGATCCATTCATAAACAAACACACACACACACAAATAAACTCAGGTTATATTGATCCATTCATAAACAAACACACACACACAAATAAACTCAGGTTATATTGATCCATTCATAAACAAACACACACACAAATTAACTCAGGTTATATTGATCCATTCATAAACAAACACACACACACACAAATTGAACTCAGGTTATATTGATCCATTCATAAACAAACACACACACAAATTGAACTCAGGTTATATTGATCCATTCATAAACACACACACACACACACATACTGTACTTGTAAGTGACGTGTTTATCGGTACTACTGTATATGGAATTATGCATGTTTGCGAGTACATTTTTCGTTTTTTAACCTTACCTAACCTAACCTACTTAGCCTAACCTAACCTAAGACACTCTGTTTTTAAGTATTTTGAACATGCGCGTACACTTAAACATAGCATCACTACTTTTACACTTAAGGGGACAGTGGCTGTTTGTTTGATCTATTAATAAATTTATTCATACAGTATATTTTTTTAGTTTCCTCCCTAGACCTGCATCAAGCTTAGAACAACACCCCCTAGACCCCCCTTCAAGATAGATGTGTACACTTTTCGGTAGAAAAATATCCCGGCCAAAGGCGATTCCTCCTAAAATATCCCGGCCAAAGGCGATTCCTCCTAAAATATCCCGGCCAAAGGCGATTCCTCCTAAAATATCCCGGCCAAAGGCGATTCCTCCTAAAATATCCCGGCCAAAGGCGATTCCTCCTAAAATATCCCGGCCAAAGGCGATTCCTCCTAAAATATCCCGGCCAAAGGCGATTCCTCCTAAAATATCCCGGCCAAAGGCGATTCCTCCTAAAATATCCCGGCCAAAGGCGATTCCTCCTAAAATATCCCAGTCAAAGGCGATTCCTCCTAAAATATCCCAGCCAAAGGCGATTCCTCCTAAAATATCCCGGCCAAAGGCGATTCCTCCTAAAATATCCCGGCCAAAGGCGATTCCTCCTAAAATATCCCAGTCAAAGGCGATTCCTCCTAAAATATCCCAGCCAAAGGCGATTCCTCCTAAAATATCCCAGCCAAAGGCGATTCCTCCTAAAATATCCCGGCCAAAGGCGATTCCTCCTAAAATATCCCGGCCAAAGGCGATTCCTCCTAAAATATCCCGGCCAAAGGCGATTCCTCCTAAAATATCCCGGCCAAAGGCGATTCCTCC
Organism: Paralithodes platypus; assembly: GCA_032716605.1. Classification (NCBI taxonomy): domain Eukaryota; kingdom Metazoa; phylum Arthropoda; class Malacostraca; order Decapoda; family Lithodidae; genus Paralithodes; species Paralithodes platypus. The sequence continues at coordinate 59,726,221 of CM064548.1, forward strand.
TAAAAATAGAGGCTCGCTGTCGCTCGTCAGGAAAATATCGAAACCTAAATGGCACGAAGAGTCCTAATATTGACAAAGTAATGGGGTGAAAGGTCATAAAATCCCCAAACTAACGTCTTAGAATCTCAAATCTAGTGGGGCTAAACATTAGGGCGAAGGGGGTCCAGAAAAACTATCTGTCTCCCCCTTAACCCGTTCGGTACCAGTTCCGTCGCTTTAATTTTATACTGGCTACTAATAGACGATTTTAGTGAGCTTAGGAAGGACGTCCACCAATTACAGTATATAAGGCGACAGACCATCTCAAGACACTCTTTTAGCAACCCTATTTCCTGGATGACCTAGATGACTGTGAACTTGTATTTTGTTTTTGCGTGTTCATTGTTTTCTGTTGCGTTGTCCCTATTCTGACTTTGTCTTGAGTCGCCCCCCCCCCCCCCCCCCGAAAAAAAAACACACAAAAAAACAAAACACACACAAATCTGAGTATATTGTACACTCGGATACCATAGTCTCCAGCCCACTCATAAATATTCGTGGACTTCACTTATTTCTATCGATGGAAGCATATCTCTGGAAACCAACTTGTCAATATAATTTTCTGTAAATCAACTAACAAAACTATATATAATATTTATTGAAAAGAAAGTTCAAAAAATCAATCCAGGTTGTTATAATTGCATAAAGAAACACATAGGGTGTCCACGAAAGTCTATGAGTGGGCCAGAGACTATGGTATCCGATTATTATTATTATTATTATTATTATTATTATTATTATTATACCATATTTTCTTGCCAGTCTTTATAAAATCGTCAACATGTAGCAGAAATCGAACGAAAGAGACGTAGCTGGTACAGAAGGGGTTAAGGGAGCCCACCTCGCTTTTTGCCTTTTTCTCTCCCTCTCTCTTTGGCTTGTATCCATTTGGCCCCATTCAGCCTACTGTTTTAGGGCGTTTACCCCCATCCAAGTGTCAATATTTTCCGCGAGCCAGCATATATATTTTTTGTTTTGACAGCAAGCTAAATTTGTAAATTTTTCGATAGAAAAATGTCTCCGGCGAAGCCGGATTTCTCCATACAATGCTGGATCGCTATCGCTCGCCAGGAAGAAATCGACACCTGTATGGGGATAAACGTCTTAAAACAGTTGGCTGAATGGGGCCGAATGGTTACAAGCCAGGAAAAGAGAGAAAAGGAGAGAAATATACAAAAAAGCTGGTGACCCCCTTAAGGGTGTTATCTTAGGAGAGAATGGCAAATGGACCAATCAGGGAATGGCAGGTCTTACAGAGGAATGTTATGTTGGTAGAAGATAGTTGTGGGAGTACACTGGTATTATTTAAAGCGCTAGGGGCTGTTTTTTTGGTCTATTCATTCATAAGTTCCTATGTTTTTTTTATTGTTCTCGCTAGATCTGCCTCAAACTGAGAAAACCCCCCCGTCGACACCCCCCCCCCCCCCCCCCCCCCGAGATATTGTTGTACATTTTTTGGTAGAAAAATGTCCCGACCAAAGGCCGATTCCTCCTATAATTACAGGCTCGCTATTGCTCGCCACGAAAAAATCGACACCTAAATGGCACGATAAGTCTTAAAATTGACAACGAAATGGAGCTAAATGTGTTAAAATCGCCAAACTAAAAGGCCGAGCGTCTTAAAATTTCAAAACTAATGGGGCTAAGCACGAGGGAGAAAGGGGTCCAGAAAACCGGCCCATCTCAAATTAGGAGGAACAGGCGTTTGGCTGGGGCGTTTTTCTACCGAAATATGAACAAATCTACCTCGAAGGGTGATCTACCTCGAAGGGTGATCTACCTCGAAGGGTGATCTACCTCGAAGGGTGATCTACCTCGAAGGGTGATCTACCTCGAAGGGTGATCTACCTCGAAGGGTGATCTACCTCGAAGGGTGATCTACCTCGAAGGGTGATCTACCTCGAAGGGTGATCTACCTCGAAGGGTGATCTACCTCGAAGGGTGATCTACCTCGAAGGGTGATCTTGGGAGTATTTTGGGTTTTACTTAAAAAATATAATATTCTATTTTTTTTTAAATTTCACCACAAGCTTAGAAGAACACCCCCTAGACCCACCTTCAATATAAATGTGTACATTTTTCGGTAGCAAAATGTTCCGGGCCGATTCCTCTTAAAATTGCAGGCTCGCTATCGCTTGCTAGGAAATAATCGACACCTAAATGGCACGAAAGGTCTTAAAATTGACAACGAAATGGGGCAAAAAGTGTTAAAATCGCCAAACTAATGGGCGTTCGGTCTTATAATCTCAAAACCAGTGGGGCTAAACATTAGGGAGAAGGGGGTCCAGAAAAACGGTCTGCCTCCCCTTAAGGTTCCATTTGGGAGTGTTGTGTGATAGATAGATAGGTGGATAGGTAGGTAGATGGATGGATAGATAGGTAGAGAGAGAGAGAGAGAGAGAGAGCGTGTGTTGGAAGCCTGCGAGTGAGTATGTGTTTGTTTGTGCGAATGTTTGTGTACACTTGCGAATAAGTGTGTGTGTGTGTGTGTGTGTGTTGTTTATGTATGTGTTATTAATGTGTGTGCGAGAGAGAGCGAGTGTGTGTGTGTTTGTGTACGTACATGTGTGTAGGTTATGTATGTGTATCTCCAGAGTGGGGTGTTGTGTCTCATTATCTAATCTGTGGGTCTTCTGTCGAGGTATGTGGGGGGGGGGTTGTGGAGGTGTGTGGGGGGGGGAGGTATGTGGGGATTGTGGAGGGGGGGAAGGTATGTGGGGATTGTAGAGGGGGGGAAGGTATGTGGGGATTGTGGAGCCCCCCTCCACAATCCCCAGGTATGTGGGGATTTCGGAAGTAAGGGGATATGTGGGAGGGGAGTATGTGGGGGTTTGTGGATGTGTGTTGGTGAGGGGAGGGAAGGTGGGGATTGTGGAGGTGTGTTGGTGGGGATTGTGGTGGTGTGTTGGTGGGGGAGGGAAGGTGGGGATTGTGGTAGTGTTTTGGTGGGGGAGGGAAGGTGGGGATTGTGGAGGTGTGTTGGTGGGGAAGGGACGGTGGTGGGGATTGTGGTGGTGGGGGGGGGAAGATGGGGGGATTGTGGAGGTGTGTTGGTGGGGGAGGGGAGGTGGGGGGATTGTGGTGGTGTGTTGGTGGAGGGAGGGAAGGAGGTGGTGCGGATTGTGGAGGTGTGTTGGTGGGGGGAGGGGAGGTGGGGGTTTGTGGTGGTGTGTTGGTGGAGGGAGGGAAGGTGGTGGTGGGGATTGTGGAGGTGTGTTGGTGGGGGAGGGAGGGAATCACTCTTGATCTATACCTCTCCAGCAACGTCCATGCTTCACTCCTTAAACATCGCACTGCCTAAAAACGTAAATTAGCTGAAATTCTTCATAAACTGACCATTTAACCTCACCTCCCACTCTGTGATTGTACAGCCTATGTGGTGGATGTGTTCTTTTATTTATAAATTATGATTTTACTTAAGCGTTGTTTCCACATAGTGATTTGGATTAGTTGTTTTGTCTTTTTACTGTGTTCGTATACGTTTTGGTTTGTTTATTTTGCAAGTTTTACATTATAATTGCACCCTTTCAAAGCCATAACCTAACTCTTCACCTCATTTACCTACAGATGTCGTTGCTCACACAGAGTTCCAAACATATTGACCAAACTCTGCAACATTGCACACGTTATCACTCATCAGAATTGTATCATCGTCAAACAACAGCACAGGCAACTTCCACTCTCTTCCTTCACCTAAGCCGGAGTCACACGAGCCCTTTTTCGAGCAATATTTACGGGCAATTATGTTCTGGAAGCTTAAAAAATTACACTTCATCAGAATTCAGCCGCCTGACATAATCTACCTTCAGTCTAGTTTCCGATACCAGTGCCAAAAAAAAAACGTCCCGAAACAATACGAGAAAAAAATATACTAAGCATTCATTGGGACATCATGCACCCTTTACTTGCTTTAAGGGGAGATTTCCACTTGAGGGACTTTTCTTTTAACTCCTTTCTCCCTCATGTTTAGCCTCATTGCTTTTGAGATTTTAAGACGTTCGCCCCATTATTTTGGCGATTTTAAGAACTTTCGCCCAATTTCTGTCAATTTTAAGAACTTTCGTGCCATTTAGGTGTCGATTTTTCCAGGCGAGCGATAGCGAGCCTATAATTTAAGAGGAGCCGGCCTTCGGCCGGGAAATTTTTCTACCGAAAAATGTACAAATTTATCTTGAAAGGGGGTCAAGGGAGTGTGATTATAAACTTGATGGATGTCTAGGGAACAAACTAAAAACCTCCCCTTAAGTGGCTGAATTCTGATATAACTGAAATTTCAAAGATGGCAGCATACAATTGCTCTGAACAATTGACGGAAAAAGCGCTCGTGTGACACCGCCTTAACACAACGAAAGACTAGCCATTGTCACACTTATAATTAATTCACTATAGTTCAGGGGACGTTTCTTTTTCTGGACCCCATTTTCCCTCATATTTAGTCACATTAGTTTAAAGATTTTTAAGACGTTAGCTTGGCGATTTTAAGACCTCTTCTCCCATGTTTTTTTGTCCCGTAACCTAAATAATTGACCACTATAAGGCAGTTGGAGCTGTAGACATCGATAATTAACAGAGCTATCACCTAAATTGCCGTTTTAGTGCTTATATAAATACATAAAACCCAATTCAACATACATTTATCCATTAGAAACATACATTGTTATTGTATTGCTGTTTACCATCGATGTGCATGGCTCCAACTTCCTTATAGCCTGAAATTCGCAGGTGGTCAATTGTATCTTATGTTGACAAGCACAACCAAAACACCAGCCGTTGTCACACTTACAACAACACCCTTGATACGAGCGGTGTGAACATCCCTCCACCCCCATGGACACCCCTCCTCCCATCCAGTGATACCGATACCCCAGCTGATACCCCGGGGCACTTGTGAGAAGGGGGGGGGGGCACTTGTGAGGAGGGCAAGCGCTATCTCTCCCCCCCACCAGGTGATATGACTCTCAGGAGACGTCTTTGGGTGGAGATAGTAAAGAGATAAAGGTAAACACACTCTCGCAGCCACCGACACTTAAGGGGAGATCTCCACTAGAGGGATTTTTTTCTTGACCCCTTTCTCCTTCATGTTTAGCCCCATTGCTTTTGATATTATAAAACGTTCGCCCCGTTAGTTTGGCGATTTTAAGAACTTTCACCCCATTTTAAGACCTTTCGTGCCATTCAGGTGTCGATTTTAGCCTGGCGAGCGATAGCGAGCCTGTAACTTAAGAGGAAACGGCCTTCGGCCGGGACATTGTTCTACCGAAAAATGTACAAATTAATCTTGAAAGGGACTCAAGGGGGTGTAATTTTAAGCTTGCTGGAGGTCTAGGGAACAAACTAAATGCCTCCCCTTAACACTATCTGGACCGACGGATTCTGGGCTATTACGATTTTGTTTTCTTTTTTCAATTTGTATATTTGGTATATTTTGTGTATATAATAAAGTGATATATAAAGTGATGTGAAGCTCTCTTAACCCTATATGGGGCTGGGTTCTCTCCTGTATATAATAAAGTGATATATAAAGTGATGTGAAGCTCTCTTAACCCTATATGGGGCTGGGTTCTCTCCTGTATATAATAAAGTGATATATAAAGTGATGTGAAGCTCTCTTAACCCTATATGGGGCTGGGTTCTCTCCTGTATATAATAAAGTGATATATAAAGTGATGTGAAGCTCTCTTAACCCTATATGGGGCTGGGTTCTCTCCTGTATATAATAAAGTGATATATAAAGTGATGTGAAGCTCTCTTAACCCTATATGGGGCTGGGTTCTCTCCTGTATATAATAAAGTGATATATAAAGTGATGTGAAGCTCTCTTAACCCTATATGGGGCTGGGTTCTCTCCTGTATATAATAAAGTGATATATAAAGTGATGTGAAGCTCTCTTAACCCTATATGGGGCTGGGTTCTCTCCTGTTTCACTCCATTGGTTTGGAGATATTTCTATCTAAATGTGTACATTTTCCTAACGAAAAACGTGAAAAATTAGCTTGAGGGGGGTCTAGGTGGGCATATTAAGGGGAGATAATATCCACTTGAAGGATTTTTTTTTCTTGACGCCTTTCTCCCTCATGTTTAGCCCCATTGTTTTCCTAATGTTAAGACGTTCGCCCCATTATTTTGACGATTTTCAGAACTTTCAACCCATTTCTGTCAATTTCAAGACCTTTCGTGCCAATTAGGTGTCGATTTTATCCTGGCGAGCGATAGCGAGCCTGTAATTTAAGAGGAACCGGTTTTCAGCCGGGACCTTTTTCTACCGAAAAATGTACAAATTTATCTTGAAAGGGGCTCAAGGGGGGTGTAATCTTAAGCTTGAAGGATATCTACGGACCAAACTAAAAACCTCCCCTTAACGTTTGCATGAAGTATAGGAAGGCGTTGTTGTTAGCCTAGGGAACAAAATAAAATACTTGGCTCGAAAAATATACATAATTGATATATATACAGTATATAATAGAACCCCCTTCAAGCTAATTTTTTACGTTTTTCGTTAGGAAAATGTACACATTTAGATAGAAATATCTCCAAACCAATGGAGTGAAACAGGAGAGAACCCAGCCCCATATAGGGTTAAGAGAGCTTCACATCACTTTATATATCACTTTACTATATACAGGAGAGAACCCAGCCCCATATAGGGTTAAGAGAGCTTCACATCACTTTATATATCACTTTATTATATACAGGAGAGAACCCAGCCCCATATAGGGTTAAGAGAGCTTCACATCACTTTATATATCACTTTACTCTATACAGGAGAGAACCCAGCCCCATATAGGGTTAAGAGAGCTTCACATCACTTTATATATCACTTTATTATATACAGGAGAGAACCAGCCCCATATAGGGTTAAGAGAGCTTCACATCACTTTATATATCACTTATTATACAGGAGAGAACCAGCCCCATATAGGGTTAAGAGAGCTCACATCACTTATATATCACTTTATTATATACAGGAGAGAACCCAGCCCCATATAGGGTTAAGAGAGCTTCACATCACTTTATATATCACTTTATTATATACAGGAGAGAACCCAGCCCCATATAGGGTTAAGAGAGCTTCACATCACTTTATATATCACTTTATTATATACAGGAGAGAACCCAGCCCCATATAGGGTTAAGAGAGCTTCACATCACTTTATATATCACTTTATTATATACAGGAGAGAACCCAGCCCCATATAGGGTTAAGAGAGCTTCACATCACTTTATATATCACTTTATTATATACAGGAGAGAACCCAGCCCCATATAGGGTTAAGAGAGCTTCACATCACTTTATATATCACTTTATTATATACAGGAGAGAACCCAGCCCCAATAGGGTTAAGAGAGCTTCACATCACTTTATATATCACTTTATTATATACAGGAGAGAACCCAGCCCCATATAGGGTTAAGAGAGCTTCACATCACTTTATCGTCATCTGTCGCTCGGAAATGTCAGCCTGGTAAACACTTGTCATTCTGTTGTCTTCTGTGTCATTAAATTAAGGGGAGGTATTTAGTTTCTTCCCTAGACCTCCATCAAGCTTAAAATTACACCCCCTTGAGTCCCTTTCAAGATAAATTTGTACATTTTTCGGTAGAAAAATGTTCCGGCCGAAGGCCGGTTCCTCTTATATTACAGGCTCGCTATCGCTCGCCAGGATAAAATTGACACCTGAATTGCACGAAAGGTCTTAATATGGGGTGAAAGTTCTTAAAATCGCTAAACTAATGGGGCAAACGTTTTATAATATCAAAATCAATGGGGCTAAACATGAGGGAGAAAGGGGTCAAGAAAAAAATCCCTCAAGTGGAGATCTCCCCTTAATACTGTATACATTTGTGTATGAGTTCTTTATAGTTTGCACCCTAGATCCTCATTAAAAAAAAAAAAAAAAAAAAAAATAGAGTAGGCCTATATATATTTGTATATTTATCGTTACAAAAAATGACCCCTAAACATACGATTGGATGTGGAAATTCTGGGACAAGTGGAGTGTTTTAAGTATCTAGGGGTGATAAGCAGGGACGCAGGTGTGGGAATGGAGGTAAGATAGAGAGTGTGTGAGGGAAGAAAAGTTTTCGGAGCAATGGGAAGTATGTGGCAGGTGAGAAATCTCAAAATGAAAGCTAAAAGTCCAATGCATCAAGGGATAGTTGTACCAATAGTGATGTATGGGGCTGAGACATGGGGTCTGCCACCATCTGAATGTACAAGAGATAAGAAGGTTGGATGTTGTTGTTGTTGTTCCCGAAGCTGCCTGGCCGAACAGCCCCAAGGCCCCGAGCAAGGCCAAGGCCATAAACGAGCGCCCCCACAGAACCCTCCCTGCCGTTGGATGTGATGGAGATGAGCTACTTGAGGAATATGTGTGGAGTAACACATGTAGAGACAGATTGAGGAATGAAGAGGTACGTAGAAGAGTGGGACAACAGGAACCCTTATCGGCCAGAGTGGAAGGAAGGGTGCTGAGCTGGTATGAACATGTTGAATGAATGGGAGATGAAAGACTTACAAAGGGAATATGAGTCAGAAAGAAGGGGAAATACTGTAGATTGAGAGGAAGACTTCGGTGGAGATGGAGAGATAGTGTGAAGAAGATATAGAGATGACTGAAGAACAGGCAAGAGATGTGGTGATGAATAGGAATGAGTTGAGAATGCTTGTGAATAGATGAGTGATAATGCTGCCGTAGGGAGTGAGGTCCGGGCGCCGGTTGGACTAGATAATAGTCCGTCAGGCGCCCGGCCCGGTGAGCCTGTTTATATATGAAGGGTCCTGCCTGGAAGCATGGGGGTGGGCATTGTGGTGTAATTCCGTCACGTGTCTGCCTGCTGTGACCGGAAACTCTCCGAGAGATCTGGGACCTGGGAATCTTTTGCTGGAGACCCCTCATGGTCCTTGGACTTTGGGGTTTTTCCTGGGCGACCTAGATGGGTGGAATTTTCTATTTATATTTTATTTTGTTGTTTCTGTTCAGGCACTGTCTCGAGTCAGCCACCCCCAAGCTATGAGGTAGGTGCCTGAGTACATACATACATACATACATACATACATACATACATACATACATACATACATACATACATAAACAAATGCCCCGGCCGAAGGCCAGTCCCTCCTATATTACAGCCAGGAAATAATCGACATCTAAATAGCACGAAAGGTCTTAATAATGACAAAGAAATGGTGCCAACGGTCTTAAAATCGCCAAAATAATGGGACGAACGTGTTACAATCTCAAAACTAATGGGGATAAACATGAGGGAGTTGGGGTTTAGTAAAGCGACACATACCCCCATTAAGACCGCCATCTTTAATTATCACCGGTTGGACTGGAGAGGTATGTACTTGAAGCCTTGACCAAGGGGGGGGGGGGGGGGGGGGGATTTATAGTACAGGACCCCAATGGAAATACCCTTAATTGGCCTTGTTGGGCTTTCTATCCTTAGCTGGCGAGCTTTAAGAACTATTATTTGTATTATAATTATATATTGTCATTGAAGGAGGTGTTTTTCTGGACCCCCTTCTCCCTCATGAATAGCTCCATTACTTTTGAAAATTTAAGATGTTCGCCCCATTAGTTTAGTTATTTTTTAAACTTTTCGACAGAATTGTCAAACAGGGCATGGCTAATTTTAGTGTTTGTGTGTGTGTGTGTGTAGGTGTGGGTGTGCGCGCGTGCTCAAGTATTGGTGGGTTCATGGGTACACATTAAATAATATGTGTAGGTTTATGTGTGAAAGTAGATTTAGCTGACATTATAACTTACACACATTTTCAAATACTTATAAACGGTGTTGTGGGTTAGGTTAGATTAAGTTAAGTCTCATCTTGATAGTTTTACATGTTTCAAAAAGGAAAAATTTATTTGAGATGACGGGGCTCAAGGAAAATGAGCCAAGACATATCCAGAACCTGCTCCCGTATGTAGAAGAGCCCCCAACATAAACCTGTAGAATTGCCTCCATCAAAAGCAAGAGGAGAGGAAAGAATAAGTTTACCCTTAGACAAGAAACCAACCTACAGCAGTTTCCCCTACCACCACCAAAAGGTAAACACAGCCTACTACCTGGGCAGAGCAAATACGCGCCGCTCCCCCACGTTAATCCCTTCCGGCTGAGGCATCAAAATGCTCCCCACCAGAAGTGAGAAATCCCAACCAGAACCGGATTTAAACTACGACGAGAATTACTTTATGGAATTAAGACATCAACCTCCTCAATTTCCACACATCTACCCAGACGGAAATAACCACCACTACAACTACGAGGAGAACCAACAACGACAGGAACATTATTCACCCTCATAACGAAAGCATTGCGTAATACATACCAAATGTTTAAGAACAATTAAAACTGTAAATTAATTATCATTCACTTATCCAAGCTTTCTAATACTTACTTTTAATATTAATTAATAAAGAATACCATTACCTATGTAACCTTATATGTACTAACTTGTAAGACCTTTAATAACCGAACAATAATCCAAAACCTGTAATTCACATGCCTCTCATATTCCAAAACGCACTAACCGAATACCAAATTAAAAACTGAATATTACCTGCCTGAAACAAGATATTGTTAGGCAAAGTTGACTCCACTTTCGGGTACCTCTCCTTCGGGCGAACGTGTTTAATAGCTGGAAACAAGTCAACTCGGAGAATACTTCCGTAGGGGTTAGCCTAACTCCCCTTAAAGAGTATCTGCAAGCTGTGTTTGTGTGCAGTGACCAAGAGCGACCATTCTAGTTAGTGTGTGTGAAGGAAGCGTCCCCCTAGTGTCAACAGGCAGTTGGACATCCTACTCAGTCGCAACGTGTGACCAGATCTCTCAAGGCTCCTACTTCTATACTTCAACCAAATTAAGTGCCTCTTGTTCGATCCTATTGTTTTTATGATTATTGCGAAGGTTAAGATATGCTAAGTGTTCGAATTAACGTCATTTAAGAGATTATTTATTCTCGCCTTCTAGCAATCGTCACTCGTGTTGAGAGAACATAACATATTCTATATGTGGGATTGATATATCTATATTCCTTAACATGATATTTCTTATACTTCATATACGGGTTATAGATATATTCGTTCGGGAAATATACATATACACTACACGTAAATACCAGTGAACACTCTACCAGATGTTATTCTATTTGATGGTATTAGCTGGGTACGTAATTGTATGTGTAAGTGTCCACGGAGAGTGTTTATTATCAGTCTCTTATGAAGACTAGTTTTATGCTTATGCTTCCTGATGTCAAACTCAGTTTAATCCTTCATTTAAATATAAACTCCTGTCAGTACCACGTCGTGTTAATTCTCCCCGGCGAGATCTTCAGCCCTACACACAGGCCAATATAATGTATTACCAGTTCATTGAATTTATACTCATTATTGTAACTCTATGAGTTAATTTAGATTAATATAATCTATTGTATTGATTTAACGTCAAATTATTCAGTGTTCATCTGATATCCTATATTCTCCATATACTCCGATCACTGTGTGTGTGTCTCCGCAGTCTTATGTACTACCTCATTCACTGGCTACCTCGTGTTTGTTATTCACCAGGATATCCTATACCTCTCTGTGCATGTTTTTGCGAGGTTTCTATAGTTATCATATTTATGTTTTATTGATGCTATTATACAATTACCATATATATATTTGATTCCTGTGAATTATGAAGCAGGAATAATATTATTCATACTATTATTCTATTGATGATACCCTAAGCGTCTATCTATCTATCTATCTATTGCCTGACGCCGTGATCCCCAAAGGGGTGGCCACGAGCGAACCGCCCCCATGCACTTCTGTCCCCAGTCAGTCGACGCCCCTCCTCCCACCCAGCACCGCCTTCATTCATATACTTCCTCACTCCATCCTTCCACCTCTCCCTTGGTGCACCTCTCCCTCTCTGTCCTTCCACCTCGCTCTCGTACACCCTCTTAGTCAATCTCTCGCTTTCCATACGTTCCATATGGCCGAACCATCTCAAGTTGTTCCTTTTCAGGCGAAGTTTAAAAGAATCAACGGTGCTGCAGCCTATGACATCTCGGGGAAGCCCATTCCACAAGTTGACAACTCGATTGAAGACAAAATTCTTAGACTCGTGTGAGTTAAAAGATGTACCAATAATTTTGCAACCGTTCCCCCGCGTGTAATTTGATTGGTCGATTGTGAAATATTTATTACAGTTCATGTCGTCGATGCCTTTGATGATTTTGAACACTTGAGAGAGAGAGAGAGAGAGAGAGAGAGAGAACGTGTGATGAGAGTAGTCATATGAGGCGTCTATGGTAACAGCTGCCCTCTTCAACACGCCATTCAAGTTTACACACACACACACATACATACATACATACATACACACACACATTCACATCATACAAACAACACACACACACACACAAACACACACATAGGCCTACACATATACGTTACAATAACATTACACACACACATCACATCACAATAACAACAACACACATACACACTACACACACAACGCAATAACAACACACACACATACATACACGTCACAATAACAACACACACACACACACAACACAATAACAACACACACACATACATACACGTCACAATAACAACACACACATACCCACACACACACACAGTCACACACACACACACACACTAGATCATTCACATTAACAGGTAACCATTGGACTTCCATTGACACATCGGGTATCATGTTAAGGCGGTGTCACACGAGCGATTTGTCCGTCAATTTTTACGGGCAATTGTTGTCTGGTACATTCAAAATACAAGTTTCATATGAATTAAAGTACCTAACATAATCTAACTTCGATCTACTTTCCGATTCCCATGTAAAAATATCCCTAAATATCACCAGAAAAAACTTGCTCATAGAAAATTGACGGAAAAAGCGCTCGTGTGACAGTGGCTTATCAATCAGTACTACATGTTCACCTTGGAGGAAGTATACTGAAGGAGGAGGTGTCAGGTTAAAACAGTGAAGCCAACACCCGAGCTCCGACCTTCTAGTACCTTAACCCCTTCTATACCGGAGACATCCTTTTCCCTATATTTTGGCTACTATTAGACGATTTTATTCAGCTCGGGAAGGAAGTCTACCAATTAAAAAGCTATAGACTATCTCAATGTATCCTTTTAGCTACCATATAACCTTCTTAAACTACATACAATCGTCTAAATATATCCTAAATCAAATACAAATGACGTCACCGGTACAGAAGGGGTTAAGGGGAGATTTGTTTTATTAATTTTGTTTTTCTTAGTTTCCTTCCTAGACCTTTATCAAGGTAAAAAAAAAAAAAAAAAAAAAAATCTATATTATATGTGTGCATTATTTTGGTAGACAAAATGTCCAGCCAAAGGCCGGTTCCTCCTAAATTGTAGGCTCGTTATCGCTCGCCAGGAAAAGTTTCGACACCTAAATAGCACGAAAATTCTTATAATTGACAAATAAATAGGGTACTTTAAAATCGCCAAAGTAATAGAGCGAATGTCTAAACAAATTGTTTGGGTGGTGGTGGTGGTGGTGTTGTTTGTGGTGGTGGTGTATGTAATATTGGTGGTGATGGTGTAGGTGTTGGTGGTGTATGTAATGATGGTGGTGTTGTTATCGTCCGTAACTTGGGGTGGCGGGGACATCACAGGGCACCGCTATACTGAAGATGGCCCGATAACACACACAGATACCCCCGGGGGAGATAATACGGTAGTCCAGATAGTAACGGAGGAACGAGGGGTGGGGAGAGAGTGATGAGGGGGAGGGATTTATAGGAAGGGGAGGCGACAGAGTGGGAGATGGAGGGACTGATACGGAATGGTAGAGGAGGGAGGGAGTGATAGGTGGGAGGGGAGGGGTTGGCAGAGGAGGGAGGGGTGAAGAGGGACTGGGAGAGGGAAGGATAGGTGGGAGGGGAGGGGTGAAGAGGGATTGGGAGAGGGAAAGCGTGATAGGTGGGAGGGGTTGAGGTGGAGGGGTTGAAGGATGAGAAATGGGAGGGGATTGTCCTCTGGTGTAAGGGGGGGGGGGGGGGTGTTGAGAGGTGGAAGGGGGCTGTCTTCTTAGCGTTTCACCGGTGTCTTCTCTGGTATAATAAAGGTATACAAGATCGTTGGGTATAATTATAGTGATATACCTTTCTAACTGATATAAGATGAGTTAATCACCACCAATATACCATTAAAAGGGTGAATTGTTATGGACACTTTACACACCCTTTTCATACCAATATAATTTAGTGTGAGGACGCCAAATCAAAATATGTCTGTGTTACCATACGGGGAACGTGCGGTCTGTGCCACACGCGTGACTATATAACTTCATTCATTAACCGCATGCCCATATAACACACACACACACACACACACACACACACACACACACACACACACACACTCCTCTCACTCTCTCTCTTTCTCTCTTTTTCGCACCTTTAGCAGCAGATCCACCAGTCCCCAGAGTGCAAAACTAGATTTCAGATGTGCAAATTTTGAAGGCCTTTTGGGAAGCTTGTCCCAGATCAGACTTGAGGGTGAGAATGATAATGCGATTTGGTGCTCATTCAAAGAGCAGTTTATGAATCTACAAGCTGCATTTGGTGCTCATTCAAAGAGCAGTTTATGAATCTACAAGCTGCATTTGGTGCTCATTCAAAGAGCAGTTTATGAATCTACAAGCTGCATTTGGTGCTCATTCAAAGAGCAGTTTATGAATCTACAAGCTGCATTTGGTGCTCATTCAAAGAGCAGTTTATGAATCTACAAGCTGCATTTGTTCCTACTAAAATTACCAAATCAGGCTCAACCCAACCAAAATGGTTCACAAGTGACATAGCTTCAGCAATTAGAAGGAGAAAGGTTGCATACAGAAAGTCCAATAGAAGTCAAGATCAAAGATATTTAGATTCCTTCAAAAATATGTGTAGAAGAGTGAAATTTCCCATAAAGAAAGCAAAGCGGAATAAAGAACTCAGGGGTGCAGCCTTCTACAAAGAGAGTCCTAAAGAGTTCTTCAGCTATGTGAACAGCAGGAAGCCATTCAAAAGTAGCATTGGACCTCTAAAGGGTCCAACAGGTCAACTACAAACCTCTGACACTGATATAGCTAAATCCCTAAACGACTATTTTGCCTCAGTATTCATAAGGGAAAATACCAGTGACATGCCTAGTCCAGGATTAGTGCATGAGGGTGAAGTTCTTAGCAGAATTAGATGTACCCCAGAGGAGGTAGCAAAAAGAATAGATAAGTTAAATAGGTTCAAATCATCCGGCCGAGATAGCTTTCTTCCCCGAGTTGTAGGAGAAGTGCGAGATAAAATTACACGTTTCTTGCCAGATATCTTCAATAAATCTCTAGAAAATGGAGAAGTCCCTGAACACTGAAAACTAGCCAATGTGACCCCAAATTTTAAGAAAGGGGATCATGAGTGTCCCAAGAATTATCGGCCAATTAGTTTGACTTCTATCATAGTAAAACTCTTAGAAGTGATACTAGTAAACAAGATAGTTGACTACCTAGAAAATCACAATTTAATTACAGATTCCCAACATGGATTCAGGCAACACCGATCATGTCTTACCAATTTGCTGGAATTTTTCCATAAAATACTGAGTAAGTATGACAAAAGTAAAGCCATAGACATCCTTTACTTAGATTTTCAAAAAGCTTTTGACAAAGTACCTCATTGCAGGCTAATGTCAAAACTGAGTGTGCTAGGTATCAATACAGAGGTCACAAACTGGATAGACAGTTGGCTAACAGGTAGACAACAACGAGTGGTAATCAATGCTGTTTCTTCTGAGTGGACTCCAGTAGCTTCTGGAGTTCCGCAGGGATCTGTCTTTGGCCCACTACTGTTTATCATATATGTCAATGACATCGATATTGGTCTGTTGAGTGTGATCTCCAAGTTTGCAGATGGCATAAAGCTTGGAATTAATGTGAAAAACCCCAAAGGGGTTGAACAGCTCAGGAACAGCTCAACAGACTGGGTGAATGGTCGGAGACATGGCAGTTGCCTCTAAACTTGGAAAAGTGCAAAGTGATGCATATCGGCCAAGCAAACCCCAATTCAGGCTATTCACTATTAGGAATACCTCTGGAAGTGACTGACTTGGAAAAGGATTTGGGTGTTCTGATTACCAGTGACCTAAAGTTTTCCAAGCAGTGCATTGAAGTAGAGAAGAAAACTCAGAAATTATTGTTAAGAGGCAATTTAAGTATTGAAATAAGGAAATAGTCCTCACACTTTACAATGCTCTGATACGGCCTCTCCTGGAGTATGCTGTCCAATTCTGGTCTCCAACACTCGGGAAAGATATAGAGCGACTGGAAAGAGTACAAGCTAGGGATACAAAGCATATTCCATCGCTTAGAAGAATGAGCTATGAAAACCGGTTGAGAGCTCTTGATCTCTTCCCGTTGGAGACATGCAGACTACGTGGTCAGCTCATTGAAGTTTTTAAAATACTTACTGGGTTTGACAATGTGGGTTATAGCAAAATGTTTAGCCTCAATATGAATACAACACGCAACCTTGACTGGAAATTAGAATTTAAAAGCTTCAGCACTAGTATTTGTGGACACTTTTTCACAAATAAGATCTGTTCTACCTTGAACAAACTTCCCTCCGAAGTTGTAAATAGTTCTTCAGTAGAGCAGTTCAAGAAGAGAATAGACATAAGTTTGCACACTGTAAATAGTGTAGTGCACTAAACAGTCTCTCTCCTTCCACTTCGAGTATCTCCTCGGAATGGACCACAAGGAGACTCTGAGATACTAAGTATTCCTTGTATCTCTCTTTCTCTCTCACTCTCACGCTCTCTCTCTCTATCACTCACTCACTCACACACTCACACTCTCTCTCTCTCTCAGTCAGTAGCAGGTGAGGGTGTAAAGTCCCGCCCTTGGTGAAGAGACTCGCCCTTATCTCTAATCTCTCACAGTATAATATCTCGGCCGTTCCTTGGGGGGCTATCATCGTATTGGGTTTAAGGGGGGAGGGTTCACTTTTTGGCCGATTTTTCCATGTATTCGTTACTTTTCTAGTTTCCTCCCTAGACCTCCATCAAATTTTAAAAATAAAACATCCATTAGATCCCCCTTCTAGATTAATTTGTAATTTTTTCGGTAGAAAAATGTCCGGGCCGAAAGCCGGTTCTTCCCACATTACAGGCTCACTATCGTTCGCCAAGGAAAAAATCGACACCTAAATAGCACGAAAGGTCTAAATATTGACGAAGAAATAGGGCGAAAGGTCTTAGAATCGACTAACTAATGGGGCGAACATCTTAACATCTGAAAACTAATGGGGTTAAACATGAGGAAGAAAGTGGTCCAGAAAACCGGCCCATCCCCCCTTAAGGAAGGTGACCTGTTTTTTGTTCTCTCCGTTTCTCTCTTTCTCTGGCTTTTATCCATTCGGCCCCATTCAGCCTTCTGTTTTAAAATGTCTATCCCCATCCAGGTGTCGATTTATTCCTGGCGAGCGATAGCGAGCCAGCATTGTATGAAGAAATCCGGCTTCGGAGAAATCTTTCTATCGAAAAATGTACAAATTTAGCCTGCTGTCAATTTTTTTTTTAAGTATGCTGGCTCGCAGGAAAAAAATCGACACCTGGATGGGGATAAACGTCTTAAAACAGTAGGCTGAATGGAAACGAATGGATAGAACCAAGAGAGAGAGAGAGAGAGAGAGAGAGAGAGAGAGAGAGAGAGAGAGAGAGAGAGAGAGAGAGAGAGAGAGAAACAAAAATAACGAGGTGGACCCCTTAATTATTGTTGAAGATTTGGATTCATCCAACCATTGTCAAGCAAGACCTTTTTAGTTTGCCCTCAAGAGTAAAAGAAAACGTCTTCCTAGTTCCCCTTCAAGCTAAAAAAAGAACATTGATAAATACGAACAATAAGAAATAAATAAATATATATACCCCCCTCCCCCCCCCCCCCAGACCCCTTCAAGCTCTTAAGGGAAACAAAATAGAAACTATGTAATTAAAGCAAACGGCTGGAGGTTTAATACAGTTGGATGCAAAATGGCAGACATACGGTATGTCCGCCATTTTGCTTCCAGTTCATTAGATTGATCAACAGGTGTAGGCTACCGTTTTTTTCCCAGCTGATGGTAAATTGAATCCCTTAGCAACTGATTTATTAATAATTAATGGAAACACATAGAAAACTACTATGTCTCTGCCTCATAGAAATACCAAGTTTTCATAATTAAGAGGACATTGAAATTTACATTCAGCTGGAAGTAAATAGACTATAGTAACAGTAAGGATTCTAAATTATATTGATGGTCACTGGCAAGATATTTGGAGTGTCTGCTATGGCCCAGATCTAGCCAGCAATCGAACGAATCGGACGAAAACTATATAAATCTAATTCTAAATGTACGACTGGATGGAGATATGCTGGAACAAATGGAGTGTCTTACATATCTAGGAGGAGTGATAAGCAGGGACAGCAGGTGTGGGAATGGACGTAAGACAGAGGTAGTGTGAGGGAAGGAAAGTTTTCAGAGTAATGGGAAGTATGTGGAAGGTTAGAAGTCTCGGAAAGAAAGCTAAAAGTGCAATGTATCAAGGGATAGTTGTACCAACAGTGATGTATGGGTTGAGACATGGCGTCTAAATGTACAAGAGAAAAGAAGGTTGGATGTGATGCAGATGAGCTGCTTGAGGAGTATGTGTGGAGCAACCCATACAGACAGATTGAGGAATGAAGAGGTCAAAGTTCCAGCTGACCCACCCTCGCTCTGGGGCTCGCATAATTATCTGGCAATACTGGTGTAAGAAGGAGGTGTGTCTTACAAAGATTGGGATTGGTAGATTCTGATTTCGGCTATATCATTGTTAGAATATATACTAAACAAGGGAAAGTAAGCCTATCTCAAATAAAAATGCATACATCACAATGTATGATCCCGAACATTCACCCAAAGTTCGTAGATTTGCTTAAATATTCAAGTTATTATATCCACTGATTGGCAACTACACCAGTATTGCCAGCTAATTCTGTGAGCCCCAGAGCGAGGATGGGTCAGCTGGAACTTTGACTTACTGTACGTAGGCAAATGGGGCAGCAGGAACCCTTATCGGCCAGAGTGGAAAGAAGGGTGTAATGCTGGTAAGAACATGTTGAACGAATGGGATATGAAAGGCTTACAAAGAGAATATATGAGTCAGAAACAAGGGAAAATAGATTAAGAAGAAACCCTGGGAGGAGATGGAGAGTTGGTGTAATAAAACCATTGGAAGATAGAGAGATGACTGAAGAACAGGCAAGAGAAGTGGTGATGAATAGGAATGAATGGAGAATGCTTGTGAATACAGTAGATGAGTGATAACGCGTAGGGAGAGGGGGTCGGGCGCAAGTTGGACTAGATAATACTCAGTCAGGCGCCTGGCCTGGGGAGTCTGTATATATGAAGGGCCATGCCTAGAAGTAATGTGGGCGGGCATTGTGGTTTCGTTCCGCTGCATGTCTGCCTGCTGAGCCAAGAACCTCTCCAGGAGGTCTGGGACCTGGGGATTTTTGGAGGCCCTTAGTGATCCTTGGTCTCTGGTTCTTCTCCTGGGCGACCTAGATGTGTGAGAGTTTTTATTTTATTTTTTATTTTGTTTTTGTTTTGTTGTTTCTGGTCTGGCTCTTTCTCACATAGGCTACCCCCAGCGATGGGGTATGTGCTGCTGCTGCTGTTGCTAATAATAATAATAATGAATACATAGAAAATCTGCCCTTAATGACCACACCTGCAGCTGATCATCGTGCACAATCACTCACCAAAATCTCCCCCTCTCAGCTGGTCCTCCACTCGATGCAGAAGTATGTGCCGCGGGTGTGGGTGCAGGAGGTGGGCGGCGGACGATCATGGGCGGACTTGCCGGCGTTGGTGGACCTCTCCCACGCTCACCACGCCTCCTTCCCCCACACTGCCTTCATCACCGTCACCGCCTACCAGAACCAACAGGTTAATATAACTTGACCCCCTGAGGATCACTAAATGCCAGTTATATCTTTTTATTTTTACTTAAGTATGTGCAATTTAGACATTTTGTTTAAGTTACTGATCTAAAATAGACTGTTTTCTTTAGAGCACCAGCTATAGACAACAGAAGAGTTTAGGGTTAACTAAACTGAAATGACTTACTTGTATATCATCTGGCAGTGGTCATTTTGGACCCTTCTTTCACTCCATTAACCCTTTCAGATCCGGGGGTTGTCGTTTAGTATTCATAAATAGAATTCTCTTAATCTCATATATACCTCTCCAAAATTAGTTTTCTGCCCACAACTCGCTCAAAGACAACTGCAGAGGTTGAAGTAATTAAACTAAAGGTTTCTAAACACCCATGATGGTCACAAAGGTTTAAAGTATCCCTGTAAGGACACACTTGCGTCCTGCAGTGCGCGAAAGAGCTAATTTGGAGATTTTAACACAATTACTGAGGTTATCCAATACCGCTGAGCTGGGGACTTTCCCGCTATTTTCTTTCAATATACGTTGCCCTACCGCCGTTTTCATAGCCCTGAGCTAATTTAAGCAAGTCAAATTCTCTCTATAAAATTCTACTTCATTCATTCTTCCCTTACTCTGACCTTGGAAACATCAACCAATACTTTCCTGTTTACAGCAAGCAGACTGGCCCTGTAGCAAGTGTATGGTCTCTTCCTCTCTCTCCCTCTTTCGTAATTTTACACTTGCTATAACTCGATGAAATATACTGTTACATTATCAAGTTTTGTGTTTAGAAGATAGTATGAGGTAGGGCCAGTAACATGAAATGAACCTCACATTCGTACCTGATATATGTCTGTGACAAATACATGTAGAAGTGGAACTGTTTTCCTTGAATTTCAGTATCTAAAACACCTCAGGCTTGGACACAGACCCTCTCACAACTGATGATTGGAGCAGACTGATATTAGTATGGTAGTAAAGGTTAGAAGCTTTTGGAAGCATCTGGCTACAAACGAAGCAGCTCGGTGCTACCAAGTCAGCCAGTAATATCAAGACGTATGGTCACGCTGCCTGCAGTAAACATATTTTTTTATGTAAGACGTGCCAGTACTTTGCCTGCAGTGAAAGGGTTAAGACGTTTCACTTCATTCATTAGGCGATTATAAGACATTCCACCTCCTTCAGGTGTCAACATTTTTCTGAGCTAGCGATAGCCAGCCTGCAAATTAACCCTGTCCGACATAAGCTATTAACTTACTTACGGGTTGGCAGAGCGCCCGGTATTTCCCCCACAACACTCTCTCTTACACTGAGGTACCGGTAGAAGTCGGAGGTATTTGGAGTTGCCACCAACCGACAGATTCTGATCTAACTTACCTAACTTACTGAGCTCAAAATGACGCAAATGCGTCATATAACTTATTATTGAGTTATTTCACTACTCTTGGGCATACCGTCATATGACGCGATCGCATCATAGATGTCCGAGGGGGTTAAGACACCTTCCTTCGCCTGGAATATTGGTAATTACAGTAGGTGTACAAGTTTACCCTTACACAAAATAGCATTATTTCAGCCTAACATGAATTACCTAATGTAGCCTTATTTTAACATATAACATAATCATATATTTACCTAACCTATCAGTGTTTTTAGGTCTCTCTCGCTCTCTCTCTCTCTCTCTCTCTCTCTCTCTCATCAACCCAGCCATTATCACCACCGTCTGCTCGTGTTATCTTAAGTGTAACCAGCATCTCGACTCTCGCCACCCCTCTCACCATCACTACCACTTCAAACTCAAATGCTTACTTAAGGTTATTTTTCTGGACCACCTTCTCCCTCATGTTTTGTTCCATTAATTTTGAGATTTTATGACGTTTGCCCGATTACGTTGGAGATTTTAAGACCTTTCGCCGCATTACTTTGTCAATTTTCAGACCTGTTGTGCCATTTAGGTGTCGATTTTGTCCTGGCAAATGATAGCCAGCTATACATTTAGGAGGAACCAATCTTCGGCCGAGACACTTTTTTATCGAAAAATGTAAAAATGTATCTCGAAAGGGGGTCTTTGGGACATATTATTATAAATAGATAGCAAACTATACATACAAAAATTACGTCCTTTTACCTATGATATTGGTTAAAATCTTATATACATATATAAAACCCCTTTCCCACCTCTTATTGATATTCTGTTCAAAGCTACGTATCCTAATCTGTCTGTTGTCCTTTCTCTGTAGATCACAAAGTTGAAGATTGATAGTAACCCGTTCGCTAAAGGCTTCAGGGAGACAGCCAAACAAAAGTGAGTGTATGGTAGTGTTGTTGTTGAGGTGAGTATGTTAGTGTTATTATGTTGTTATTGGCGTATGTTATTGTTCTTGTGTTATTGAAGCATGTTACTGTTCTTGTGTTATTGAAGCATGTTAGTGTTATTGAAGTATGTTATTGTTATTATTGAAGTGAGTATGTTAATGTTATTGATGTGTTATTTAAGTAAGTATGTTATTGCAGTATGATATTGTTATTGTTGTATGTTAATGGTATTGTTGTGTTACTGAAGCATGTTATTGTTGTGTTATTGAAGTGAGTATGTTATTGTTGTGTTACTGAAGCATGTTATTGTTGTGTTATTGAAGTGAGTATGTTATTGTTGTGTTATTGAAGTGAGTATGTTATTGTTGTGTTATTGAAGTATGTTCTTGTTATTGTTATTAAAGTGAGTATGTTATTGTTGTGTTATTGAATTGAGTATGTTATTGTTGTGTTATTGAAGTATGTTCTTGTTATTGTTGTGTTATTGAAGTATGTTATTGTTGTGTTATTGAAGTGAGTATGTTATTGTGTTATTGAAGTATGTTCTTGTTAGTGTTGTGTTATTAAAGTGAGTATGTTATTGTTGTGTTATTGAAGTGAGTATGTTATTGATGTGTTATTGAAGTGAGTATGTTATTGTTATGTTATTGAAGTATGTTCTTGTTATTGTTGTTATTAAAGTGAGTGTGTTATTGTTGTGTTATTGAAGTGAGTGTGTTATTGTTGTGTTATTGAAGTGAGTATGTTATTGTTGTGTTATTGAAGTATGTTCTTGTTATTGTTGTTATTAAAGTGAGTGTTTTATTGTTGTGTTATTGAAGTGAGTATGTTATTGATGTGTTATTGAAGTGAGTGTGGTATTGTTGTGTTATTGAAGTGAGTATGTTATTGTTATGTTATTGAAGTATGTTCTTGTTATTAAAGTGAGTGTGTTATTGTTGTGTTATTGAAGTGAGTGTGTTATTGTTGTGTTATGGAAGTGAGTATGTTATTGTTATGTTATTGAAGTATGTTCTTGTTATTGTTGTTATTAAAGTGAGTGTGTTATTGTTGTGTTATTGAAGTGAGTGTGTTATTGTTGTGTTATTGAAGTGAGTATGTTATTGTTGTGTTATTGAAGTGAGTGTGTTATTGTTGTGTTATTGAAGTGAGTGTGTTATTGTTGTGTTATTGAAGTGAGTATGTTATTGTTGTGTTATTGAAGTGAGTGTGTTATTGTGTTATTAAAGTGAGTGTTATTGTTGTGTTATTAAAGTGAGTGTGTTATTGTTGTGTTATTGAAGTGAGTGTGTTATTGTGTTATTAAAGTGAGTGTGTTATTGTTGTGTTATTAAAGTGAGTGTGTTATTGATGTGTTATTGAAGTGCTTATGTTATTGTTATTGAAGTACTGTATGTTATTTATAATGTTATTGAAGTGAGTATGCTAGGCTAACATATCATGACTCTAAATGTAAAAGGCATCTTAATAGGCTCTTATTCTCGCTTCTTCTTGTTCTTCATCTTTTTCAAACATTATAAGCTGACAAAAGAGAGATAAAATAACTCTGAAAACTACAGAAAATGGGAAGGGGGCGGAGCTACTGTGATAGTTGGAGGAGCAAAGGGGGTGGAGCTGTGGAAGGAGGAGGAGCCAAAGAGACGATGGGGGAGGAGCTTACGTGAAGGGTGGAGCTTAATACAAGAAATTTAGTTTCGGGGAGATTTACAGTATATATATTTATTTATTCATATACAGTATACTGTATATATATATATATATATATATATATATATATATTTCTTAATATATATATTTTTTTAGTTTCCTCCCTAGACCTCCATCAAGCTAAAAAATAAATAAAAATAAAACACCTCCAAGACCTTCCTTTGAAATAAATTTTTGCATTGTTCGGCCAAAGGCAGGTCCCTCTAAAATTGCAGGCTTGGAGTTGAAGCTTCAGAGAGAGAGAGAGAGAGAGAGGGGGGGGGGGGGGAGGAGCATATGATAAACTATCTACTGTATACCCTACTGGTGTTGAAGGGAGGGAGGGACCAAGGCTTAGCTGAGTGCATACATTCTGGTACAAATATGAATTTTTGGGATTTGTATTTATTGATTTTTTTTTTTTTTTATAAAAGGGGTAGATTATTGAGCAGCGCCCCCCATCCTGTGAAGGGACAACCACTATAGTCTGTTCATTATCAGTCATTCATATTTTCATATTTATTTTCACAAACTCACCATTTTAATTTACAAATAAACCTTACTAGTGAAATCAATGAAGGTAATGGATACATGTGGTACTACAAGGACTCGAACCTAGGATACTCCCAACGAAATACATGTGGTACTACAAGGACTCGAACCTAGGATACTCCCAACGAAATACATGTGGTACTACAAGGACTCGAACCTAGGATACTCCCAACGAAATTCCAAAGCCAGAAATCGTGACTCCTAGCCCCTGTAACTCCAATAGGGTTGGTGTAAATGAGCTATAAAGCCTATACATTTCTGCACCTCGTCCCTGGCTGGCTCTTCCCAAATGGTTGAAATAACAGCTCAGAGTTAAAGTCCCTTTCGAGTTATGAAAGGTTGTGGTCGGTATTTCTGGCCTATATATATATATATATATATATATATATATATATATATATATATATATATATATATTTTCTTTAATACATACGAGGTTGAAAGAAATGGCAATTTCTGCGTTGGAAATTTTATTATTCAAAGTTTCCAGGTCTCTGATGAGTTTTCGCTGGGTGGCAGGAAGTAGATGAAGGAGATGAGCAAAATTCATGGTGGTACAGGGTTACATAAATGTACATGATGATACAGGATATACGACGCGTTTCACTGGACAACCAGCATTATCAAGTAAGGAAGGAATGAAATAAAAGGTAAACAGGAAGGGTATATATAGAGGGTGGAGGATCAGAGGAGGAGGAAAACAGGGGGCAAAAGTCTGCTATTGGTGGAAGCGTAAACTAGGAGAGAGAAGGGGTTAACCGCTCCACGCATGCGCACTGGATGCGGGATGGTGGTCAGTAGGTGGGGTCGAAGCTGATTGGCTGCGTGTCGAGGGGCGTGGCCTAAGTTGTGTGGCGCCTGCAGAAGACGAAGCTGAAGGAGGTAGCGCGGGGGGCTGCGTCAAGGGCACCGGGGGGCGAGGAGGGGTGTTAGGTCCTGTAGGGTAGTGCCTTTTGGCAGAAGGAAGGATCTGAAGGTCCAGAGTTTGGTTGTTGATGTTGGGATGTAAGGCTTGGATATATAAAGCTTCGAGTATAGGTAATCTCCTTGGGTCCACTTTCTTTATCGAGTATGGTGGTGTGTTTCTCTAACTCGTTGCGTGTGAGGTGAGGGTGGTTAGGGGTGAGATAGTGGTCTTTGATGGCTCCAGCCTGAAGGTGAAGAGTTAACCGACGTGAAAGACGAGTCTGCGTCATACCAATATAGGAATGAGGTCCACAGTCCTCATAATTACAGGTATGTTGGTAAATGACGTGATCGTCGGTCATCGGGCTCTTTATCTTGGTGGAGGCTGGTTTGTTGCGGAGAACGAGGTTGGAGGTCTTGGGGGGATTTGTAATAAATTATTAATTTGATTTTGTTTTCCGGGTTGGTTGGGTGGACATGCTTGGAGATTATTTCTTTTAAGACGGCCTCGTCATTTTTGTGTTCAGAGGACATGTAATTGCGGTAGAAGATCTTAATTTCATTGGGGGGGTCAATGTTGGGAGGGCTTTGAGTGTACCATTTTTCAAGATGGTGGTTGATGGTGCTGGAGATGTCGGAGTTGGAGTATCCGTTATTTACTAAAACTTGGGATAGTCTTTCTAGTTCCTGGTGGGTGTCGGCCCAGGTAGAGCAGTGCGTGAGGGCTCTCCTAACATAGGCGGAGATGGAGGATAGAAGATAACGGCGGGGGCATTCACTATCGCCGTTGAGGCATTGTCCTGTGTTAGTAGGTTTAATGTAGACGGTGGTTTTGAACCCATGGTCGTTCAGAGCTACGAGGATGTCGAGGAAGGGGAGTTGTCCATTGTTAGATTTTTCAAAGGTGAAGTTAAGTCCGGAGGAGGTCATGAAGCGACGCTGGAGTTCCTGTAGTTCGTGGAGGTCCTTGATTTGCACGAAGATGTCATCCACGTATCTACAGTAGACGGCTGGTCGTTGGGCAGCTAGGAGCTCTTCCTCGATGGTACCCATGAAAAAGTTCGCAAAAAGAACTCCTAGGGGGCTGCCCATCGCCACACCGTCTATCTGCTTGTACATGTTGCCCCGGGGGCAAAGGAAGGGGGCCTCCTTGATACATAGCTCCAGTAGTGTTTTCAGGGCCTTCTCCGGGATGTCCAGTGTAGGTGTATCAGGGCAATGATAAATTCGACGTAGAATCATGTCAATGGTCCTATCCACTGGCACGTTGGTGAACAGGCTTTCTACGTCGAGAGAGGCGATAGTGTGGTTGTTGTTACGGGGGGCGTCTCGTAAAATTTCCAAGAAATCGTGGGCTGAGTTAAGGTTGAATTGGCTGGGCACGTAGGGGGTGAGGAGGTTGTTCAGGGCCTTGGCGATCTGGTAGGTGGCAGTGGGGATCTGGGAGATGATGGGGCGGAGGGGGTTCCCAGGTTTGTGTGTTTTGATGGTTCCGTACGCATAACCAGGGGTGTATTCTCCGACGAGTTTTTTAAGGTGGATCCCTCCTTGTTTGGCGTTGATGGCGGTGATGGTGGTGTTGGCAATACGTTTGATTTCGTCGGTTGGGTTGCGGGTGATCTTTTTAAATTTAGTGTTGTCACTTAAGATGACGTCCATTTTTCTAAGATATTCCTCCTTGTCGTGGATCACGAGGCAGGAAGCTTTATCCGCACGACGGATGATGATGTTGGGGTTGTCTCTTAATAGTTTGGCAGCTTGGAAGTGTTGTTTGTTGAGTATTTTGCTATGGTGAGTTCCTCTGGTTTTGGCGGCTTCAGCGAGGAGAGTAGGTTGTAGGGCGGGAGTAGTGGTGACCTTGCCATCCTTCTTGAGTCGTAGGATGTCGTCCAGGAGGATTCCGTTCTAGGCGTTTCCGGTGGGGGCCAGGTTTGGAGCTGTAGTGGCAGTTGAGGCCTTTGTTGAGGAGGTCTTCTTGGTCCAGGGTCAGAATGGTGTTAGTAAGGTTTATATATCCTTTTGTTGGTTTGGGAAGTTTTAAGTTTCCGCCATAAAGACGGGCAAGCTTTTTTATGGTTGTGTTTTCGGCTTGTCTTCTGTGTTGTTCAAGGAGTTGTTCGAGGGCTGTGTTGATTTCGGCTTTGAGGTGGTCTGGAGGTCATCATCCGTCGTGCGGATAAAGCTTCCTGCCTCGTGATCCATGACAAGGAGGAATATCTTAGAAAAATGGACGTCATCTTAAGTGACAACACTAAATTTAAAAAGATCACCCGCAACCCAACCGACGAAATCAAACGTATTGCCAACACCACCATCACCGCCATCAACGCCAAACAAGGAGGGATCCACCTTAAAAAACTCGTCGGAGAATACACCCCTGGTTATGCGTACGGAACCATCAAAACACACAAACCTGGGAACCCCCTCCGCCCCATCATCTCCCAGATCCCCACTGCCACCTACCAGATCGCCAAGGCCCTGAACAACCTCCTCACCCCCTACGTGCCCAGCCAATTCAACCTTAACTCAGCCCACGATTTCTTGGAAATTTTACGAGACGCCCCCCGTAACAACAACCACACTATCGCCTCTCTCGACGTAGAAAGCCTGTTCACCAACGTGCCAGTGGATAGGACCATTGACATGATTCTACGTCGAATTTATCATTGCCCTGATACACCTACACTGGACATCCCGGAGAAGGCCCTGAAAACACTACTGGAGCTATGTACCAAGGAGGCCCCCTTCCTTTGCCCCCGGGGCAACATGTACAAGCAGATAGACGGTGTGGCGATGGGCAGCCCCCTAGGAGTTCTTTTTGCGAACTTTTTCATGGGTACCATCGAGGAAGAGCTCCTAGCTGCCCAACGACCAGCCGTCTACTGTAGATACGTGGATGACATCTTCGTGCAAATCAAGGACCTCCACGAACTACAGGAACTCCAGCGTCGCTTCATGACCTCCTCCGGACTTAACTTCACCTTTGAAAAATCTAACAATGGACAACTCCCCTTCCTCGACATCCTCGTAGCTCTGAACGACCATGGGTTCAAAACCACCGTCTACATTAAACCTACTAACACAGGACAATGCCTCAACGGCGATAGTGAATGCCCCCGCCGTTATCTTCTATCCTCCATCTCCGCCTATGTTAGGAGAGCCCTCACGCACTGCTCTACCTGGGCCGACACCCACCAGGAACTAGAAAGACTATCCCAAGTTTTAGTAAATAACGGATACTCCAACTCCGACATCTCCAGCACCATCAACCACCATCTTGAAAAATGGTACACTCAAAGCCCTCCCAACATTGACCCCCCCAATGAAATTAAGATCTTCTACCGCAATTACATGTCCTCTGAACACAAAAATGACGAGGCCGTCTTAAAAGAAATAATCTCCAAGCATGTCCACCCAACCAACCCGGAAAACAAAATCAAATTAATAATTTATTACAAATCCCCCAAGACCTCCAACCTCGTTCTCCGCAACAAACCAGCCTCCACCAAGATAAAGAGCCCGATGGCCGACGATCACGTCATTTACCAACATACCTGTAATTATGAGGACTGTGGACCTCATTCCTATATTGGTATGACGCAGACTCGTCTTTCACGTCGGTTAACTCTTCACCTTCAGGCTGGAGCCATCAAAGACCACTATCTCACCCCTAACCACCCTCACCTCACACGCAACGAGTTAGAGAAACACACCACCATACTCGATAAAGAAAGTGACCCAAGGAGATTACCTATACTCGAAGCTTTATATATCCAAGCCTTACATCCCAACATCAACAACCAAACTCTGGACCTTCAGATCCTTCCTTCTGCCAAAAGGCACTACCCTACAGGACCTAACACCCCTCCTCGCCCCCCGGTGCCCTTGACGCAGCCCCCCGCGCTACCTCCTTCAGCTTCGTCTTCTGCAGGCGCCACACAACTTAGGCCACGCCCCTCGACACGCAGCCAATCAGCTTCGACCCCACCTACTGACCACCATCCCGCATCCAGTGCGCATGCGTGGAGCGGTTAACCCCTTCTCTCTCTCTCCTAGTTTACGCTTCCACCAATAGCAGACTTTTGCCCCCTGTTTTCCTCCTCCTCTGATCCTCCACCCTCTATATATACCCTTCCTGTTTACCTTTTATTTAATTCCTTCCTTACTTGATAATGCTGGTTGTCCAGTGAAACGCGTCGTATATCCTGTATCATCATGTACATTTATGTAACCCTGTACCACCATGAATTTTGCTCATCTCCTTCATCTACTTCCTGCCACCCAGCGAAAACTCATCAGAGACCTGGAAACTTTGAATAATAAAATTTCCAACGCAGAAATTGCCATTTCTTTCAACCTCGTATGTATTAAAGAAAATTTATTACCTGGCTTTACTAACATATATATATATATATATATATATATATATATATATATATATATATATATATATATATATTACTGTATATAAATATATATATATATATATAACCGTATAATATACAGTATATATATATATCTATATAAAATATATCTATTATACAGTATTATATATTATACTGTATATATATATATATATATATATATATATATATATATATATTATATATATATCGGTAGGAATGGACTCCCTCTCAGTTTATGGAGACTTATCACTTGGAGTTTTTATAAGATACAGCAATAATTAAAGCTAGGGCTCATTGAGAACAGATTATGATTAGATAACATGGGTTCTCTCTCTCTCTCTCTCTCTCTCTCTCTCTCTCTCTCTCTCTCATGGAGGTATACTATATGGATATACGGTTTTATCATAACGCAATGATAGTACAGTCGGCCTATTAAGTGATGTCTCGGCACCAAGTATGTTTTGTTTATAATTGGTATCAGCAATGTCTAAACTTGATTTATTAATTTCGAGTGAGATATACAAACATGTTCCTACACTTACCCACCCTATTCAACATCTGACAGACATTAATACAGCACAAAATGAGCCGTACGGTACATTATGGAGGACCCTTAACCCCTTCTGTACCGGCTACGTCTTTTTTAATTTATTCTGGCTACTGTTAGACGATTTTTGTGCAGTTTACAAAGGGTCTCCAGCAATTAACAGGTTCGAAATATCTCTCTTAACCCTTTATACAAACATAGCTACACAAAACTCGAAAAGACGTCGCCGGTAAAGGGATTAATAAACAATAAGTCATGTTACTGTTAGGCCTCCGTCAAGCTTATATCTCACTTAAACAGTAGGCTACCATAGCGCGGTTGGGAATATGAACATGATTAGATTAATATCCAGTATTCGAGAATGGATAATAAGTCGTAGGCGTGTGTATAAACCTTTAACCGTCCTGGTGGTGTAATGGTTAAGGTGGCAAAAATCTGTGTGTCATAACCCAGGTTCGAATCCCGGTGGATCATATATGCTTTAATTAATTTCATTGGGGGTGTTTGGTGTTGTGGTGAAATTAATAAAATAAAGAATATTACCACTAAGAACTCCCTTAGAGATAGATTTGTGCATATTTCGGTAGAAAAATACCTCAGCCATAGGCCAGTTCCTCATTAATTGTAGGCTCGCTATCGCTCGACAGGAAAAAAAACGCCTTAATGGCACAGGTCTTCAGATTGACAAAGAAATGGGACGAAAATTCTTAAAATCTCCAACTAATGGGGCGAATGACATAAAATTTCAACATTTATGGGACTAAATATGAGGGAGAAGGGGGCTAAAAAAAAAAAAATCCCCTTAATCTATTCCCTTTGTTTAGTTGCAGAGAAGCGGTGGATCGGCGAGGGGTTGGCCTTGGGGAGTCTACGCCCCACTCCCCCCTCCTCCTCCCCCACCCACCCCATGGCTTCCACTTCCCCGGCCCCCTGCCCCCCTACCCCTTGCATGTCGGCCCGGCGCCCCCCGTCTCCCCCCTCCTGATCCCCCCACACTGGCTGGCGGAGGCGTTGAAGGGTGAGCGCCCCCTACCTTGGACCACCGGGGGCTCTCTACTCCCCCTACCCCCCCCCTCTCCGGCCCCCCCTCCTGCTGCCCTACCCTTCCTCCTACCCTCCTTCCTACCCACCCTCCACCACCACCATCATCATCATCAGCTACCCAGAGCCCTAGACCTCTCCAAGCCTAAGGGAGATACTTGATGGGACAGGGGTTATTTTGACGGTCTATATATTTTGAGGGTCTATATATTTATATATTTATTTATATATTAGTTTCCTCCCTAGACCTCCATCAATCTTTAAAAAAAAAAACATCCATTAGATCCCCCTTCGAGATTAATTTATAAAAAATTTCGGTGGACAAAATATCACGGCCGAAGGCCGGTTCCTCCACAATTACAGGCTCGCTATCGCTCGCCAGGAGAAAAAAATGACACCTATAGGGCAAGAAAGGTCTTAATATCGACAAACTAATGGGGCAAAGGTCTTAAAATCTCAAAACTAATGGGACTAAACTTGAGGAAGAAAGGGGACCAGAAAAACGGCCCATCTCCCCTAGAAGCCCCTCCCCCCCCCCTCTCTCTCTCTCTCTCTCTCTCTCTCTCCCGGTTCCTCCACAATTACAGGCTCGCTATCGCTCGCCAGGAGAAAAAAATGACACCTATAGGGCAAGAAAGGTCTTAAAATCGACAAACTAATGGGGGCAAACGTCTTAAAATCTCAAAAACTAATGGGACTAAACTTGAGGGGGAAAGGGGACCAGGAAAACGGCCCATCTCCCCTAGAAGCCCCTCCCCCCCCCCCCCTCTCTCTCTCTCTCTCTCTCTCTCTCTCTCTCTCTCTCTCTCTCAGTCGACCTCTGACCTCGGGACCCTACAGTGCTCTCCCCGTGACTCCTGAATTGCCGGTGAATAGTGAAAGTCGCATGGTGGGCAGGCGGCCTGTCTGCCGTCCAGTCCAACACCATTACCTTAAAAACAGGGGGACAATGGCGGGGAACTAGTAATGTGGGAGGAAGCCAGTGCTCTGCTAGAGAAGGGCACAATAACACCCCAGGAGACAAGACTTTTATGAAACGGGACACTGAGATGGAGTGCACCCAGGAACATTACACCCACCAAGTGACCTAGTAGGAGCGAGAAGCGGAGAGAAGAGGGGAAACCAAACGAGGCTCCAATAACAATCTGCAGCGATGGAAGAAGACCCAATATACCGGTAAGAAAATTAAGAATGGTGCGAATCAGACGAAGGATGAAGAAGAAAAGGAGGAGAGTGACGGACAACGTGGAGAGAAGCAGGGTGAGGAAGCAGCGCGTGGAGAAGAGAGAGGCGATGGGGACGTGGAGAAAGAGGGCTTAGGAGAGGGGGCAGCACAGGGTGAGAGGTGAGACAGGAAAACTACCGACGATATGGCAGGGAAGCGGCCTAGACTTCTCTTCCCCCATGATTTGGAAAATGAATTCCAACGAGCAAAGTACTGGTGGGCGGTCAAGCTAGGGAGGGAGCAATAAATCACTTCCTACCACTTCTCCAAGGAAGGAAAACACCAGACCCTAGCCTGGACTGTGGGGAGCAAAGAAGCAGTAGAATTATTAACAACAGAGGGGTACAATGGAGTCACACTCAACGTTCATGACGACAGCGAGGAAAATACACCAAGGAAATTATATTCAACTATCCCGGTGTGGCTTGAACCCTACGTCTCATCCTGGACGATTCCACGATTTGTATGGCAAAGCGCAATCAAACAAATTAAAACATAAAAGGGGAAGACCAGATCACAAATAGGTAGCGCTTGTGAAAGGGGACATGCCCGAACAAAAATATTGTGAAAGGCATAGGTACAACAAATATTTAGCTCCATACAAAGAAAAGGTCGGACCTAGCCTGAACTGCAGTAGATGGGGGCCATAAAGCTGTGGTCCTGCCAGGCGGATGCAAAGGTGAGATTTTTGTGGTAGAGCTGACATCCTCTGCCAAATGTAGAGACAAAAATAAATAATAACGTCTAGAGTGGTGCATTACTGTTGTAAAACTGTGGGGGGGGAACACAACGCGCGAGTCTTTCCAGTGTTCACAAGAAAACCTGGGGGTAACGGTGGCCGTGATCTTGGCCGTGAGATATCCCCTACACGCTACCAGGGGGGGGAGACATACCAACACCTGGGGGGGTCCCATCAAACCACGCTACCATCAACCACCGCCGCCACATTGATCACGAAAAACCATGCGATTGGACGGAAGAGTTCTGACCCCCCTCCCAAAGGACAGGGGCAGATACCAAAAACAGCTTCCTCAAACACAAAGGGGCTTCAAGTGGTTAGCGACCATGAAAGAGGGGAGACCAGGGGTACCAACAGCTGACGGACCGAGACCCTCATCCAGCCAGCCAGAGTAGCAGTAAACCAACCCCACACAGGTGAGCAACTTAACCACTCGGAGGAGGCCAGGTGGCAGGAAAACAAAGGAAATGTTCTAAGTTTATCCGTGAGTTGGAAATAGAATAGAAAACATTAGAAAAAAAACCTAGTAAATAAAAATTACAAGAAAAACAGTAAATGGCGACAAACAAAGTGGGAGAAGTAAAGTGGAAATCATAAGTCCAGCAAAAAACCAAACTAAACCAACAGGAAATCAGAAAAGAAGGAAACCAAAACCCCAGGAACAGTAAGGTAAGAACTTACAGAAAAACCGGAACAAATTGTGACGTAAATAATAAAAGGGGAAAGAAGGGTGAACATTGAAACAAACATAAATTTATGGAGAATGGGCTAAGCAGCGTCGTAGGACAAATTTCTTGCAAAAAAAAACGGCTAATAATGAAGAAATAAAATGTAAGTGGATAGAGGGCGTGGACAGAAATCCAAGCATGCTTAGATAAGTTACTAAATATTTATGGGATGGGCTGACTCTTGGATCAATGGACATTTGATCACTATAATGAGATCATAAACATCGTAAACACAATACATGGACACGTGAATGGCTTAGGTGGTAGAATGCACGATGTTCATTATATCTGTAACAAGTTCGCCACTGGACGTAATTCTTCTCCAGGAAAATGGGGATAGGAATGGTAGTATAAGAACAACCTTCAATGGGTATAAACTATACAATTATTTTCAGATGATTAATATAAGGGGAGTTTCCACATATGTAAAAAAGTTCCATACCTCAGAAATTAATAGAGGCGGCCCAGTGAAATCAGAGGGGATCGAAACAGTCTCAAGTAAAAACTATTATTTAAAAAGGAAGGTTACATTAATATCGTATAAACGTATATATATCACAAAACTGTTTTCATGCAGTGCTCTGCCTTGATAGTTTGTATAATGGGGTTATTCTTGTCGCTGGGGACTTAAACGCTAGATAATAATGAATTTGAATTCGACGGGGAAAATACAATACGTATGGTTAGAAGATTTTATCAATTTTTGTACAAGATTTACCAACGACATAAATTACTAGGATCGTGAAGAAGAAGCAAACCATATTAAGGGAGGGAGACTCGGACTACGCTTTTATACGAAATGGACAACGGGCTGCGATGGAAGCTGCGTAGTAGAGGCTGAACTACCCCCCCCCCCAGTGATCCATTTTGCTCCTGATATTAAAATTCCACTGGGAGGGAAAGCTAGCTTCGGGGCCAATAGCCAATAGGAAAAAAACTAAGGCTTCAAAAAGCCGCGATATCCAAACTTTATTGCAATATATTAAAAAAATGGTACAGTATATGAAGCATCTACATCAATTGCAAAATCTTTCTAGGATGACAGGCAATCTAAAACGTTATAGAAAACTCATTAAGCCGTAATGTTTCAGACGACAAAGAAAAGAAAAAACGGTCCGAACAATAAGAAATATGCCACGATAAAGTCCTACAAAGGTGGGAACAAAATGCTCAAGGGTTCGCGCATAGAAAATGGGGGTAAGGTAAACGATGGATGGAGGGAGGACGAAGCAAAAAAACACGTGCTGGAAGACAGCAAAAATTTGCGGGGAGGCTTAGAAAAAGAAGTTAGAAGGCAGAGGTAGTAGGTCTTGGTAACGAATTTTACAAATAATATCGGAAATAGTAAAAATATAGGGATATTTGGAAAGAGTGTTTTAAAAAAGTTAAAGGAAAGAAAATCGATAATGTGGCACACCGACTCCTGAAAAATGCGCTAACGAGCTAATGAAGAAATGGTCACTAGCGGTAAAGCAAGACAGTATACCTCAGGAAAATCAAAGAGGGCAGTACAATAAATGGGAAGGGGACAGGAGAGAAAGTAATTATGAACGCTTTAAATAAAGGGGATAACACTGATGTAATTTGTGGTACTAGGGATGAACTACGTCGAGCTATTAAACATGGGAAAATGTACAGCCTGGGGAGGACGGATGTGAACTATGATATACTAAACTGTTTGGCGCAAGCATTGATAATTGGTCCCAATACTTGATCTATCAATTAGAGAGTTATCAAGAGGGTCGATTACCCGACGCATGGAAAACCTGCTATCATTCTTTCTATCCCTAAGCCTGGAGGGAGGATTTTAGGCCAGTCTCTTTAACATCTTGTTTTTGCAAAATGATGGAAAGAATGCTTTTAGAAAGATGTGCAATATGTATATAGGAGGTAAATTAAGTATTAATTTATATGGGTTAATCAAAGGTTAAAGAACTACTAGATGCCGTCATCAAGTGCCTATCAACGATTGCTGACTACGGCAGGGCATTTGTCGATCTCACAAGGGTGCATTCGATTAAAGCCAACGGAGGGGAAATATTACTGCATGAAACTAGCCGGTATGGGGGCTCTGTCAGGAAGGATGCTTCATGGGATAGGAGACGATTTACAGGGCCGAAGGGCTAAGTCTCTTATCAAGGCGAATTGTCTGAAGAAGGTAGTTTGGACTTAGGGACACCACAGGGTGGGGTACTAAGTCCAAGTTGTTCAATGTACTATTGAATAGACTTGCAAGTCTAAAATTAGCCGATGGGAGGTGTTAAATTAGAATTTATGCAGACGATATTATGCTTTACAAAGCAAAACGCGTTGGACTAAAATGCAACAGGCGCTGACTCAATTTGGGAAGTTAACACAGGAACTAGGATTAATAGTCACTGAAGATAAAACAAAATTTCAATGTCGAGCAGTAGAAACTGACAAGCAAACTGAAAAAATAAATAACATGGAATATAGACGAAAGAGTAAATAGTTAGAAGTACTTGGGTATGTTATGTGGGTTATACAGCAGAAGATAGCTAAAGAAGTGATGACGGTGAATATATAACTACACAATGTAAGGCACGAATGCAACCCTGAGAGCCTTCGCTTGGGTGGTCAAAACGGTTGTCGGTGTTCCTGTACTAAAAAATGATGCTACCATTAGTACTATTAGGTCAGTTATTGAAATATGCCAGTCCTGTCCTTTTTGCCTGGATGAAGGCAGGTTCGATAATATTAACTTGAAAAAATACAAAACGAGGCTATGAGCCTTATTTAAACTGCCTCAAAAAAATGCAAGACGATTGATGCAATGAAGCTTGCAACACTGCTACGCCCGAGCATTAAACATAGAGTAGAACAAAAAACTAATATGTAGCAGCAATTAGACATGTAAGATTAAAAGGTGGCAACGAACTACTGAAAGACATAAAGGACTGCATGAATAATTACTCGCACCTTCTGGAGACAAGGCAACACAAAAAGGATATATGAAACATTGGTGAACAAAAATACAAACATTATGATTTAATAAACACAAACTGTATTAATTACGAAAATGAACAAACCCTGTCCCATCTCCATGGGAGGGAGAAGACGTAATTTAGATATTATGCCATTACAAAAGAAAAAAAGAACATGTATAAGACAATAGATAGAATTAAGAAACATTTATGAGAGAGAATAAACAAAATGTACACTGGTAAAGTAGCAAGGGTTTATTGTGATGGGTCGGTAATGGAAAAATGGTAGGGCAGGTTGTGGGATTTTAATTAGAGATTACATGCAAGACTCGCCAACATGTGGCTAGAAACAGAATATAATTATTTATAGGGTTAAGCGCATAATATATCATCACTCCAGGAGTGAATTGTATGCTGATATTATATGGACTTAAAGAAATCGAAGGAGGAGAAGGGGATGTGTAAGCTTCTTTGGTTGACAGCAGAGGGGCTCTGGAATCCCTAACTGTAAACACACCAGGTATACGAAAATATTGCTATCCAATGCCGGATATTGCTACATCAACTCCAATTAAAGGGACGAAAATTGTGTTTTCATGGATCTACCATCACATACAGGGACTACCTATAATGAAAAAAAAGTTGATATAAATAGCTAAAAAATGCTACTGCAAAAATGGAAATTGAGGTACAATTGTACCCTATCTTTTGATAAACAGGTTAAAAAACAAAGCTTGAAAGAAATGTCAAAAGAAGTAAAAGAAGCTAGAGATATCGAGTGTAAGTATATAGCCAGTGCCTAGTGCCACCATGCATCATTACAGAGAGGTGGTAGATACCACTAAATTCAATTATGGAATGTTACAAGTAAGTGGAAAGAGTTCTGTATGTACTAGGTTTAAGACTAGGCTACACAAGAATATTACTGGGAATTAGGCATTATATACTGCAGAGACGGATTAGGAGTTGTAGGCTGTGCAATAGGCCAAGATCTCACACCCTTCAACATATATACTGCAAATGTATAACTTCATAATAAAAATATAGAATAATACAATTGACCCAAATGTAACTAACCAGATAATAAGGATGTTCAACAGTGGAACTATGTACAAGCCTCTTGTTTAAAAGAATTGTAAAAATTATAAAACATATAATTATTGGAGGTTGTTTTCAGCTATGCTCTTCAAAACTAAACACATGTACATTCTAGTGGGCGTACAGGCCCACCTGGGTCAGGCGAACAATACGCGCCCTAACCGATACCAGCTGTATGGTCCTCATATTCTCGGCTAATGGGCTTGATGTACAAGTACTGCGGATATGAAGACACATCCCTCCCGGAGGACTACCTTGCACCTTGCACCCTCGAATATTATTTTATGGGGAAATAAAATATCTGAATCTGAATCTGAATCTGTAGGCTGTATCGTTTTGGGTGCTGGGGTGCCTTGGTGGCACTGGGTCACGACGTGTTAGGGTCCCTTCTAGATGTTTAGGACGGGAGTATTAACACGAGTCGGGGCTCAGTTGGGGGTCTTGTGGGACAGCATGCTGGTTGGTTTTGTTTAAAAAAACATATAAAACAAACAGAAAGACACAAGGATGTGGATCAAGTGTCTTACTAACGGGGACTCCCCATTATTTTAGATATGTCTTTATTATATATACGGTACTATACAAATTCTCTAGGTAGGTATAAAACCCTTAATCTGCAATATCCAATTTATGACTTCATCTAAAAATATATATGTAATGACATCCTAGTTTTTTTATAGGGGTGTCAGAAATAGGGTGAAGATTTGCGGAGGTTTGCGTTTACTGCACTTCGCTCCTTTTGAGATATATTGTAAACTATGATACTTGTGTAACATTTGTACTTTTCTCAATAAAACAATCAAATCAAATCAAATCTCTCTCTCTCTCTCTCTCTGTGGCACAAGACCGCACTCTCAAGGGGAGGTCTTTAGTTTGCTCCCTAGACTCGCATCAAACAATAAAAAATACCCCCGAGTTTGTAAATATTTAGGTGGAAAAATGTCCTCACTTTCAAGGGGAGGTCTTTAGTTTACTTCCTAGACCCCCATCAAGCTTTATAAAAATACCCCCAAGACCCTCTTTGGAGATAAATGTGGAATTTTTTAGGTGAAAAATGGCCTAAAATCGACACCTAAATGGCACGAAAACTATTAAAATGGACAAAGAAATGGGACAAAGAGTTTTAAAATCGCCAACCTAATGGGGTGAACGTCAAATAATCTGAAAACGAAAGGGGCTAAACATGAGAGAGAGAAAAAAAACTCAAGTGAAAATCTCTCCTTAAAATTATAATATCAGCCACCACCCTGAAGAGTAACTTTAATCGGGAAGTGTATATTCTTTGGTCGAATTTGTCATATATATATATATATTTGTTTAATTTCCTCCCTAGACCTCCATCAAATGTCACGGCCGAAGGCCGGTTCCTCAAAAATTACAGGCTCGCTATCGTTCGCCAGGAATAAAATTAACACCTAAATGGCACGAATGGTCTTAATGTTGACAAGGAAATGGAGTGAAAAGTCTTAAAATCGACACACTAATGGGGCAAACGTCTTAAAATATCAAAACCTATGGGGGTAAGCATGAGGGAAAAAGTGGTCTATAAAAGCGCCCCATCTCCTGTTAACCCCTTCAGTACCGATGACGTCCTTTGCAGTATGTCCTGGCAAGTATTAGGTGATCTTATTAAGTTTAAGAAGGACCTCTAATCGTTAACCCTCTCAGGCTCCGATGACACATTTAATTTCCATTTTCTGGCTATTATTTGACGATTATATTCAGATTCGGACGGGTATTTTGGAATTCAGAGGGCTAATAGAGATAGTCTTTACCCTTTTAAATCCCACAGAGCCTTCCTAAGCTGTATAAAATCGTCAAAGTACAGCCAGAATAAACAGTCAAAATGCGTCAAGAGCCAGAAGGGGTTAAAAGGCTACACACTATCTCAATGATTAGTATTAGGTGATCTTATTAACCCTCTCAAGCTCCAATACGCATTTCTGTTTTGTTTTCTGGTAATTATTAGACGATTGTATTTGATTAGTAACGGTATATGGAGGTCAGAGGGTTGATTGAGAGAGTCTTTACCCTTTTAATACCCACAGATCCTGCCTAAGCTGCATACACTCGTCTAATGATAGCCAAAATATACTTCTAAAACGCGTCAGAGCTTCAAGGGGTTAACTTTCTATAGGACCTCTAATCGTTAAAAGGCTACACAATATCTCAATGATTCCTTTTAGCTACCACAGATCTTCCTAAGCTGAATACAATCGTCTAATTGTTGCCAGAATATGATAAAAAGGACGTCACCGGTACTGAAGGGGTTAACTTGAATGACTTGGTGATAGTGATATTCATGAACTAAATTTCGTTCATGATACCAGACAATCGTATCTTCAAAAGTTAACTGGGTTTAAGGGGAGGCAGACCGTTTGTTTGGTCTATTAATTCATTTATTCATATATTTTTTTTTATAGTTTCCTCCCTAGACCTCCATCAAGCTTAGAAAAACACCCCCTAGATCCCCCTTCAAGAAAAATTTGTACATTTTTCGGTAGAAAAATGTTCCGGCCGAAGGCCGGTTCCTCTTAAAATTGCAGGCTCGCTGTCGCTCGCCAGGAAAAAATCGACACCTAAATGGCACGAAAGGTCTTAAAATTGACAACGAAATGGGGCGAAAGGTGTTAAAATCGCCAAACTAATGGGCCGAACATCTTATACTAGTGGGACTAAACATTAGGGAGAAGGGGGTCCAGAAAAACGGTCTGCCTTTCCATAACTTGCCTCACATAGCTATCAAGTCACATGGGTTTAGCTTTAGTATAACTTGTGGTCATGCTGACATAATATAAGATTGCAATATTTAGCTGTAAGTCTAACCAATCGTGATCTCAATATAGCTTTAAGTTTGAGCTTACTTTCAGCTGTTGTTAGTTTTAGTTATGTTCTTAGTTATAGAGAGGGAAGGTGTGGTGGAGTGGTCTTGTTATTGGACTAGTTATCTTAAGGTCCGAGGTTCAAATCCCATGTGTCAGTGGGAAGATATTATTATTTGTGCCGTACAGTTGGCCAAATAAATTATGTCTCAGTACCAAGTATACCAAGTATACCAAGTATACCAAGCATGGTGGACAGAAGAGGTAAGAATAGCTGTGGAAGAAAAGAAGAAAGCATATAGAGAGTGGTTGGGTAGTAGAGGGAATGAAGATTCCGAGAGACAGAAACGAGCGAGGTACGTGGAGAGTAAGAGGGTGGTGAAGAGAGTAGTGAAGGAAAGTAAGAGAAGAGTAGATGAGGAATTTGGAAGGAATCTGAGTGTAAAATGGAGGGAGAGTAAGAAACTGTTCTGGAAAGAAGTCAAGAAAGTTAGGGAAGGTAGCAAGGGAAACAGTAAGGGTGTGAAAGATAAGAATGGGAGAATGCTAGCCGAGAAGCAAGAGAGAGTCGAAAGATGGAGGGAGTACTTCAGTGAGTTGCTAAATGAAAGGAATGAAGAGCCAGCAAACATAGCTGGATATGGTATGGGAGGGAGAAGAAGAGAAGTAGTGGAGGAGGAGGTGGGGATCAGGAGGTCAGAAGTGTGGGAAGCCATGAAAAGAGTGAAGTTGGGGAAAGCACCAGGAACAGATGGAGTGTGTGGGGAAATGTTGAGGTATGGTGGTGAGATAGTGATAGAATGGGTATGGAAAATGTGCAAACTAGCATGGGAGAAGGGCAGTGCACCCGATGACTGGAAGACTGGCATAATAGTCCCCCTATATAAGGGCAAAGGGGAAAGAGGAGTGTGTGGTAACCACCGAGGAATATGTCTTCTAAGCGTAGTAGGGAAGGTATACAGTAGGGTAGTGATTGAGAGAGTGAGAGTGAGAACGGAGAAATGGATAGGCGACGAGCAGGGAGGTTTTAGGAAGGGAAGAGGATGTGTAGATCAGATTTTTACCCTGAATTGTGTTGTGGAGAAGTATCTGGAGAAGAAACAAAAGGTGTATGTTGCCTTTATGGACTTGGAGAAGGCCTATGACAGAGTGGATAGAGAAGGTTTGTGGAAAGTACTTAGAATATACGGAGTAGAGGGCAAGTTGCTGAAAGCAGTGAAGAGCATGTATGAGGGTGCAAAGGCGGCAGTACGTGTGGAGAGTGAGCAGAGCGAGTTCTTTGACCTGAATGTTGGTTTGAAACAGGGGTGTGATGTCCCCGTGGTTGTTTACTGTATATATGGATGGAGTTATGAAAGAAAT
This sequence comes from Paralithodes platypus, assembly GCA_032716605.1. Lineage (NCBI taxonomy): Eukaryota > Metazoa > Arthropoda > Malacostraca > Decapoda > Lithodidae > Paralithodes > Paralithodes platypus. Next base: position 59,768,621 of record CM064548.1, read on the forward strand.
ACTATCAAGAGCAGTGGATGTTGGTGTATCGCTGAAAAGGGAGGGAATTGAGTGGAAGCTACCTATACTGCTGTTTGCGGATGATACAGTTCTGATGAGTGATAATGAATGGGAGTTGCAGGGTCTGGTAAATGAATTTGGAACAGTGTGGGAAAAACCGGAATTTGAAGGTAAATACGGGGAAGAGCAAGGTTATGGTCTTCGAAAGGGGTGAAGTCACAGTGTGAGGTGAAGCTGAACGGTCAGGCTATGGAGATCGTCAACTCTTGTAAGTATCTGGGCAGTGTGTTGAGTAAAGATGGGACTATGGATGAAGAGGTGCGGGAGAGGGTACAACAGGGGAAGAGGGTTGTAGGAACGCTAAAAGCAGTAACAAGAAATAGGGTGGTCAGTATGGAAGTGAAGAAGTCCTTGCATGACAGTGTGGTAATCCCGACACTGACTTACGGAAGCGAAGCATGGACGTTGGTTGAGAGACTCAGACCAAGAGTGAGAGCAGTGGAAATGAATTACTTAAGGAGTGCGTGCGGAGTTACATGGAGGGATAGACAGACTAATGAGGAAGTAAGAAGGAGGTGTGGTGTGGAGGTAGATGTGCTGGAAAGTGTGAAAAGGAACAACTTGAGATGGTTCGGCCATATGGAACGTATGGAAAGTGAGAGAATGACTAAGAGGGTGTACGAGAGCGAGGTGGAGGGACAGAGGGGGAGAGGTAGACCGAATATGAGGTGGAAGGATGGAGTGAGGAACTACATGAACGAAGGCGGTGCTGGTTGGGGGGAGGGGCGTCGACTGACTGGGGACAGAGGTGCATGGGGGCGGTTCGTTCGTGGCCACCCCTTCGGGGATCGCGGCGTCAGGCAATAGATAGATAGATAGACCAAGTATATTTTGATCAATAATTGGTATCAGCAATATCTAAACTTGACTTCTTCATTTCGAGTGAGATATACAAACATGTTCCTACACTTACCCACCCTATTTAACATCTGACAGACATTAGTACAGCACAGAGCGAGCATACCGTAATACCAGCTGAGACATGACTTATTAGTGCCACTGTACTTAGCTTCAGTGCATCATCACAAAGCCAACCTACGCGCCATAATATTACCCTCGCTGTATCCAATACATTGCATTGTAATGAATATTCACATATTCATGATATGCTATGGGAGCAGTGCCTATTGAGGAAGCGGCTCAATAGGTGTTTTTGAATATCGCGAGCCAGTATTATATGGAGAAATCCGGCTTCGCCGGAGAAATTTTTCTATCGAAAAATTTACAAATTTAGCCTGCTGTCAAAAACATCATATAAAACATGCTGGTTCGCTACCGCTCGCCAGGAAGAAATCGACACCTGGATGGGGATAAATATATAAAAACAGTAGGCTGAATGGGGCCGAATGGATACAACCCAGAGAGAGAAAAACACGAGGTGGGCCCCCTAAACAAAAAATTATATCATAGATAGCAGTGGCTGGCATCGTTTTGAGGCTGCAACCAACGCCATTTATTGTAGTGACGCGGTACTAATATGGCTGAACAAAAGCTAGGGATTTTGTCTTCATACTTCACACAGCTACTGTATTGGTCATTAGGTTAAGCAAGCCCAACATAGTCACTATACTAATGTTAAACTCGCCACTGTTATATAAAATAAAAACATGATAGTACCATTGTTTTTTCTTATGTATATAATTATCTAATGACTTCATTATTACATTATCTGTACTAAGTCTATTGCCATGATCATAGACTACAGTAGATCTGGACTTGACACGAAAATTAAACTTTGCAGTAAGGGACCCAAAATCGGAGAACGACCCCCCAAGTTCGAACCTCGAAACCGCGAAAATACATTTTCGCGGTTTCGAGGTTCGAACTTGGGGTTCTTTTTCCGATTTTGGGTCCCTTACTGCAAAGTTCCATTTTCGTGTCAAGTCCAGATCCACTGTAGTCTATGCCATGATAATAGTATACTAGGCTTAGAGTCTGGTGGAAATTATATGTTCGCATACAATTTTGACTATAAAGAGTTACATGATCATCAAGGGTTGGTCAGGTTGCTTCTACGCAATTGAATATGGCATTTACGAATAGGCATTTTCTATTCATAAATGGCATAGTCAAATGAGTAAACACATTACAATCAATTAGAAATGTCTATCAACAATCGGGATAGTCGAAATTGACTGCGAAAACGTAATTTCAGACTGACGAAAGGTATGTATTGTAGTGACCGATGAAATTAAGGAACACCCCGTTCTTAACATTAATCATCCATTACAAACCCCAATGCACTAGAATAAACTAATGAAAGCAAATGTTCCTCCCAGGATTCGAACTCGTGACACCCCACACCCAGAACATAAGCATTTAAACCATTACACCACCAACACATATATATTAAAATAAAATTACCAATAACATTGTATTTAAAATCCATTGGGTTTGAGTTGGTTTACATCAATGTATTGAGATATTATATTATATATATACTCGTATGATATATTTAATCAAACTCCTATTATATTAATAGTACCGGTAAGTAATAACCAAAGAGTGGGTGATTATCTTTTAACTCTTTCTGTACCGCTGCCGTCGTTTTCAATTTATTCTACTATTATTATACTATTAGACGATTTTATTCAGTTTAATAAGGGCCTCCAGCGATTAACAGGCTTCGAACTATCTCATTTTATTCTGGCTACCTCTCATGTTACTCCATTCTCGTTGGTGACGTCATCGAGAGTATAAGAGCCTCAGAGCCTGTATCCAATAACATCTCTATAGCCAGGGTATGCGCATTGCAGTCCTTATTCTTACCTTACCTGGTATTCTTGCCTGGTGGGCTTCCCAGACCCCAGAGCTAAGTCAGGTTAGGGTCCACGGAAGCCACACACTGCTGATGCGCCAGCCCAAAGATAGTTTATAGTGTGTAGCAAAGACAGGAAAGTATAGAGATCTATGGACTGGAAGGTGCATCATAAGCAGCTAAGTTAACAAACAAGGTATAAGTGGTGATGGGCTGGTCTATCAGAATGAGAACTGAGCGAACTCTGCCATACCCATAGCTTACTCTGACTGTTCCTTTTACTTATACATTTTCTAGATCTCAAGTGACGGCGTCTCTTCCGTGGATTGACCTCCCAATCTACCAAGATTGGAAGCCAAAGCGTCACATTTTTCCTTTGCCCCTCAACTTTCTCTTCATAATTGCTGAGGGGCACAGGGCCCTGGGTGGGACTTTGGTTTCCCGGGCGTTTCTGCACCCTCCTCAGCTCCCCGCCATGGAGTGGCTTCGGTCACTCAGGCTTTGTTGCGGTCGGCAGGGAGGGTTCTGTGGAGGTGCTCGGTTATGGCCTTGGCCTTGCTCGGGGCCTTGGGGCTGTTCGGCCAGGCAGCTTTGGGAACAACAACAACAAGGTATAAGTATAAGTGGTTGAGGAGGCCAGGTGTGACATAGAGAACAAAATCATTAATATTCATATAAGACTCCTGCAAGATAGTCGGAAAGGGCAGCCTTGAAAGATAACAGGTTAGTCAGGGATACCAGATCTGTGGGCAAAGAGTTCCACAGAGACACATATCTAAGATTAAAAAATATCTTTCTTATTTCAAGCTGGCATCTCGAGTGAGCAATTTTATATGGGTGACCCCTGGTTGCAAAATATTGGGGACGATCAAAAACATCTTCAGGAGTAATTGAGCAGAGACCGTGAAATATTTGCCAGTACTTAATTATGTCATGCCTAAGAAGTCTACCCTTATAGTCCAGTCAATCTAGCACAAATTATGGCCTATGATGGAAATAATTAGAACAGAAATGAAACCTGTTGTATGATGTTCCTAATGCTTTATTACATCACATATCAAAAGTAGAGAAAAATGGGATTGGTGGAACATGGTTAAAAATAAACATGTTAATCATAAACATATTGTAGCGGTAACACAGAATGTTGTACTTCAAATGAGTGTATCACCATTATTATTCATTGTAGAGGGTTGGGATTGGTCTTGTTTGGTAGGTAAAGGGTTGTTCTTTAAGGTACTGTGCTCAATAAAAATCTAAACTCAAAATAAAAGGCAAAAAAGACGATTTGAGTATAGCCGAAAGGCAAAAATTTAACACTTTCCTTCTAGAAACAATTGTCAAAAAATACCTAACAAAGATAGAATAATTTTTATGATATCATCAAGTAGCTGAGTAAATTAGCTTTTGAATAATGTATCATAGTTTGAATTTTGATCAATAGTAGCCCAGTGTAAAGAAAAATTAAATAAAACACGCTTTCCTTCAAATAAATGTTTGCCAAAAAAACAAAAATAATAACAATAAAATCATTCGGATTACCACATACCATTGTGTAGCTGAATAAATTAGCTTTTGAATGATGTATCATAGTTTGAATTTTCATCTATAATATCCCAGAGAATAAAAGAAAATGAAATAAAAAACACACTTTCCTTTAAATAAACATTTGCTAAAAAAAAAAATGAAGCCTCGGGAACCTATGATGGCCAGAACCGTCATCAGAACGTGAAAGGGTTAATCATCTTGAACATCTCCATGTATACATTTCATTCATTCACTGTCTACAAAGTTATCTTCAGATGCCATTGCATTTGTGCACCCAACCCCTCTGCATTCTCCACATGCAGCTGAACATTCCAGGCCATGTTTTCTGCATGAGCAGCGTCGAGTGTCGCAATTAACTTTACACTTGCAGCGCACAATCTGCAGCAGTGATTCTGGGGCAGCTGCCAAGTCTGTAGTTTTGGGTTCTAATTGGCCTTGATTACATATCCATCCCCACTCCTCTGGCTTCAAAGTGTTACCCATCCACTCTTGGCACTGAAAATATGTACGGGCACTATGGTAACATAAAGCTGATGCTGTTGGAGGAAGGGTGTGTACTTGAACAGAATAGCTGCCTCTCATTGCCTTCTCACAAAACAATCTGTAACGTAGAGAGTCCAATCCCTCGTTTTTGTCACCACTATACAGACGACTCACTAACTTCTCACCAGCAGCTGTAATTTCTGCCATTGAAGATTGTCTAAGAAAAACCTTTGCATATTCTTGCATATCACTGTCACTTCTTAGTTTCCGAAGAGCAGAGTCTTTCCCAATACCAAACATACGGGAGGTTGTATCACAGCCAGTAATAGCATGTATTACTGGCAATAATGTGCATGTATCTTGGCCCAGTTTCCTCTTTACCAAATTGATGTCCCATATTCTCTTCATCTTCTTTGATATTTGCCGTCCCTCTGACCTGAAGAGCAGTGGAAATACCGTCTGGCTTGGCTGCATGCATAACAACACCAGGAGATCGGTATCCTCTCCAATGAGTGTAGTAGGACACTTGGATGCCTCATTTACTGCTGTCGTTGCAATTAGCACATCTGCGTCACCAGCTGCATGAATTGTTTTGATGCCTTTCTTTTGTAACTTGGCACTCAGCATATGAATGAACTTCTGCTTGTTTGTTGTGTTGGCCAGGAAAACTTCTTTCTTTGTTTTTACACACATTCCTTCAGCAAAATTTACTTGCATACCGACAATTCCTTTGGACCTTCTCTTATGAGTAATATCTTTTGTAGAATGACCTGCTTCATAGCCATCAAATACAACTGTGGGATTTCTATACTTCTCGTGAACGTAGTCTACATAGCGCTGGCAGATGGAACTAAATGTGACATCGCGTGACCATGGCAAGCGCTGTAGAAGAGAGCCTCCATCAATCACATAGCTCATAGCATCTTCATCAACTTGAGCTGACATATCTGTGCATTGTGCCAATTTCCAGATTGAATTAGCGAGTGAAGGTTTATTGGCTTGGCGAAGAAGTCCATTGGTCTCAAACAAAGATGATGGAGGAGAAGACAGTTCATATTGGAATATGCTTTCAATATCATCCACAACATCAGGTGCAGCCATTATGAGACGTTGAAAGAGCAGCTGGGAATCAACATGAATCATTTCACCATCTACCTTTGGCGAGACTCTGTGGTCAAGGGTTATCACTTGATTTTTTTTCCTGAAAGCATACTCCATGACATTCTTTCCCTCCATACTTTTGAGTACCTCTCTGCCCACTTCTGAAGCTTTGTGGGCATTGACAGTTTGGTCTGCTGTGACACCTGTGACAATGTTCCGTAGTATTGGGTCTTGTGCAAAGGGGTTTCTTTCTTGCAGGAGACCCAGTATTGATAACATGTCAAGTTCATCTTTCTTTTGTCTTGCATCTGTGGCTTATTTGTGTTGTTCACTTGTAGTATAACTTGTTGCCATGAACTCTTGCATGGCCATATTGACATCGGCACATGCAGGCATGGACAGCAGCCACTGTGTACGTTGTGCTTCAGACATTCCACGACCACGCGTTAATCCACCAGTAATCTTCATACTTCTCATTAGTACTTGCTCTATAGCTAAATCAGATGAAAGTCCTCCCCAAAATCTGTCGCTTCGTCGTACAACATGATACCCTGCATTGAATTTATCATAAACATCTGGATGTTGTGTCTTGAGCTGATGCATCTGTTGCAAGTGGATGTATACAGATTTGGCGTAATGGTTATGGCCAGCAGCAGCGAAGTATGGCAACATTGCAGGTAATGTATGCAGGTAGAGACTCCAGTTTCCTGTACGCTCAGCTTTGATGAACTGTCGAAGAAGGTCAACCATCGTCATATACTGTATCCACAACCGAGCAGTGGAATTGGACGCCAATGTAGCTTTTTCTTCATTCACTCTTTGTTTAACTCTTTCGAGGACACCATCCATACATACCACATCTACAGACAATTCACCTTTCATCAAGTCATCATACATGTGAATTGCATGACGCAAATCCTCTTCTTCAACTGTCACAGGCAGAGATTTATCAGTATCATCAACTTCTTCCAATTGCACATCTGCAGTGCTGTCAACCTTTGTAGTCTCTGGAACAGCACAATTCATTTCTGGAAGAGGAAAACTAAATGTCTGAGATATAATCATTGCATTTAATGCTGCATCTACAAGACAGTGTCCCCTGAATGCTCTTGCTACTGCTTTGCCACTAAGCATATGGGCAACAGCATTTGGTGCATATACCAATTCAAGCAGCTCACCTAGGCCAGTCCCAGACATGATTTTGCCGATGCACCCCAGAAAACTCATTTCAGTGTGGAAGGCTCCAAGACGGAGTATGATAGAGTGCAGGTCACTGTTTGTGCTTTCACCAGCAAGGATCATCTGAGCCTTCCACCAGAGAGGTTGATCAAAAGTGAGGATTGGATGCATATTCTGGCGCTTGGCTTCAGAAGACACAAAACAGAGAGTTGAGTATATGCAACTGAGGTTAGTTGGATCCATATCAATCATTGGGAGGAAAATAATGGATGACTTCCCTGGGTGGATACCATGCGACACTGCTTGCATCATTCCTGACCACCCAGGTCTTGGTGAACGAAGTGGCCAAGAAATTTTCCAAAGCAGGTCTAGCATTGCTGTAGGGTCTTCATAGATAGGCAAATGCAGTTTGTCATATATCAAGGGTTGAGTCTCATTGTTTGTTGATTTATAGAAGTGTATTTTGATTCTCCCGACAGCTGCTACATCCTCTGCTGTTACTGATATCCTGGGGATCTGTTTTCGTGGTTTGGTCATAGGTGTTACTGCAGCAATAATACCCATTCCATGAAAAGTGTTGCGACCATCAAGTGTAACAATGTTGTGGTCTACATTGTCAGCAACAAACTGGATGAAATGTTGTGATGTAATGTTAGGTACATCAATACCTTGGAACTTTGCAGCAGAGCGCTCAAACCGTTTTACTTCAGGGTACGATGAACAGAATCCAAGACTATTGAGGCAGTCAATGAGAAACTTTGATCCGAAGTGGTGGTGCATTTGCACTGACAGACCTATCTGCAGAGGTGCTACTAGTATTCTAGGTCTAGCAGCTTGAACAATTGCTTGACCTATAGCTGCTATTTTGCGCTCAGCTTGTTTCTCGCTGAAGATTGTTTGAAGAAGAAGGTGCAAAGTCTCTGGAACAAAATCGGAATTCTTTTCCAGGGAGGCAATACCATCAGAGCTAGGAAAAGTATCGCCCATAGACTCCATGGACTTTATGTCACTTTTGATGAGTTCTGCAGCTGCCTGAACCAACCTAAGCTTCTCTTTCTCACTGTCTTGCAATTTTGGCAAATTGTAGAACTCCTTTAAAATATGTGAAGCTGTAGCTCTGAGTGTGACAATGTTGCCTTTCGTGCCACTGCTTGTGATCACAATGTTGTTACCAAAATGTTCTTCTAGTTTGACTTTCATGTACTTTGCAGTATATGCTTCCTTGTCACAGTACTCTTTCATCTTCTCAACAAGATTATTTACAGATATCTGCATATCCTAATTTTTCTGTAAGTACTCAACCACTTTCAAAAATGCTTCTGCTTTCAATAAATCAATTGGCCTGCCTGATGTGTACTGACTACTTTCACCTGATTGATTGTATATAGCTGGTATCTTCTTTCCTGTTCGGAAATTGGTACTGCATAGTTGGTGGTATATCGCATCTGCTGCATGTAAGTCTTGGGCAAATTCAATCCGACTTTGTACAGTATGAGCCCAGGAGTCCCCACGTTTTTTACACACATCCTGAATAGTCAATTGGAAGTCTCCTGTCCTGACTGGGAATACATCAAATCCTCTTTTCCTTCCAGCGTATTTAGCAGGATGGCCACAAAACAAACAGTGCTCATTAAATAAGAACTTGCCATCACTTGATCGGAGCTGACGGCAGGTAGTCGATGAAGTCTCCTGTTTCTTCCTTAGGTCTCGGCTAATGGAATTTCTGTTGCAGTATTCAAAGCGACATTTTTTGTGCACAGATTGTCCTACAATAGTGGTGAGCATCAATCCACGAAGTTTGCTGGCTTCACTAATACCATCACATCCTTTCTGACGAAGCACAACAGTTGCCTCCCCATTGTCTAGGGTTTCATTGCAAATTACACAGGACTCCATCATGCATCTGAAACAGAAAAGGAGACTGTTAAAAATATGTAGATGATTAAAAAATGATAAAGCAGCACAATTAAAAAGGGAAATACCGAGATCCAACACACAATGATTACTTACACATGAACCAACAAAAATATATTATTTATTTTCGATTTGACAAAAAATATCATTTGAAGTATGTAGATATATTTACAGTCATGTTTGAAGCATGTAGATATATTTACAGTCATGTTTATGGACCCTGAAAATATATGTGTAGACACTAAAATCACCCCATTGCAATAATTACAAGTAAAGAGGGAAAATTTAAGGTTTTCGGAAATGGCCTGGCAGCCATATTGGATTTATGCAAATTAGGTAACTTTCCACCATTTCCTTTTTCCTCCACTTTTGGTATGTTGATTAGGAGGACATGTAGATTACATTACACCAAACATAAATTCTGTTGCAATTTTTTCCATATCAAACTACAGATTGACTGGACTATTAATGGAAAATAGGTTTAGTATCCTCAATCTTTCACTATAATCAAGATTCTCGAGACCCCTAATAGATTTAGTCCAGCGTCTCTGAACAGACTCCAGTAGTCTTAGGGATAATGTTCAAGGACACTACATCCGCTTATTAGAAACAATTTGTTAGGGAAAATAGGCACCAACAGATTCGCCATATTTTTCTCCATATAGTCCGCATGGAGGATTTTCGTTATTGACAAATTGAAAAAATACCCTTTTCACAGAAAAATACACCAAAAATCTGTCAAAGATGTCAAATAGCGGGGGTGTGGGGGCGGCAGCCCCCAACCCATTAGGTAAGGTTGTTAGGTTAGGCTAATGTCCTTTCAAAGGGGTATAGGCTAGTAAACACTAGGATAGCTTATACCCGGTCAGAAGTAAGAAGAAGAAGAGTCCGATGTAGTCTCCTTGAATGCTACCGAAAACCCAATGAGAATGGAGAAAAACGTATCTGTGAACAGCGGCAAAGAAAACCGTACAGGAACTGAGATGGGACATCTGAATGTGAATGTGAACCAGGACAGAAACAGGATAGGAACTGCATTAGATTAGGGTGGGTGCCTAAATGTGAATGGATGGGGAGTGGGAAAAATGGAAGACATGAGTGAAGTACTGTATGAGGGGGGTATAGATGTGCTCGGTATAACAGAGACAAAGCTACGTGAAAGAGTGGAACTGTACACGGAAAACTACAGAATGACTGGGAAGGGGCGCAGTAAATGGAAGAAAAAGGGTGGAGGTATAGGCCTAATAGTGAGAAAGAACATGGATATAGAGGTTGAAGAGTTAAAAGTCGGCGAATGCGAGATGAGTGAAGATATGATGGCAGCTTACCTGAACTACAAGGTAAAAGGAAAGACTGAAAGGATCCTATTCATTATATGCTACATGACGGTACAGGGACCGGATGCCAGACGTGATAATGAAAGGAAATATGACCTAATGAGAAGACTGGTAAACGAACCTAGACGAGAACAGGTGATCGTAATGGGTGATATGAACGGACACATCGGAATCCTGGGTGAGGAAGTGAACACGAATGGACAACTGCTAAGGGATTTCACTGAGGAGCATGAACTGGAAATATTAAATGAAACCATCGCAGAGGGACGAGTGACATGGGCCGGAAGAGACAATGAATCTGCGATTGATTATATCTTGGTGAATGAGAATGCAAGGAAGAATGTGGAATACATGAGGATAGATGAAGAACGAGGAATGGATGTGACAAGTGACCACAATATGTTGTGGATACAGTATACCTGTGGGAGGGAGAGAAAGGAAGCTAGGAAACCAAAGGGTAAGAAATGGAAACTGAAACAAGCGGACTGGGTAAAATTCGGGGAAGAACTAGAGCGTGTGAACTGGAGGGATGACGGAGGGGTAGACAGAATTAATGAAGAATTCATCAAGACAGTGAAAGAAGTAGCTGAAAGAAGAGTCGGGAGGAAAAAGAAAGGAAATAATAGGAGACCCCAGAGGAGATGGTGGAACCAAGACATCGAGTCCGCCAGAAAAAAAGAAAAGAGAGCAACCGAAGGTGTAGAAGACTAAGCAGGTCCAAGGACAACGGTGAGAATGAACGGGTCGCATATGAGGAAGCATGGGAGGAATACAGGAAGCACAAAAGTATAACAGGTTTAATAAGGAAAGCGAGAGTAAAAGCCGATAAACATGTAGTAGATGAGCTGAAGGCAAGAGGCGGTGAGGTCAGTAGAGAATGTTATGACTTCCTAAGGGGAGAGCAAGAGAGTGAAAGAGTGAATGTGGAAGTGATAATGGTGAACGGAAGAGAGGTGAGAGGGAAACCGGAGAAAGCTAGGGCAGTAAAAGAATTATGGGAAAACATAGGGGGTGCGAATGAGGTGGAGGATAGGGGCGAACCCAACCTGATAATAGAAAGAAAGATACCAGTAGATGAAAATATGGATTACGAGATCAGTAGGGAAGAGATAATGAAATGTGTCAAGAAACTGAAGACTGGTAAAGCCGCAGGAAACGACGAGATCGCATATGAATTCTACAAGAGGGTGGGAATGGAGTAATTGAAGGCATGTATGGACTTTTTAAGAAAGTGTGGTCAGGAGAGAGGGTACCGTATAAATGGAACGAGAGCCGGGTGACCCTCCTGCACAAAGGGGGTCACAAGAGTAAGAAAGAGCTGAAAAACTACCGACCAATAACGCTAACGGACACAATTTCCAAGGTGTTCTGTGGGGTGCTGAATGAAAGGCTGAAAGGGATCTTTGAAAGGAACAGAGTGATGGGAGAAGAACAGAATGAGTTTCGAATGGACAGAAGAGGGGAAGATAACATGTTCGTAGTGAGAGAAGTGATAGAGAATACGAAAAAGTCCGGACGGAAGGGATACTTCGCCTTCCTAGACATAGAGAAAGCATATGACAGAGTGAACAGGTACAAGTTGTGTAAGCTGCTTGAAACAGTAGGTGTGAGTGAAAAGATAATAAATATCATAAGAAGTGTGTATGAGAATACCAGGGCTAGATACAGTATGGGGGATATAGAGACAGACTGGGTCGAAAACAAGCGGGGAGTTAGACAGGGCTGTGGCTATCCCCCCTCCTGTTTGGGATGTACACAGAGGAACTAGCTGCAAGAATGAAAGAAGCCGGCAGGGGAACACTAATTGGGAACGAACGTCTGGGTATCTTGCTATACGCAGATGATGTAGTGATCATGAGCGACAACCGAGAGGATGCTAGATGTGGTGTCCGAATATGGGAATGCTCTGAATGTGAGCTTTAGCAGGGAGAAAAGTAAAGTCCTAGTAGTGAATGGAGATGAAACGGATGTGGGTGCGACGTGGCTACTTGGGAATAATATTATTACCCAAACAAATGAATACAAGTACCTGGGAATGACAGTGCAGATGCAAGAGGATGCGAGAAAACAAAAGATGAGAGACTAACAAAAGCGAGCCAGTGGGTGGGAAGACTTGGCAGTGCTGCAAGGTGTAGAGCAAACAAGTATGAAGTAGTGCGAGGAGTATGGAAAGGTATGGCGGTGCCGGGCCTGATGTATGGTCTGGAAACCATCCCGTGGACGGCGAATGACACGGCAAAGCTGGAAGTTGCCCAGAATAGGGTCGGAAGGCTCGCACTGGGAGCGAACAAGTACACTGCAGTAGAAGCCTTGAGAGGTGATGCGGGGTGGAGCTCCTTTGAAGAAAGAATAGACAAGGGAGTCCTACGGTACCGGGTCAGACTGGAAAAAATGAATGGTGATAGATGGGCACGAAAGGTGTTTGAATGGGCTAAGGAGAGCAGTAAGTGGAACAAGATGTGCGACAAAAAATAGAGAAGTACGGAATGCGTGGTATCATGATGGGGGAAAGTATGGAAATGTGGAGCCATGAGAGATGGAAGAAAGAGATCGGCAAACGGGTACAAAGCGTAGCAAGGGACGAATGGGCAGGGAATATGAGAAACAAGAGTTCACTAGAATGGTACATGTGTAAGCAACAGCCAAGAAGGGAGCCATTCTACGATGGGAGCATCGGAGGTGAACTCCTCTTCAAGGCCCGAACTAAGTCACTTGAGCTGAACAGCAGAACATATAGATGGTCAAATGAAGGCAACAAGGCATGCAAGATGTGCAAGAGCGGGGAGGATGAGACTGTGGAGCATATCCTCCTAAAGTGCAGAAAATATGAAGGAGAAAGGCGGGTAATGCTAAGATCCATAGTGCAAGAGATTGGTGCGGAGGAATGGAATGCAGTGGTAGGAAGGTATGAATGGGGGCTCGACGGAATAGTGATCTACCTGCTTGGCCTGAACGACTTAAACATGTGGAATGAGACCACTGCACGGAGTGTTAAGGACTACCTAGAGGGAGTGTGGAGGAAAAGATCAGCCTCACAATAGTGAGGCTGGGGTGAGAATGCCCACGGGGAACAATCTTCTTTTATTCTCAACCTGTCCTTTTCCATTATAGTTTATAAGTTTATCCTAGGAGAGAGAGCCGATACTAAGGCCACACCTCGACCAGTCGAGCGTGACTCTCGCACCAAGACCAAGACCAAGGTGGTAACCCTCCAAGCAAACTGCACATTTAAACAATAAGAAGAAGAAGAACTTTAGCCGAATGTGATGGTAACTTTTTACCGGTCACAATAGGATGGGCTATATAGTGGAATAACAGCTTCTTAGAACACCGAACATTTAAAGTAGCAATAGGAGGCACGCTATCTCAAGAACACCCCCATCACAGAGGACTACCTCAAGGCTCCGGCATCAGTCCACCCCTATTCAATGCTCTATTGTCAGACATACCCAAAACACCTCACACCACCCACCTGATATACGCCGATGACGTAGCCATTATATGTGAAGCCACAACCCTACACGAAGCAGAACACCACCTACAGGAAGCCACAGACCTGATAGCAGAATGGTCGACAGAATGGGGACTTCAGATCAACAAGCAGAAAAGCGCCCTAATGTGCTTCACCCGCAAAAGACTTCCAAGATTACCTAACATAATCATCGAAAACACCCCAATTCAACTAGTGAGAGAACATACCTTCCTCGGCTTGAAACTAGACGGCCCTTCCCTGACGTGGAACAAACACATTGATTACCTCCGCACATCCTGTACAAAACGTCTAAACATCATGAAGTACCTGGCCGGGGCAAGATGGGGAGCCAGTAGAGAAATGCTATTAAAATTCTATAAAGTATATATCCAGAGCAAAGTACAATATGGCAGCCCCGTATACGGTTCAGCCGCTCCAACACACCTAGACAAGCTCAACACCATCCAAAACTCAGCCCTTCGAATAGCGCTGGGAGCATTCTGTTCATCGCCAATAGTCTCCCTCCAGGCCGAAGCAGGTTTACTGCCACTTAATCGTACCAGACAATTGACAGACAGCAAATGGCTATTGAAAGCTTCCCAGCTACCAGAAAACCATCCCCTACAATTGTCCGTCACCAGAGAATTGACAAACAGACCCATAAACAGGCAAGGATATCGAACATCCTTCATCTCTCGCTCCGCTCACACTCTACAAAGACTGACAGGCACCACAATCCATTCAGCACCCACAGCACCAGTTCCACCAGTCCCCCCGTGGATAACCCTAACCAACATGATCTTCACAACTCTACATCCGTCCTTCAAAAAATCACAGGACTCAGCCAAAGCCAAACACCTATTCAACGAACTACACCACACTAAATTCACAAACCACTCCCCAATCTTTACAGACGGCTCATACATCCCATCCCCCCCATCAGCTGCAGCAGCCGTCTATTATGAAGAGATAAGCATCTGCCAGTCATGGAAACTCGCTGCCACCCACTCTAACATCACCTCAGAACTTTTTGCAATCCAAAAAGCACTCCAGTTTTGCCAATTACATCTCCCACTACAGAATATAGTAATATACACAGATTCCCAATCTTCACTCCATCTACTCCTCTCGCCCAATCCCGAATCGCATAGAAACATAGTCCACACCATACAACATATCCTCATCACGACACTTAACTCGCCCAGAAATATCAAACTACAATGGATCCCCTCACATGTTGGCATTAAGGGTAACGCAATCGCAGACGAGGCAGCCAAACTAGGACACCAGCTAACCTCCATCGAGCCTCTACCCCATGACATCCACACACTATCATCAGTGAGCAGAACAAGGGCAAGACAAGAATGGGACACAGAGCTTTCAAACCTCCTCCCTGAAAAGCACTTAGGCCTCTTCAGAACCGACTCATCACCCCATCCATGGACACGATCCCAAACTAGGAACATCGACGTCGTAATTACGCGCCTCAGAATCGGTCATTCCGGTTTGAACAAACATCTACACAGATTGAAATTGGCCCCGGATCCACACTGCCCTTGGTGCAGAAACACCGAAGACACCATCACTCATTTTCTTCTGCATTGCCCAAGATTTCACTCAATGAGAACAATCCTTAAAGACACCTTAAACAGGATGAATATTAATAACATAACCATCCCCGTACTACTAGGAGCAATAGACGTGACCCCAGAGAAAAGGCAGAGAGTGTTACAATGCACAATTAATTTCCTTAAAAAGTCGGGGAGAATTCCACGACTCTAAAGGCAGTCCTGACAAAACTGTCCTCGCTAGGGTTTATTAGTGACGTTCAGTTGCTACCTTCCCTCCAACACATCAACAACAACAACATAACTCCGTCATTATTTTGTTACACCGCTTGGTAAACCTGACTTTTTGGACCGACAGCGATTTCGGTAAGTTTTATTTTGTTTTTTGTAATTTTTCCTTCAGATATAGTGTTGTTTTATACTGAAGAGGAGCGGAAATTAGTATTTACCCATTATCCAACAATCTAAAAACACGCCCCCCACTAGTGGGGAGGGCTATGAAGTTCAGGGAAAATGAGGGGTTAAAAGCGTAAAAATACAATAATATAGCGTTTTGTATCAAAACTTGGCTCGGGTTTTCCCAAATTGCAAACCCATACAACCCAATTTTGTGAATACCCGAGCCAACTTTTGACGAAAGCTGGCTGGGATTTCACGGGGTGGAGTGGGTACGGGGTAGCCTAATATTTCATGTTATAAAAATAGTCAACTTTGGGAAGACATTAGCCTAACCTAACAACCTTACCTAACCTATCCTAGTATTATGGGTGGGGGCTGCCGGCTGCCGCCCCCACAGGCCAGTGGGCCACACCCCCGCTAGTTGGGTTAGATTTTTTTTTTTTTTTTTTTTTTTTAATGTTCTAGGCTATTAGCCTAACCTAACAACTAAACAACCGGTTCATTACGAGTCACACCAC
This sequence comes from Paralithodes platypus, assembly GCA_032716605.1. Taxonomy (NCBI): domain Eukaryota; kingdom Metazoa; phylum Arthropoda; class Malacostraca; order Decapoda; family Lithodidae; genus Paralithodes; species Paralithodes platypus. The sequence goes on from CM064548.1 coordinate 59,784,955, forward strand.
AGCTGGGATCTCATTTTTAACGGTAGTTTTGGGTTCCTATCATTCTATGCTTCATTGCTATATACTTTTTATCCACCGGAAAATATTTTTTTTCTTGGCTTTTTTTTTTTTTTTTTAGCCTAGGGTAGCATTAACCTAACCAAAAAACCTAACCTAACCTAACCTAACCTAATAGCCCCCAAATACATTTAGGTTAGGTTAGGTTTTTAGCTTAGGTTAATGCTAAAAAAACAAAAAACAATAAAAAAACCAAAAAAAAAACAAGAAAACATAATATTTTCCGGTGGATAAAAAGTATATAGTAATGAAACATAGAATGATAGGAACCCAGAACTACCATTAGAAATGAGATTCCAGCTGTGGTGTGACTCGTAAATATTGACCTGTTATTTTAATACCACGAATTTGTGTGATATATTTGAATATAAATATTGAATCTATATGCTGTAAAGATCATAAGAAAATTTGTTTTAACCCTCGGCAAAACCTAATAAAAAAGTATGGTACTAAAAATAAAAAATCGTAACAAGGTTGTCAATACGGTACTTCCAGTTATCGATAGCTCTAAAGATCATATGAAAATGTGTTTTAACCCTCGGAAAAACCTAATATAAAAGTATGGTACTAAAATTAAATGTTCGTAACAAGGTTGTCAATCGGTACTTTCCCGTTATCAATGTACAATCGAAGCTGAAGATTGCACAGTAAACACCGTAGACTTCATCGACTTTTACCTTCCTATAATAGACATCCAATTTTTTTTTTATTAACTAAGGGATTAGTACTCAACCAGCGGGGGTGTGGGGGCGGCAGCCCCCACCCATAATACTAGGTTAGGTTAGGTAAGGTTGTTAGGTTAGGCTAATGTCTTTTCAAATCACTATCGGGGAACAACATCGATCGATAGGCATTATGGGGAAAATAGGTTTTCCCGAGATTTCTAATTAATTACAAACTCTATATATTGATGCAAATGAACAATTTTGTTTATAAAAAACAATCTGAAAATTAGTGGTATTAAAATAACATTTTTCCTAACAACCTTACCTAACCTAACCTAGTATATGGGTGGGGGCTGCCGCCCCCACACCCCCGCTGGTTGGGTTACTTTTTTGTGCTAGGCTATTAGCCTAACTTAACCTAACCTAACCTAACCTAACCTAACCTAACCTAGTATATGGGTGGGGGCTGCCGCCCCCCACACCCCCGCTGGTTGGGTACTGGCTGAAAAACTTATTGTTTTACAGTAGCCTAGGCCTATACATGTATTTTAGCGTTTTTGTTTTTTTCTCCCTTAGGCTATAGCCTAATACATTTCAGCTCTTAATGCCATATATAGCAATGATGTATATGCTCTACCGGACCTATTAGGCCTAAACAGATCGATGGGCTAACTGTCGGTCCAAAACATCAGTATAACCCACCGGGTACACTTACAGTATAGTACCTGGTAATTGTTTAGTGTATGGCCTCCTCCTAAACATCAGTATAACCCACCGGGTACACTTACAGTATAGTACCTGGTAATTGTTTAGTGTATGGCCTCCTCCTAAACATCAGTATATCCCACCGGGTACACTTACAGTATAGTACCTGGTAATTGTTTAGTGTATGGCCTCCTCCTAAACATCAGTATAACCAGTATAACCCACCGGGTACACTTACAGTATAGTACCTGGTAATTGTTTAGTGTATGGCCTCCTCCTAAACATCAGTATAACCCACCGGGTACACTTACAGTATAGTACCTGGTAATTGTTTAGTGTATGGCCTCCTCCTAAAGAAAATGGATTTTTGAGCACAGACTAAACCAAATGTTCACTACTGTATTTACATAGCTGGTCATTAACCTAACCTAACCTAACCTAACCTAAGCTAACCTGGGCATCCCGGGGGATGCTGCCCCCAGACCCCCGCAGGTCTTGGGTTGAAAAGTGATAAAAAACATATAGCCTAGGCCTAGGCCTATCTCTTACCTCATTATTCAAAGTTTTGTATTTGGTTTAATATACACTTCCCAGGTCATTTGAACAGTTCTATTGCTTCTATATATCATATAATACACCATAGAATACGTTTTTAATAACTAGAAAAAGAGGACTTCGATTAAACAATTAGCCTACGAAGCTAGATTCCTAGATAGCCTACCGGTAATATTAAAGGAGACGGACGCACATTATTATTATTCCCCCCCCAGCAATTAAACAACCCCTGCATAGGCCTACCATTCATGTAATCATGTTAATATTGTTATTATAATAATTATTATTATTATTATTATTATTATTACATAGGCAGAAATTGTTATTAGGCTATTAGTCTATTACGGTGTATTACCGGTACTTTATTATTATTTAGGCTAGGCTATATGTTAATATTATTTGCCTATTATTAAACCATAGGCTAATGGTACTAATAGAATAGGCGGTAAGGAAGTAGTATTCGGGCGTATCGCCCACCTTTTTACACTACAGTACTAGATCACAGGCTCGCGATTACGTTCACGTCTATTTTGACTGCCGGCAGTGCCGTGGGATACAATAATAGGTTGAAGGCGGCTTTTCTCCCCCTCACCCCCCCCCCCCATGACTTATTGTCATCATCATGTAATTTGCCCGCAGGGTGGCAAATTACAGAATCAAAAAGAAGTCAAAATAGACGGAAACGTAACCGCAAGTGCACAAGGGCACCTTTCTAAACATGACGACCGTACGCCCAGATGCTACATCTTTCCCGAATGGGTACTTCCCAGTTAGGCTTGCGACCCACCCTCCCTGGAAACAATTAAGCCAGATAATTAAATTGCCTCGATGGAGGTTGCTCATTCTTGACCACGCCCCTTGGGAATCAAGGCATCTGGTACAGTAATAGATAGATACCGGTATATAGATAAGGCCTAACAGTGTAACTGTTAGGTCTATGAAAAAATTTTGTGACACTAGGTTGGCCTACATTTAGCCGTCCGGCTAGCTCAGTTGATAGCGTGCCTGATTCACATCTTGCAGGTCTCGCGTTGAATCCCCACTCAGATTGAAAAGTTTTTCTGGGATATAGCCGGCGGCTACCATCTCCCCATGAGCAAGGGGGATGGGTAATGGTCTCTGGTAGACTAAAGAAAGCCAAGCGCTTGTGAATCCTCGAAAGAGGAGATACGGGCGCTATATAAGTAACCAGACGATTATTATTATTAATATTATTACATTCAGATTATTTCTAATGCTATCTATCTGTCTCTTGTCAGATGCATTTGGTCCTTGAAGCACAAATGAATCGCCTCTGCTATATCCGAGGCAATTAATTTGTAATTTCTAGTTTGTTTACGGAAGTTACGGAGAGAAGCTGCTAGCCCAATTAACCTCCCATTGCTGCGTACAGAACTTTACAGTATACCGTACTGTTTGGGGTGCATGTGGAATGTTATCGTAGGCTACTGTTTGAATGGCTGTGAATGTGAATGTAATCAAAGCAAATTAATCACATAATTAAACACCATCAACAAGTTACAAAACTTAGATTTCATGAAGAAGCTATGACTGGGCCATATATATTTTTATAAAGTTTAACTTCTACACATCATTTATTTGCGTATACTGTACTGTCACTGTATGGGGACGGTTTGTGAGTATACATTGTGTGTACTAAAATGCTTAATAATTACAGAGCCCGGCCGGCACTGATCAAGTTATAATGGAGCTGATGATGGGGACATACCGGTACATGCATCACACACCACCAGGAGCCAGGGGAACCAAGCAGCCCACCCTATGAGGAGAATGTTGGAGAGGGCTACCCACATCAAGAAGGTATTGTACCATAAACTGGGGTGATTTCGGACTTCTTTGGGGTGTTTTAAGTCATAACTCTGTGTAGAATCATCTGTTAGACAACACTATATAGCTAGGGAAGAACGGTCCGTAATTTATAAAACAGCATAGCCTAAACAAACACATAAAAATAGATATTTCCTCAATTGTTTGTATGAACAAATATACAACATTAATACTTTTGTACTTATTTGTGTGAAAGATATGCAACATTAATACTTTTTACTAATAAAATGGGCAAGAATGTACTGTAGTTACCGGGTGTACCGCCCGTCTTCTTTACACTACGTGGACGCTCACCATCATGTTCCCGTCTGTTTTGACTGCCTTTGGATACAAAAATACATTACCCTAACCAAACAACCTAACCTAACCTAACCTAGTATTATAGATTTATAAGTATTTATAGATGATTTATGTTGTATGTCGGTAGTGGTACACCCGGTAACTACATCCATCCCATAAAATGTCCCAATTCACCCCATTCCTTGGTAGAGTTAATGTATCACATTAGTAATTAAGAGGGATCAGTATATTAATATCGGTTGAAAGGCTGATCCATATTTTACCTGGTGGCCAATCTTAATGCTGCATGTCCTTGTCAAATCCCCTAACCTTGAAATCCATTCTCAGGACCTCATCCCAGGTTTTCCTTGGTCTACCAAATGTCGTCCTATCGATCACTCCCTTACTTCTAACGTGCTTCATCCAATCATCTTCAATTGTTCATAGCAGTCTACCAATATATATCACCTCATCGACACACTCTACCAATTCACTCTCTAAACTCTGCACTTGTTGGTCCCACTCACTGCGACATTACACTTAGCCTACATTTCACCATGTTCATTTCAGTACACTCACGTCTTTGGCTATCATCCTCTTTAACTGCCCATGTCTCACTACCATAAAGAAGCACACTTCTCACCCGGCAGATGGATGTCAAACCGAAGCAATTTTGTGTGAAGGCTGGAATGAATCTGAGAAGGAATATAACAAAATTAACATAAAATAGCATTGTTTTGGCCATTTTATCAGTTCCAAAGACATAATTTGAACTATAAACCATAATTCTATCTCCATATAAACAATATTAATGACTAAAAATAATGGACTCGGCTTCCGTTTGACACCCTGCCTGGCAGCATACAGGTTTCTCTTAGTATGGAGTGAGAGACCTCTCATTGTCAATATTGGTACCGTACCAGTAACAATTCTGTAAGCTTCTTCCTTCCACTTCTAACTTTGGTAACCAAGCTAGTCTCTGCACCACCCCTAGTGCTGATCATGTCACTCAGGCAGCAAAGTTATTCAACACACTCCTAATGTGGACTCTTTCCACCAAGCTCAGGTTGGCAGTTCCCACGGCATGTTATACAGTACAGGTATATTCTAATATATTTATTTCACTCCAAAGTCCACACACCAAACACCTCCCAAATAAATTAATGAAAGCATGTGATCCTACCGGGATTCGAACCTGGGATACCACATACAGATTTTAAACACTGTAACCATTACACCATCAAGGCAGTATTTAACCACAAGACTCAGACCACCTTCCACACGGTACACCACTACACTTTATATATAAAGCACCCACCATTCAACACAACGCACTGGATATAATTGTTACCTACTCCCTTCTTACATGCATCTCATAGCCATACCCCAATCTTCACTGTAGTTCCACTATCTGCTCCTCTCTCAAAGAAGCTTGTTTTTCCTACATAAACTCGAGGACCCCTGCTTTTTACCCGCTCCTTTGGCTTTTTAATTTTCTGTATAGTGTCCTCCAAACTATCTGCAATCAACACCAGGTCATCAGCATATAGCATTTCCATTGCAAAGTCTGTTAACAGTATTTTTCCCACTCATCACTGACCCTTGATGGACCCGCACCTTTCCTGAAACTCTTCATATTCTTCATCATTCGCTCTTATAGTTGTTCTTAAATATGATCATGATCACCTTTAAGAGTAGGGTATGGTAAATTATATAGGCCTATATACTGGGTACCACTTACTTTAATAAGTATAAGTGACGATAGTGCGTTGTTATATGTGCGATTAGTTTGCTTGGGAAACAAATTAACTTGCTCATGTAGTGATGTACAGTGTACACCCTATGTGGTGAATTGTGTTCTTTTATTTCAAAATTTTATTGTATTAAGCGTTATTTCCACATAGCGATTTTGATGAGTTCTTTTGCTTTTATCTTGTATCGTCCCAGTTGTGGTTAGGTAATTTTGCAAGTTTTACGTTATAATAAAAAATAAAAGTAATGTATCAATGCTTGAAATCAGACAACAGGCTAGGCACACACTAAGACATAGACAACACAGGGTTACATTGATTTATGTATCTATTAATAGTTTTTGTTTTTTTATTAAGTTAGCCTCTACAATGTGCTACACTACATCATAAGGTGTGCACTGTCTTCAATATATTATATCTAGAAAACTAAGTTGCTCTTTGATCACTCATTACAGTATTCAGTATAATGTAAGTTTGTACTTCTATTTTCTTGATATTTGTTTCCTCATGCATTATGATGATGGTAGTAGAATGAAAGATACAGGATGTAATAGACGTGGTATATTGCGATTTTATGAAGGCCTTCGATAAGGTCCCACATAAAAGGTTAATAGAGAAAGTTAGAAGCTATAATATAGGGGAGAAATGTGTGAAATGGATAGAAGCCTTCCTGAAAGATCGGAGACAGAGGGTACTGGTGAATGGAATAGGCTCGGGGTGGAGGGAAATTACAAGTGGGGTACCTCAGGGATCTGTGTTGGGACCACTGCTGTTCGTTATATTTATCAACGACTTGCCTGAAGTTATAACTAATGGAAGTGAGATATACCTGTATGCGGATGACACTAAACTGTATAGAAGAGTGAGGAGTAAGGAAGATATGGGTTTGCTTCAAGGAGATGTGGAGGGCATGAAGGGATGGTCTGAGCATTGGTTAATGCCTTTTCATCCAAAAAAATGCAAGTACATGCGGATTGGGACAAGCAAGATAGACAAGGTAGGATACAGTATGTATGAAGCGATGGAGGAAGTGAGTGCAGAAAAGGATATAGGAGTAGTGATAGACAATAAGTTAAATTTCTCAGAACATTTAGAGGAAAAGATAAACAAAGCCAATAGAATTGTAGGGCTGATAAGGAGGACATTTGTGTCACTTGACGAAGAAATCTTCAGGAATCTATATACAGCGCTGGTTAGGCCGCACCTGGAATATGCAAACCAGGTGTGGGCTCCATATATGGTAAAGATATAGAAGCAGTGGAGAAAGTGCAGAGGAGAGCTAGCAAGCTGGTACCAACGTTGAAGAACGCGGGCTATGAGCAGAGGTTGAGGACACTGGGGCTTCCGACACTGGCATATAGGAGAAAGAGAGGGGATATGATAGAGACTTTTAAGATAGTGTCAGGAAAGTACGATGAGGATGTGTGTGAAGGTATCTTCTTGATGCGGGAGGGAACAAGAACGAGAGGACACTCTAAGAAAATTTACAAAGAAAGAAATAGGCTTGAGAAGGCAAAGAACTCATTTTGTGATAGAGTGGTAATGAGTTGAACGCACTGCCCCAGTATGTAGTCGATTCCGAATCAATAAGGGAGTTTGAAAGTAATCTTGATAAAGCATGGGGAAGACAAGATTTGAAGTTTGATTATAAAACAAAAATACAGAATAGTAAAAATGTTGCGTCTGCTACCGCCGCCGCCAACACCGTGAACGACCGCAGCAGTGCAAGTACTGGTACTGAGCTGGATACACAGGCATAGTTTGCCTTTTTCCAGAGGATCTACTGTAAGAAACTGTAAGAAGTATGGAAGATTTTAGTTACATAGCCTCTTTTTTTCCGCAGGCTGTAGTACCAGTCCAAGAAGCAAGATGTGATATAGACTGCCGTTCAGAACCTTCGTCCATCCCTACCTGCCCACCATGACGGAACTTCCCATCCTACTACTGGGAGATCTATTACGGGGCCACAGGTTAGACATTTACTGGAGAAATTATACCTACATAATGAAGGAGTCTTAACAATACAATAGAACCCATCTCTTTTGTACTACTTGGGGGTGTATGTATATGAGGTGGAAGGGCAGAGAGGGAGAGGCAGACTGAGAGTGAGATGTAGGGATGGAGTTGAGAGGTATATGAGTGAAAGTGGTGTCGGGTGAGAGGAGGGGTGTTAGTTGACAGATGACAGAGAAGCATGAAGGTTATTCATATGAGGCATAAAGAAAACATTGGAAAATTCTGACTTCATTAACCCGGCAAGCGCGATAGGCCTCACGGAAGGCTTCCTATATGGAACGCGATAGGCCTCACGGAAGCAAAACCATAAAAAAAACCTTCCAAAAAAAAAAAGGGCCTATCAAAACAAAGGAATTTGTCTCTAGGTGAGATAATTCCCCTCCAGTACTCATCCATGTAAATCTCACCCACCCCCCTCCCCTCCTTCCCCACCTTATTCCCCCCTCCCTCCCCTCCTCAATTATCACCTATTTTTCCTCTTATTATCATCATTTATCGGTTATTTTTCCCTCCCGCGATAATGTAGCACAAGTGGGTTGCAGAAAAGATCGTTATGTAACACCCAGACACTGGCCCACACCGCCCCGCTCGTCTCAGTTACCTCACAGACAGCGAGAGAGGAGGGTTGCCTGTGGCTCTCTCTCGCCTGAGATTATGACCGGGTGGCCAATATCTTCGTTTTTCACCACCCAAATGCTTTTCCCACTTATTTTAGCACTCTTGAAGGTTCATATATACATCATATATGTAAAATAAAAGCATACCGAAAACAAATAATGCTCTATATTATAAATATAACGAATTCTGTCAGAATCCAAGGCTAGAAATACACAAATAACTACCCTAGCCCCTAGGTCTATATCGCGCTTGTCAGGTTAACAAGTAATAAATGTCCCTTGTAAATGAGCATAAAGTTTGACTTCTACTTTGTTACATTCTTTACTAGCTTGTGTGGGGTTAAGTTATGAATACAAAAAGTGTGCTAACATTTTGAATAATTGCAGAGCATACGGTGCTAGAGTAACAGTGGACCTGACGAGGAGAACATGATTCACCCAGCACCACCCCACATCCAGGAACCCGCCATCCCACCCTATGAGGAGAAGATTCAGGAGCCTAGCCATACATACATAATTTTAAGACTGAGTGTTCCACACATACGTGCAGTTTCAGTCTCTTGTCCTAATGGCGGCATTCCAGGCAACCCTGTTAAGGGCTGCTTCACTTGTCAAGTTCTTGAATTTGAGATCGGCACGAATAGTCCGATCCCAGGTCTTCCTCGGTCCACCTCTTGGTGCAGCTCCCTCCACAATCACAGACCTGCATTTTTTCACCCAATTTTGTTCATCCATTCTCTCCACATGTCCATACCATCCCAGTCTACTTGTACGCATCACCTCGCTAATACTCTTTATACCTAAACGTCTCCTCAGCTCAACATTTGTTATTCTATCCTGTAGCCTGGCCCCACACATCCATCTCACCATTCTCATCTCATTACGTTCCATTCTGCTGACATCCTCTACTTTAACGGCCCATGTTTCTGAGGCATACGTCATTGCACTTCTAACACATGAGGCATACACCTTTCCCTTCAAGGGGAGAGGCATTTTTTTCATGGTCAGGATTGGCAGCAGTTCTCTGAACTTCCCCTCGCCACATCTAATTCTAGCAACAGTGGCAGCCTCTGCCCCACCACCGGCAGAGATGGTATCTTCTAGGTAACAAAACTTGTTCACCAGCTCCAATGACTCATTTCCAAAATTCACAGCCACAGGATCATCACTTAACACAAGCCGCCTTTGCACACTACGCACTCAAATTTCTCTATTTCTGGCTTATCCTTCGACAGGGGTCCTTTTATTCTACTACAGCGCTTACTCCCATGGTGTACCCAACATCGACAGATGCTACATTGAATGGAGTTAACACCCACACCCTTTCCACACACTGCACATGGGTATGCACCGCTCTTTTACACATTGCCTCGTCTCAATCTCCAATGCATAACCTTGGTTTTGTTAATATTGACTCTTAAACCCTTGCTCGCCATGCCCTCTCTCCATTCTCTGAATTTGGCCTCAGCATCTTGCATACTGTCAGCTATTAGGACTAAATCGTCTGCATAAAACAGTTCCAACGGGAGTCCGCCTCTAAAAACTCTAGACAGTGCCTCCAAGACCATAATAAAGAGGAGGGGGCTTAACACTGAACCCTGATGGACTCCAACACGGACTGCGAACTCATCACTCAGTACACCCTTCACCCTCACTGCACTTCGCGAATCCTCATACATCTTCATTATCACACGCACCAGCCACTCTTCCACACCAAGTTTCCTCATAGCCCACTGCACAACATCTCTAGGCACCCATCAAAGGCCTTCTCCAGGTCTACAAACACAAAGTAAAGATCCCTGCCTTTTAGTAAGTATCTTTCCTGTATCTGCCTGACTATGAAGATAGCATCGGTTGTACCCCGTCCTGGCAAAAAACCAAACTGCATATCATCAATGGAGATGCTTTTCCTGATCAAACCCTCAAAGACTCTCTCACAGACCTTCATGATTTGGTCAAGCATTTTCAGGCCCCTATAATTTCCTCTATCTAGTGCATCCCCTTTTCCTTTGTATATATTTACTATTACACTTTTGAGCCAATCCTCTGGGATTTTCTCATCTTTAATAATGGTGTTTATCAACTCAGTGACTAAGTTGACACCAGTCTCGCCTGAGGCTTTTATCATCTCAGCGACAATGTCAGAACACCCTGGAGCTTTACCGTCCTTCATTTTATTGATTGCGTCGCTCACTACAGCTGGTGCTATCAAAGGAGGGGGTCCAGATTTTGTTTTTTCGATACTAAGCTGTTCCTTATCCCATTCAAACTCTACATTTAGCAATCGTTCATAGTGTGCCTTCCATGCTTCTCTGATTTCATGTTCTGCATACACGATCTTTCCATTATCGTTTCTAACACACTGTTCACCTAAAATATCCCTACTGTCATTTTTAACTCTCCTAGCTAGGTTGAAGATCCCATTGGGATTGTCAGTGTTACACACTTGTTCGAGGACCAGGTCCTTAATGCCTTTTTTAGCATTGTAAATAACTCTTTTTGGCAGTTCGTTTAGCTGCCTGGTATTCCTCCTTGCTGCCTCCTTTCTTCCATGCTTTGAAGAATCTCCTTTTCTCTTTCACAGCATGTTCTACCTCATCGTTCCACCACCAGGAGGTCTTATTCCTGGGGTGACCCTTTGTTTTCCCGCAGACCTTGTCAGTGGCAGCGATAAGGCTATGCTTAAGAAAGTTCCATTGACTATTTACATCATTAGGCCTAGCTTCCTTATTTCTATTCATTTCCTCCAGTTCACTATGAAACCTATCTCTAACTTCCTTGTTCTTCAGCAGCCACACTTTCCTTTTGGGTATGTACAGTATACCTTCTTGCGCTTAGGATCTCTGTATAAGCTCATGTCGCACACAAGTGTCGCACACAAGAAAGAAAGGTATTTGGATGAAACTTTAAGCAAAACCTTGTTTATGAAGTGCTCCTCCTCATATAGCGTTTAGATCAAATTATCAGTATTAGTATCGATAGAAAAGCTACTGTATGTTTTGTACAGGTATGCCTTGGTCACTTAATGACTTCTTTCCATGCTGCACAATGCCCTGCATTGTCCCTGTCAAGTCCCCGAACCTTGAGATCCTCTCACAGGACCTCGACCCAGGTCTTCCTCAATCAACTAACTGTTGTTTATCAACTACTTTCATACTTATTATGTGCTTCATCCAGTTAATATCATCCATTCTCTCCACATAGCCAAACAACCACAGTCTGCCAGTATGCATTACAGTACAGTACTTCATAGCACACTGCATACCACACAACCAGTCAACCACTTACGCCAACAACACAAAACACACTCCTTGAGAACTTTGTGGGAAAACCCGGTTTCGACCATGGCCATGGCCTTCCTTAGGAGCTCGGGGCTGCTCTGTCAGACAGCCTAAAGAACGGCTACTACTACTACTACTACAAGATCATTACAGGCTGCACAGCTACTGCACCCACAGATCACCTACATCAAGAAACCAAAATCCTCAAAGTCAAAGACCATCTGGACATGAGAGGCACTCAATTCCTGGCAGCAGCCTCCATGAACCAAGACCACCCACTAAACTACATGGCAACACACCCACAGACACCAAGAAATATCAAAACAACATCCAGCACACGGTATCACACACAATTATTGTCCTCTCTCCCTCCCTGCCCACCCCGAACCAACTTCCAGAAGCACATCCATACTCATATCTCTCACCGATCCATCCACTCACTCACAGACAACACGCAGCTGCATGCACGACCTCCCGAAATCCATCCTTCCGAATCCTCCCTTCCTCGCGAGGACAGAGTCCACCTGGCCAGGCTGAGATGCGGACACCATCCAGCTCTCCTGAGCTATCAGAAGAGACTGGATGACTCCGTTGTCGACGCCTGCCCGGGATGTAACACAGCACCCCATACCATTAAACACATCATAGAAGACTGCATTTCACACAACCACTTATGCCAACAACACAATCTACACTCAATGAGAGCTCTGTGGGAAAGCCCGATCGTGGCCATGGCCTTTCTCATGGACTCGGGGCTGTTCGGCCAGGCAGCTTAGGGAACAACAACAACAACTACTACTACAGTACTTCATTGATACATTCTATATCAAGTCACACTCTCAACTCTGTTTTTCTTAGTTCCTCTCTCACTATGACAACGCACTTTCATTATGCTCATTCAAAACACTATTTAGTACGTAGGGAGAGACCTTCTATTGTCAATAGTGGTAGCAGAAGAACTCTTTTAAACTTCTTCCACCCACTTCTGACTCTTGCATCCAAGGTAGTCTCTGCACCACCCCCAGCACTGATCATCATCATCATCTAAGGTCACCTTGGTGTTTCCCACGGTACAGTATGTCATACAGGTATACCGGAACTTGCAATCAATGTCAGTATTAGTTGCTACCCACACCCTTCTTGCATACACTGCATAACCAGACCCCACTCCTTACTACAGTACGGTACCTCCATCTACTCAAATCCACATTACCTTTATTGTATCCACATTAACTCAAGGGCCCCTGGTTCCAGTCCCTTCCTTCACTTCATAATATTCTCATCAGGCCCCTGAGACTAAACTTCACCCTCCAAATCAATATCAGGTTGTCAGCATAAAAATACTTCCATAGCAGTCCTGTCCTAAAATCTCTTGATAGTGCTTCTAACACCATAATGAAGAGTAGATAATAATAATAAAAACTATTTGTCAACAGCCTACTGGGAATGAAGAGTAGAGGACAAAGCACCAACTCCTTGTGGACCACACATTTACTGTAATCATTTTACTTTGTTCACCATTCACTCTCACACTTGATTAAGGAGATATTTGTTCTGGACCCCATTCTCCCTCATACTGTGCCCTATTACTTTTGAGATTTTAATAGGTTTGCCCCATTAGTTTGGCTAGTTTAAGACCTTTTGCCTCTTATCTTATGTCAATTTACAGACATTTCATGCCATTTAGGTCCAGAAAAAAACACTCCCTTAAATCCTGTCATTGAATCACAGCACATGCCTCAGGTTCATGTCTTTCCAACTGTACACACTGAGACACAGACGACATGGGGTAGGGTAGGGGGTGGTCTGTGTTTTTTAGACTATTTTATTTTGTGATACACAAATTGTATTTTTTTGCATATTGCAATTCTGTTAAGCTATTTTTTGTGTTGAGACTCAAGACTGCCAGATACTGTAAAGTATTGAGTCTTTCATAGTTTTGTGTTCTTTTATTACAAATTTTTATTTTAAAGCATCATTTCTACATAGCAATTTTGATAAGTTCTTTTGTCTTTATACAGTACTGTATTGTGTCATCCCTGGTTTGGTTTGTTTGTTTTGCAAGTTTTACATTATAAATTATATACAAACAGCATACCAGTAAGCCATATATACTAAACTCGAGGAAACTAGCATTTTTTACTCAGTTGGGAATCAAAGAGAGACTTATTACTGCTCGTCTCACTATTGTTGTTGTTCTTCTTCTTGTTGGACTGGATCAGCCGAGGGAGTTGTCAGGCGGGAGATATACCAATACTAGGAAGGAGAAAGGTTTGGGGCATCTGGGTGATGGACAGCATTTGACGGAGGCCTTTGGTGCTTTGCAATGCTTGTTAATGAAGCCATTTAGCATATAGAGTTTGAGTTAGGATGTTTATTGTATAGTATGAAATATTAAACAAAAAAAAACAATACTGTAGATATATTTTTAATCACCTATCCATATTTTAAAGTTAGGTTCTTCCAAACAAATTGTATCACTAATCAAGAAATGGAAGGTATTGGCCTTACCCATGTTAGCATATGTAAACCAATGTGGTAAACCTGGGTAATGTTATTTAGGGACTGATTCATATACTAGAAAATTTGAATGAGATGAGAATGGTGAAATGGATGTGTGGTGCCAAACTGCAAGATAAGATATCAAGTGTAGAGCTAAGGAGAAGGTTAGATATCAAGAGCATCAGTGATGAGACGCGTACTAGCAGGCTTGGATGGTTTGGACATGTGGAGAGGATGGATGAACAAAGCTGGGTGAAAAGATGCAAGTCCATGAATGTGGAGGGAGCTGCACCAAGGGGCGGACCAAAAAAGAAGTGGGATCGGACTTTGCAGTCTGATCTTGAATCAAAGAACCTGACAAGTAAGGCAGCTCTTAACAGGGCTGCCTGAAGCGCCGCCATTAGGATGTGAGACCAGAAACGCGCTTTGTATGGAGCACTTGGTTTTTAAATTTGTATATGTATATATGTATGTATGTATGTATGTATATGTATGTATGTATGTATGTATGTATGTATGTATGTATGTATGTAGAGCACTCGCATGCAAACCGAGAGGTCAAGGGATCGAGGCTCATTCCAGCCAGTGTGTATTATTGGCCGACGACAGTGCTGTGGTGGACGGTGCTGTTTAGCAATCTGTGACAACTGTCCACTGGGACTTTAGTTTCCCGTGTGTTTCCACACCCTCCTCAGTTCCCCGCCTTAGAGTGGCTTTGGTAACCTGGGCTTTATTAGTGGTAAGCAGGGAGGGTTTTGTTAGGCCGCTCGGTTATGGCCTTAGCCTTGCTCGGGACCTTGGGACTGCACGGCCAGACAACCTGAGGAACAGCAACAACAACAACTGTCCACTGAAGTCCCTGAAACATCAGAGCATGTACCGTACCCTATCTCCACTCTTGAGCAGGGAGTGCATGGTGGTAAAAAAATGCATCATCATCATCAGGGGCATATAGACAACTATACAGTAGAGCAAAACTGTAAATTTATATATTTACAAATATTGACTAAAATAAAGGGACAATTTTGGCCCTATTATTTTCTCATTTGCCAGCCAGGTACTCTTAGAGGTAGTGTTAATGATACTGGTATTATTATATTATTTATTTGCAGGTGTTTGTCTGACTCCACCAGAATTTGACAATGAAGTAATGAGCTCCAAGCCTGTCAAGAATGCTGACCAGGAAGACAGAACAGAAGATTGATATACTGTACAGTACAGTACAGTAAAAATTAATAATGGTTTGTATTATTTTTGTTTTGTATTTATACCAGTAGTACAGTAGGCCTATCTGAATACACTATTTACCAGTAAAATGTATTGTTTTGTTTTAAGTAACTAGTTATTTATAGATTAAAGCTAGATTTATAATAGTTTTCCCTATCTGTTAAATTACTGTTTAACATTATTTTTGATGATTTGTTTCTTCACTGGAAGCTCCCACTTTAGGGTAGCCATAACAAAAATGCCTCCAGGCTTTTTCTCTAGTCATGTTCCCTTTACCTGTGTTTCTATACAGTTTACTTCTTTTGTTTTAAGGATTCCCCAAACCATTGGTGTTCTCCACTACCACCTGTTTCTCGCACTTTACTTACATTTATCTCTCATAGCATTTTGTCGTCTTCATCAATTCTCTACACATGGACGTATACCATAGAATACTGTTCTATATCTGTTTAACCACTTTGTGTTCAGTGTCCAGAGTATGTTCTTTCAATCCAAAAGAACCAAATAGTTATCTTTGTGTTCAGTATCCAGAGTATGTTCTTTCAATCCAAAAGAACCAAATCATTATCTTACTACATCTGGCCTGTTTACACTTATTGTAATTCTGCATGACCTCCACAGGTCTCAGCTTGTGGATTTCCTTGTCACACTTCCATACCAAATTGTTCCTCAATGACTCCTACACTTCCTCACTAACCATTCTTCCTTTGAAGATGCCAGGAATCTCTTGAATCAGTTCCCTTGAATTGATTTCCTATTTAGTTCATTCTCTTCTATGGCATGTACAGTTGGCCACATGAATGTGTATACATCCCATAAGTGTATGTATGGAAGTACAGTACAATTAGTGTGATTGACTTACAAGAATAATTAGTTATAAAACCATCAATTGATCATATATCAAGTATTTCTTTTACTGAATAATTAGTTATAAAACCATCAATTGATCATATATGAAGTATCTCTTTTACTGATAGTTAAGCTTCAAATTCAGTCATTCTATTTGTGCTTGCATACATAAAATCAAGGAGTGTAAACACATTCATGTAGCCAACTGTACACTGTACTGCTCCCTAATATATGAAGCTTTCTCTTTTATATCCTTATCTATCAATTTATTTATTCAGTACAGTATTTCTCGGATGTCTGCAATGCTTGATATTTTGACATATAGGCTATAGCTTCATATTTTACCTGGCAAACACCTTTACCTGTAGTTACCTTTAATTTTGCTACGTCTTTTGTAATTAGAGTGCAAGTTCCATTGGATGTAGATTGGTTGTGTAGATAAAAAGATGTATTTTCTGGTGACATGGCCATGTGCAAACAATAGATGAGAAGAGAAGGTCAGGAAAGATTCATGATAATACACAGGTCTTCCTCAATTGACGACTGGGTTACGTTCCTGAAAACCCGATATTAAATAGAAAAATCATACAGCAAACCCTAAAATTAATGGGGTAAATAGGGATGCGTTCTGGGACCAGCCAAAACCCAAACACAAACACCTAAAAACCTATAATAATATCATAAATTGGGGCATCGGATAGTGAGGGAGACCTGTACTGTAGTGAGAGGAGCTGTTGATAGTAGAAGACCACCAATGGCATGAGTAAAACATTTGGAAAAGTATAATGAAGACAAACTTCCTCATAGTGGAAGATATCTAAGATGTAATCAATGTTTTAGGTGAACTAGACTTTGGATTTATTATTATGTTTTTTACACCAACCAACTTCACATCTAACCTCAATTAATGAAATCAACAAATACATGTGGCACTCCGAGGACTCGAACCCAGGATACTCGCATCGAAATTCCGCGCACTATTTATGTATGTACAGTATTTTATTTCCCTTCACAATTGTAACTAATAGTGTTTAAAGATCTCTAGAGTAAGTAGAGAATTTTATAATATTGTTTTTATATTTTTCTTCAACAGGTTATGTGGATGAGTAGTCAAGAGGCGATAAGAGAGTGGCCAAAATGATGACCCTACCTACTCCTACATCATCCTCACCTGTTATCTTCACCAACATGATGACCCTACCTACCCCTACATCATCCTCACCTGTTATCTTCACCAACATCCAGAAGTACTCTATCCCTGCCACTGACCCTGTTACCACTACTACTACCATTCCACCTTCATCACCACCACTACAGCCATGATCGTCACCACTACGACACTCCGATCACGACCATTACAACGCTGTCACCACCACCACACCCTGCCGTGTCTGTCATAACATATCGTGAGCTTGTCCCTAAGCCTTTTAACTGTCTTGATAGCGTAATGTTTGGTGCGCAGAATTATGGTGCGAGTATCTTGGGTTCGAATCCTTAGAGTACCGCATGTATTCATTAGTTTCATTGATTTCATTAATTAGGTTTATTTGTAAGTTAATTGTTGGGTTGGTGATACTATGAATATTATGTATCTAGGCCTTTGTTTTTCTTTATTTAACCCTCTCACGACCATAGGACGCAGAGGTTGCCAGATTAGCAATAAGAAATAGATTACTCTCACTGTTATAATTACCTCTCCAAAATTAGTTTTCTGCCCACAGCTAACTCAAAGACAACTGAAGAGGTTGAAGTAAACAAACTAAAGGTTTATAGATACCCCTGACGGTAACAAAGGCTTTAAAGTATCCCTAATAGGCTCAAAAATCGCGTCAGGATGTGAGAGGGTTAATCTAGTATTGTTGTGGATTCTAAAGACATCCTCTGCCGACATGTGTTCCTCGCCTACTTAACTTTAGAGAAAGTCTCTTGTCTTGGAAATCAACCATGTGAGGATTACACTTCTGGATGAGATTTTATTAAGGTTGACGGAGAGTTATAATTAATTGTATATACAAAAAAATAGCATGTACAGTATATATGCACATCTGTAATCCATAACAAAATTACTATTGTTGGTCATGATTGGTCATGGGGGTGTTTAGTGAGTGATCTCAATGATGTTTTGTGTATAATAGGAAGTGTTAGATAGTCTTATGATAGTTCCCCACAAATAAGGCTGTTACAGAGATAGTTAGGTTTAAGTGTTAGATAGTCTTAATTTATCTAATCTGAATGATAGTTCCCCACAAATAAGGCTGTTACAGAGATAGTTAGGTTTGCTTTTACAACTATTAAGAGAGAGATTTTTTTTCTAGTTTCCTCCTTAGACATTTATCAAGCTTATAAGAAATATCCTCAAGATCTCCCTTCCAATTAGTTTCCACATAGCGATTTTGATAATTTAATTTGACTTTATATTGTCCTTGTCCCAATTTTGGTTTGTTTAGTTTGCAAGTTTTACATTTTAATTCAAGATGAATATGTGAATTTTTCAGTAGAAAAATACCCCAGCAAATTGCAGGCTTGCCAGAAAAAAATTGCCAAAGAAATGGGGTGCAAGGTCTTACAATAGCCAAACTAATGGGGTGAGCGGCGGAGAGTCTCTAAAAATCTCAAAATTAATGGGGCTAAACATGGGGGAGAAGAGGGCCCAGAAAAAAAAATCCCCTTAAGGACTATGGAATGGCAAGCAAATTATGCAGCTTTAACCATCGATTTAGATAAAATTTGCTGTTTTCTTTCCATTTCTATATAAGATATGTTGGAAAGCAGTACATGTATACGGTAATTAAAAGTACAGTACTGTAGTTCTGTAACAGCTCTCTGGGTAACTGTACAATTCCCGACTTGCGAGTTTCGTTCTACTGTATAAGGAAGTTGGAGCTCTAGCCATCAATATTTATCAGAATTACCAGCTAAAATACGGTCATAATACATAGATAAATACATAAAACCAAATACGGTCATAATACATAGATAAATACATAAAACCAAATACGGTCATAATACATAGATAAATACATAAAACCAAATTGAACATACTTTTTATTCATTAGAAACCCATATTATTATTGCTTTTCTCTTTAATATCGATGTTCACGGCTCCAACTTCCTTATAGAACGAAACTCACAAGTGGTCAATTGTCCACTTACATTTGTATCCACCCCTTGATTATATGTATGGAAGGATAAATAACAGGATCGAATTAACCCTTTCTCTACCAGCGACATCTTTTATCTTTTTTTCTGGCTACTATTAGACAATTTTATTCAGTTTATAAAAGGCCTCCAACAATTAACAGCCTTCGATCTATCTCGCTTAACCCTTTAGCTACCACAGATCCTTATTAAACTGCAAAAAATTATCTAAATATAGCCAAAATAATATAAAAATGACGTCGCCGGTACCAAAGTGGTTAAGAGTGTATATTGTTATTCATGAGTTATGTAGTAGTTATTCATACATACAGTACATACATAAACTTAAAGATCGAGTGCTCCACACAAACTGCGGTCCTGGTTTCACGTCCTAATGGCGGCGTTTCAGGCAGCCCTGTTAAGAGCTGCCTCATTTATCAGGTTCTTTGATTTAAGATCAGATTGCAAAGTCCGATCCCACATCTTTTTTGGTCCGCCCCTTGGTGCAGCTCCCTCCACATTCATGGACTTCCATCTATTGTTAGTGAGTGCTGTATGTATTTTGTACTATTGTTAACATCTTGTCAAATTGCAAATTTGTTTGAATACCCGGTATGTTAGATTTTAATCAAGTCGATAAATTAATTTATCCAAATTCCATCCCCCTCAAACAAGGTAACGTAAATGATTAAATTGAAAATGTTCTTGATATACACAGATTGATAATGAACAGTGCACACTTAAAGTATATCACAAAGTTGACGATTATAATTTTAACATAATAAACTTTCCTTTCCTTAGTAATATTGATAATAAAATAACATATAATTGTTTTTATTCCCTAAGATGACGACTTTTGGACTAGAGCTATATTACTATACAGACTCTTAGTAAACAAGGTTTTGTTTCAAGTATATTGTTGCATATTTGTTTATTTTTAAGGTCAATTATTGTGACTATTCTTAACTTTGATATCAATAATTTTAATCCAGCATATTTTTACTTGAAGTTTCTCGTATAACCTCTGCTTACTGTTTGTCTGTATTTTTGATTGTTTATCTACAGTACTTCTGTTATGTTCTGTTGGTGGAGGTAACATAATACAGTACAGTACCAGTATTGTTTATCTACAGTACTTCTGTTATGTTCTGTTGGTGGAGGTACCATAATACAGTACAGTACCAGTATTGTTTATCTACAGTACTTCTGTTATGTTCTGTTGGTGGAGGTACCATAATACAGTACAGTACCAGTATTGTTTATCTACAGTACTTCTGTTATGTTCTGTTGGTGGAGGTACCATAATACAGTACAGTACCAGTATTGTTTATCTACAGTACTTCTGTTATGTTCTGTTGGTGGAGGTACCATAATACAGTACAGTACCAGTATTGTTTATCTACAGTACTTCTGTTATGTTCTGTTGGTGGAGGTAACATAATACAGTACAGTACCAGTATTGTTTATCTACAGTACTTCTGTATGTTCTGTTGGTGGAGGTACATATACAGTACAGTACCAGTATTGTTTATCTACAGTACTTCTGTTATGTTCTGTTGGTGGAGGTACCATAATCAGTACAGTACCAGTATTGTTTATCTACAGTACTTCTGTTATGTTCTGTTGGTGGAGGTAACATAATACAGTACAGTACCAGTATTGTTTATCTACAGTACTTCTGTTATGTTCTGTTGGTGGAGGTACCATAATACAGTACAGTACCAGTATTGTTTATCTACAGTACTTCTGTTATGTTCTGTTGGTGGAGGTACCATAATACAGTACAGTACCAGTATTGTTTATCTACAGTACTTCTGTTATGTTCTGTTGGTGGAGGTACCATAATACAGTACAGTACCAGTATTGTTTATCTACAGTACTTCTGTTATGTTCTGTTGGTGGAGTAACATAATACAGTACAGTACCAGTATTGTTTATCTACAGTACTTCTGTTATGTTCTGTTGGTGGAGGTAACATAATACAGTACAGTACCAGTATTGTTTATCTACAGTACTTCTGTTATGTTCTGTTGGTGGAGGTAACATAATACAGTACAGTACCAGTATTGTTTATCTACAGTACTTCTGTTATGTTCTGTTGGTGGAGGTAACATAATACAGTACAGTACCGGTAATTGATTTTTTCTATAAAATTCATTGTTCTTGTTAAAAGGGTAGGCTACTCTTTGTTTAAATCTGTTGTTGCTTCTTCATATTTTGCAATGTTATACTTTATTTTATTGTATCTATTCACTTTTGATAGTATCAATGGCTTGCCTTTGTGATATCCTTAATATATTTGTACTATAAATGTAGGTTATTTGTAGGGTTGTACCCCCCTATTACTACGCCCTTTGACAAGGTTGGGGGGCTTCGGGGCCAGCGACTCGAGCTTGATGGGGGAGGGTTTTGGAGTTTTCCCTTTCCCTCTCCCCTCGAGCTTTTGTCGTTGGCTTGTCTAATTTTTGTCTAGTTTTTCATTCCTCTTTCCATTTTTTTCCCCTTCTATTCTTATTCTGGCTCATTCGGTTGTCCTTCCGGAAGCTTATATCACATGCCTCCCTGGCCTGGCTAGGTTATAGGCTCCTGACCTGATTTGTCTCTTTGGTCGCTGCGGCTGAGCTGACTCGATTCCCCTCAGTAGTGCATTTTTTGTGCATCTCGCTGTGATTTTTTTCAACCTTAGACCTGATCTCTCATTCTTTGCCCTTGATCACTTCTTGGTTGGTGCTGCAGTGTAGCAGTTCTTGCCTCATCCTTCGGCCGTGCCCTATAATAGCTCTGCTGTGGAGCTCATGTGGTCCAGCTGAACTGGTGAAATGGCGAGAAATGTTTGCGTGTCTTCACCTTCCTAGATTTGTTTACCTCCTGCTCTTCCCTATCTATCTTGACTTGATTCGTTATCCATATTGATCTAATCCTTCGGGCTAGCCCTATGAGAGTTCTTTTGTGGAACTTAGTGGTCTGGTTGAACTGATTTTATAAAAAAAAAATGTAGGGTTGTAATTGGTTGTGGTCATGTCATGTGTTCATGCTATGCTTACACTATCGTTAGTGAGTGTTGTATGTATGTTATACTATTGTTAATATCTTGTCAAATTGCAAATTTGTTTGAATAGAACATTTTGACATTTATTCATACAGAATTTAAACAAATTTACCAGAATGTCCTGAAATTCCCAAATTGACTAATTCCTTGAACATGATGAGAGTATGTTAATATATGTGCGACTAATTTGCTTGGGAAACAAAATTCACTTACTCATATTGTGATGTACATTCTATGTGGTGGTTTTGTGCTCTTTTATTTCAAAATTATATTTTGCTAAAGCATTATTTCCACATACAGTAGTGATATTGATAAGTTCTTTGTTTTGGTTGGTTTATTTTGCAAGTTTTACATTATAATCCTAATTATATGTATTTTGATCCCTACCTTATTATGTAATACTTATAATTTGTATGATAATACGGTGTTTGATTAGCACATCAAGATCCCCCCTACTACTACGCCCCTCCCCCCTGATACTACTGTCCTTGCCGCGGTTGGGGGCTTCGGGGCCGGCGACTGGAGCTTAATGGGGGATGGTTGTGGTTATTTCCCTCCCTCTCTCCCCTCGAGCTTTCGTCCTCAGCTTGACTAATTTTGAGTAGTTTTTTCATTCCTCATTCTATGTTTTTCCTCTTCTATTCTTATTCTCTCCCATTCGACTGTCCTCGGGCGGCCTATATCTCATGTCTCCCTGGCCTGGCTAGGTAGCAGACTCCTGACCTGATTTGTCTCTTCGGTTGCTGTTGTGGCCGAACTGACTTGATTCCCTTCGGTAATGTATTTTTTGCTTCTCGATGTGATTTTTTCTGCCTTCGACCTGATCTTTCATTCTTCGCCCTGATCACTTCTTGGTTGGTGTTGCGGTGTAGCAGTTCTTGCCTCATCCTTCGGCCCTGCCCTATAAGAGCTCTGATGTGGAGCTCATGTGGTCCGGCTGAACTGATGAAATGGCGAGAAATGTCTGCGTGTCTTCACCTTCCTCGATTTGTTCCCCTCCTGCCCTTCCCTGTCTATCTTGACTCGTTTAGTTATATATTGATCGAATCTTTCGGGCCAGCCCTATGAGAGTTCTTTTGTAGAGCTCAGTGGTCTGGTTAAACTAATATTAAAAAAAAAAAAAAAAAAAAAAAAAAAAACGCCCCTTGTCTCGGTTGAGGGGCTTCGGGGCCAGCGACTGGAGTTTGATGGGTGAGGGTTCTGGATGTTTCCCTTTCCCCTCAAGCTTTTGTCGTCGGCTTGACTAATTTTGCGTAGTTTTTCATTCCTCTTTCCATTTTTTTTCCCTTCTATTCTTATTCTGTCTCATCGGTTGTCCTTCCGGCAGCCTATATCACATGCCTCCCTGGCCTGGCTAGGTTGTAGGCTCCTGACCTGATTTGTCTCTTAGGTCGCAGCTGCTGCGGCCGAGCTGACTTGATTCCCCTCGGTAATGCATTTTTTGTGCATCTCGCTGGGGTTTTTTTCTACCTTAGACCTGATCACTCATTCTTCGCCCTTGATCACTTCTTGGTTGGTGCTGCAGTGTAGCAGTTCTTGCCTCATCCTTCGGCCGTGCCCTATAATAGCTCTGCTGTGGAGCTCATGTGGTCCGGCTGAACTGGTGAAATGGCGAGAAATGTCTGTGTGTCTTCACCTTCCTAGATTTGTTCACCTCCTGCTCTTCCCTATCTTTCTTGACTTGATTAGTTGTCCATCTTGATCTAATCCTTCTGGCTAGCCCTATGAGAGTTCTTTTGTGGAACTCACTGGTCTGGTTAAACAAATTTTATAAAAAAAAAAATATATATATATATATATAAATATATATATATATACTGTACAGTATATGCAATTGGAGAAAGTTCAGAATATTGTTGCCATTTGTTGTGTGTTGATGTCCATTTAAATTTTAAATAAACATACAAGGAGCTATATTTGTTCATGATTAGCCTAGCTTTGTCATATTAACATTAGATTTACTATGGATGTATTTGTTGTACAGTACTGTACTCTTTTCAAATGTACTTGGCAGTGTATCCTCCCACAATAAGTATGATATTGACAGCAGATGATTGTTTGGCAGTGGTGTGTGGCATGGATCTTGAAACAAAATACAACTTATATCCAAAATATTTAAGTAAATTGAACCACTCAGCATTAACTGTTAAAATAAAGCCTGTGAAAAGCTGTCAAGTAAATTTGAACAGTATATAGTATCTAAGTAAATTTTTACAGCCATATAGAAGTTTTGACATACACTTAAACAAATTGTCCTCTACTATAGGAGAAGTTAATGTGGAATTTGCTGTAAATGGAGATTGTAAACTTTAGGATCTTTGAATAGTCATGTGATGTGAGTGCTACTGAATCTGAAGATGTGGAGAACTGACATTTAATGACAATAGACAAAATATAAGCAATATTGGATCAATAATAACGTGCATATATATTACTGTTGATATGTGGTCACTATTTTAACTGGTAAAGAAACTCATTGACAGTTTTATTGTGTATTGATTATAAGTCATACTGGCTACACCTGATGTGTGTTTTTACCACCATGCACAAGAGTTGGGTTAGGGTGGGTGCCCTAATGCATCAAGGACTTCAGTAAACAGTTGCCACTGATTGCTAGACAGCGCCGTTCACCAACAGCACTGGCGTCTGCCAATAATACGCAGGCTGGCCCGAGACTCGAACCATCAACCTCACAGTTTGCAGGCGAGTGCTCTACCAACCGCGCTACACCTGTGGGTAGAAACTCCATAGCTGTAGCCCAGGCCTTGGGGAGCAAGGCGATCATGGTCCAAGTGTGACTAAGGCGTATGCGTGGCAGCGGAGGTTTGTTGGGCAACCAGATGGCGTCATTCTCTGCAGCTGAAGTAGGCGGAGTTGGGATGCCCAGGTGTGGCAAGGGCTCTGGTGTAGTAGACTTTGGCTTGGAAAAGTCTGGTGATGTTGGCTTGGGCTCTACAGGTGGACAGATGTGTACAGGCTGTAGGGTGGTTACAGCTGTGGTGCATAAATCAGGGCGCCAGTGGCACTCAAAGCAAGGAGGTGACAGTTGTATATGAAGCTTGGTGCAATTGGTACACAAAGACGTTAAATGGCTGCCAGTCTCATACGAAGCAACGGGTGTGCCATTGGTATATAAAGCCATTTGATTATTGCCAGTACTACACAAAATCTGTCTCGAGTCGGCCACCCCCAGTTTACAAAACAAAAAATAAATAATGGGGCATGTGCCCGAGTATATAGATAGGTAGACTACACAAAGTAATGTTAAATTTGTGCCAGTGGTACAACAAGTGCTGGTGCCAGGGCCAGGGGTACACAGAACCACCTCCATCAGTGGCACATCAAGTGAACAAATAGCTAAGGGTGAGCTGCAGTCCAATTTTGATGCAGTGGTAGTTTTGAGGTCTGCTATGTCTCTGGATCATATTATAGACAGGTTTTGACAATTAACACCATATTTGGTTATACA
Source organism: Paralithodes platypus (assembly GCA_032716605.1). Classification (NCBI taxonomy): domain Eukaryota; kingdom Metazoa; phylum Arthropoda; class Malacostraca; order Decapoda; family Lithodidae; genus Paralithodes; species Paralithodes platypus. The sequence continues at coordinate 59,810,963 of CM064548.1, forward strand.
AACTTTGTAATAACGAAGTAATTAAGATAAGAATAAGTCAGTTTCTCGCCAGCTTTAAAAAAACACACAGATTATAGATGGGGTGTCAAATGGGACAAATTAAATGAAATTGATAAAGGATACAAGAATATTTACATGGAAGTGAATTTCTAACCATTGCATTACTTCCAAAGACATAATAAGAACTGCAAAGCAAAAATAATAAATTTGTATGATTCATATTGACAAGGGACTGGAGTTCTCGAAAAGGGGCTCCAGTCCTGACGTTATTCTTGACTTACAGTGTGCTGACCTAATAATCCAGAAGGGTTGATATCCTCTGAAGTCCTATTTTAACTAACTAACTAATCTTATTGACAGTGGACCAGTGGAATTTCAGAATTAATTGTAGTTCAAGGATTAATCGAGATCATTTTCACCCCTGTTATTTCCTCTGGCGTAAAGTTTAGTCCCTTAGCAGATGAAACTTGGACATAAATTGGATGATATGTCATTGTTTGGCTCTGCATGATAATAATGTCGTACAACTTTATCTCACGACAATATTTCGTAACCCTTTCAGTATCCTAGGAAAAATATATTTGGCTCATTCGGGCTATTATTTCATGATTGTATTAATTAGGAAGTGTCTCTATACATTTAATGGGTCAAAATTAACGCAATTACGACTCTTGGCTCCTGCAGATCCTTCCTAAGCTGAATAACATAGTTTAATGATAGCCAGAGTAATAATCCTCAAGGGGTTAATAGCCAAGTAATAAAAAGGGGATGAAACAATTTCCCGGTAGGCAAGAAAAAAGGAAAGAAAAACAGATTAAAAGCTATGTGAGTGGTTATGAGGGAATAAGGTATACAAGATGTCTATCATAAGGTATACAACATGGAGTCGATAAAAGAGTAGGCTAAAATTCACCCCATAGATGGCACAGATAGTGGGATATCAACATAGAAGCAGACGATATCAAATTATAGTGATTAAGACCATCTTGCTCAACATCTGGACCACTTCATCGATACCCAAGGCTGATACATATGGTATAGTATCATCTTAGATCATTGTAGACAAGAGAAACATTCAAGGTGTGCTGGAATAACACCTACAATAAGCGATTACTATTCTTTTGGAACCAGAAGACCCTCACTGGCGCATGCGCAGGTGATTTTTCAGTCGGACGCCATTTTGGGGACAGACATGTAGGCTACAGTTGTCCATACGTCCAGCTATTACGTAGCTACTTTTAACATTATTATATATAATTATGTATATATATATATATATATATATATATATAATATGTGTGTGTGTGTGTGTGTTATTTGGGAGATTGTAGGCACCAATCGTGCAGGGCAGTACCCAGGAGAGGCCGCATAGTCATATGATAAAGAGTTGCTGGAACTCCTGTTTCGTTTGCTAGGCTTCCCTCACTGTTTCTATTTGTGCCTCACCTACACAGAGAGTAATCCAGCCAAATCTCGCAAACACCTATTCATTTAATTACACTTAACAAGCACACCACTCTTCGATCCAACACACCTAAATTACCTCTAACATACCTTGATTTTGGCTCTTTTTACAACCTAGGGGGAACACTTGTTACAGGGAGTTTTGCCTTTTGTCTCCTTCATGCACATAGGAAAAAATATATAATGAGTAAATGGGCATTGGGCGGAGTCTAGTGACACAGAGGGGAATTATTATTGGTGTCATCAAATTCCGCCCACTTTGTCAACAGTGGGCGGAGTTTAGTGACAAAATGATATCGGTGTCATCAAGCTCCGCCCACTTCCTCCTACCATTGTGATAAGCCCCGCCCCCTTCATAGACCACACTAACCCTTTCAGTACCGGTGACGTCCTTTTCATTATATTCTGGTAACTAGCAGATGATTTTAGTAAGTGTAGGAAGGTCCTCTATCAATTGGAAGGCTACAAACGTCACAAGTACCGAATAGGTTAACCCTTTCAGTACACTGTAAAATAAAATAATGTAAACATGATATGAAAACAGAATACAGGAGGGTTCCAAACTTCGGGATATAATTATATGAAGCCTTTTAAGGGGAGGTTTTTAGTTTGGGCCCTAGATTTCGTTCAAGCTTAAGATTACACCCCCTTGAGCCCCTTTCAAGATATATTTGTACATTTTTCGATAGAAAAATGTCCCGGCTGAAAGCCGGTTCCTCTTAAATTACAGGCTCGCTATCGCTCGCCAGGATAAAATCGACACCTAAATGGCACGAAAGGTCTTAACATTGATAGAAATGGGTCGAAAGTTCTTAAAATCGTCAAAATAATGGGGCGAACGTCTTAAAAATAGAAAAACAATGGGGCTAAACATGAGGGAGAAATGAGCCAAGAAAAAAATCCCTCAAGTGGAAATCTCCCCTGAAGCCCTTCTTTAGCACGATAACGTAAATTATATCCACATCCTGGTTATCATTAGGCGATTTTCGTTAGCTTGTAATCTACCTCTAAAACTCAAAGGGGTAAATACGATAACGATAAACCCTCTGCATAACATAGGTCCTTCTTAAACTGCATACAATCGAGTTGTTGTTGTTGTTCCCCAAGCTGCCTGGCCGAACAGCCCCGAGCAATTCCAAGGCCATAATCGAGTAATTTAATTAGCCAGAATCAAAGGTAAACGAAAGAGAAATACGTCATCGTTGCTGAATGGGTTAAGGGGAGATCTCCACTTGAGGGATTTTTTTTCTTTACCCCTTTCTCCCTCATGTTTAGCCCCATTGCTTTTTATATTTTAAGACGTTCGCCCCATTAGTTTGACGATTTTAAGAACTTTCGCCCCATTTGTCACTTTTAAGACCTTTCGTGCCATATACGTGTCGATTTTTTCCTGGCGAGCAATAGCGAGCCTGTAATTTAAGAGGAAGCGGCCTTCGGTCGGGACATTTTTCTACCGAAAAATGTACACATTTATCTTGAAAGGGGGTCAAGGGGGTGTAATTTCAAGCTTGATGGAAATCTAGGAAAAACCTAAAAACCTCCCCTTAAGCTTGAAATATTCTATGAACAAATTATAAATCTCAGCCCTTAACCCCTTCTGTACCGGCGACGTCTTTTTCATTTTATTCTGGCTATATTTTGACTGTTTTGTGCAGTTTCTGAAGAAGCCGTGGTTGTAAAAAGGGTTAAGTGAGATAGTTCGAAGACTGGTAATTGATGGAGAGTATATACCCTTTTTGGTGCGTTTTACAGTATATTTTGGCTAACATGAGACGATTATATGCAGCTTAGGATGGATCTCGAACAATCAGAGGGGTCAATATCACCTCAATTAACCCTTCAACTCCCTCGGATCCTTCCAACTTATAATAAAATCGTTTAATGATAGCAACATTATATGAATAAGTGAGTCCTTGAATACTGAAAGAGCTAATTTATGTCATTATTGTCCTTAGTGATCTTGGCCCCATTCAAAGTGAATTCCTCTCACTATAACATTACGCTTTCCATAATGCAGTTGGGTCGATTTATTTATTTTTTTTTTTTTTCTATGTGATTGAGGGAGGCAAAAGGCATTACTGCCTATAGCGAGTGCCTCTCCCATAGTTGAAAGAGTGACAGGGCCAAAATCAAGGGACGTTCGAGCCAAAATGCCTGGACACACGGAGTTTGAAGCAATTTAAGTCATAGGAAGAGGGAAAGACTGATTCTGGGAGAGAGTTCCAGAGCTCAGCTGTTGAGTAGAAGAAAGTTTGAGAGTAACGTTTCACTCTTGGGTTGGAGAGTTGCACAGAGTAGGGGTGGGATTGAGTTGCAAGACGGGTACCACGTGCCCTACGTAAAGGAGGTGGTATGCACTGGGATAGGTCTGAGGAACACTGATTATTATAGTAGCGATTACATGATTAGATTGATATCCAGAATTCGAAAATGGATATTAATCGTGAGCGTGTACTCAACCTTTAACTGTGTTGGTGGTGTAATGGTTTAGGTGCTTATGTTCTGGGTGTGGTGTCTCGAGTTCGAATCTCGGGAGGACCATATGCTTTCATTAGTTTATTCAAGTACATTGGGGTTTGTAATTGACGATTAATGTTAAAAAAGGGGTGTTACTTATTATTATTAATTTCAGATGGCGTGGCTGGCGGTAAGAAGAATGAAGGCGGCATTTGGTCTACCACACGTCTTCCCTCAGCTGGACAAAATCGCTTACTGTTGTCCAGCAAACAAGGAGGAACGTTGTAAAGCACCGAAGGCCTCCGTTGAACGCAGCAGCTCCAAACCCTCCTCCTTTCTTGTCTCTCTCCCGCCTGGCAACTCTTTCGACTGATCCAGAAGAACAAGCACAATATCAACAACAAGAAGAACAAGCACAATATCAACAACAACAAGAACAAGCACAATATCAACAAGAACAAGAACAAGCACAATATCAACAACAACAAGAACAAGCACAATATCAACAACAACAAGAACAAGCACAATATCAACAACAACAAGAACTAGCACAATATCAACAACAAGAAGAACAAGCACAATATCAACAACAAGAAGAACAAGCACAATATCAACAACAAGAAAAACAAGCACAATATCAACAACAAGAAGAACTAGCACAATATCAACAACAAGAAGAACAAGCACAATATCAACAACAAGAAGAACAAGCACAATATCAACAACAAGAAGAACAAGCACAATATCAACAACAACAAGAACAAGCACAATATCAACAACAAGAAGAACAAGCACAATATCAACAACAAGAACAAGCACAATATCAACAACAAGAAGAACAAGCACAATATCAACAACAAGAAGAACAAGCACAATATCAACAACAAGAAGAACAAGCACAATATCAACAACAAGAAGAACAAGCACAATATCAAAGAAGAAAACACAAAGAGAGAAAACGAGCGGAAATAAGCCTGTCGTCGGTTCCGGACACCGGCAAAAACATAATGTACAGTCGGCCTAATAAGTTTTGTTTCGGCATCAATTATGTTTTGATTAATAATTGGTATCAGCAATATCTACACATGATTTCTTCTTTTTTGAGTGAGATATACCAACATGTTCCTACACTTACCCACCCTTTCAACATCTGACAGGCATTAATACAGCACAGAACGAACCAAAGGGAGGGGCGTCGACTGACTGGGGACAGAGGTGCATGGGGCGGTTCGTTCGTGGCCACCCCTTCGGGGATCACGGCGTCAGGCAATAGATAGATAGATAGATAGAACGAACCAAACGTAATGACAGCTGAGACATGACTTATTAGCGCCACCGTACTTATTATCAGCGTGTTGTTGGGAATATCCATTAATTAAGATGAATATTGGTGGTAATAAACCCATATTATACAAGGATAGAAGGCTAATCACCATCATTATACCCAATGATCGTATATACCCCCTATATAGCCCACCGCACATTATGTTACCCGAGAACAGCCCCTTACGCAGCCGCATCCCCCCCCCCCCCCCCAATGAACTAAACTGAACTACTAGATATATTTATCATTCAGAAAATATATAAAAATCTATGGGAGAAGCACTGTCATTAAACCAGCCAATATCGCCTCAGGCAGTAATGTGACGTCAGACAAAACTTTCAATGTTCAGCCAATCAGAAGCGAGCAACTTTTTTCAGGGGTCTAGAATTCATACGCTATGGCCTCGCGTGGACGGGTGTGGTTCATCCTACTCGTGACGTAACTTGCTCAGTCTTTTTTGGCCTCTGTTTTTAGCCATAGAGTTCGCGTGATAAAATAACCAGGTTCTTCTCTTTCCTTCTATCATTTTTGTTGTTGGCTCTGCTTTTTGGTCTCGAAGCAGCTGAGCAAGTGACGTCACGAGTAGGATGAACCCCACCTGTCCACCCCAGAGGCCATAGCGTATGAATTCTAGACCCCTAAACAAAGTTGCTCGCTTCTGATTGGCTGAACATTGAAAGTTTTGTCTGACGTCACATTACTGCCTGAGGCGACATTTAGGCGCGTTTTCGCGAGACAATTTACATAGGTGCACCCAAGATACATAGACTAAACTGTATGCTGGCTACTATTAGATGATTTTACTCAGTTGCTTTAGGGCCTCCAACGAATTAACAGGTTTCGAACTATCTCACTGAACCCTTTTCACCACCACAGATCCTTCTTCAACTGCACAAAATCGTCTAAATATTGCTAGAGAAAAATTATAAAGACGTTGCGGTTCAGAAGGAGTTAACCCTTTGAAGATTATGACGCAGTTTGACCATTTATTCTGGCTATTATTAGACGATATAATACAGCTTAGGAAGGATGTGTGGGGGTTGTACAGATAAAGACTATCTCAATTAACCATCCGACTTACAAGTGAACTCTGGAACTCTCTCCCTTTATCAATCTTTCCTTCATCCTATGACTTAAACTACTTTAAACTTCGTGTGTCCAGGCATTTTGACCCCAATGTCTCTTGAATCTGGCTCTGTCACTCTTTTGGCTTTGGAGGAGACACTCGTTACAGGCAACCTGATTTTTGTCTCCTTCATACACAAAGAAATTTTGTTTTAGGCTACCCTTCTTAATCTGAAATGCGTAATCGAATCTTGAAAGGGTTATTAGAAAGTAGACCTAAAATTAATAATCTTAATAATTCTTATGTTTACTGTATAATATATTACTGTAGGCCTATGTAGAGAAAAATAATATGTACTTTAAATATATATGTGTGGACAAAATGTGTTAGTAATTGTAGTAATATATAACTAATGAATCAAATTGTGTTTCAGATTCGTGTGTTTTGAAGCCGAGCCTGTGTTCATGGTTCGAGTCCCTAGATTAACAGAGTATGTAGTCGTAGAGGTTCCGGCCGCCATCTTGATTCCATACTCACTTCCTGCCAAGCACTCTTTTCAGTCAGGGTACATTGATGGATAGGAATATGGAAATAAGTATCAATGTTAATAGAATAAACATCATATGCTCAAAATAAGATGGATATAAATAATGGTGAGGTATATTCTACAGCGTGAGTTGGAGTCAAGATGGTGGTCGAATGTCAAGTTGTGAACTATGTTAATATATGTTACCCTAGTCTTGGTGGGCGGGGCAAGACGAACTGGTAATTATGCAACTGTAATTTAATTTTGCAAGGTACAGGGTTTAATAAGGCCAATAACAACATCACTAATATGCTTTTAATAAACAATAGTATATTGCTAAATATGTCAATTAGGCAATAGTTTGAAATGGGATTGATAATTACTGTTTGTTATTGTATAATTGGCAACTCTTCTACATGGCAACTATGAAGAACATGGTGAGGGTCGTCTGCCTGTAGTAAATGGAAATAGTCTACGGAAAATGTACTCCTATTTTCACGTATTACTATTACTACTAAAAGTGATTATTTGTACTACTACTACTACTACTACTACTACTACTACTACTACTACTACTACTACTAGTAATAATATACTTGAACATAGTTCTTCTCGTGGGTCACAGGCATTTAGGGGTAATAAAACATACTAATAGTTATCTTTTATTTTTACCTTGAGTATGGATTATTATTATTATTATTATTATAATTATTACGGGTATATACTAATTGATTTTATTCGGCTTCGGAAAGACCCTCTTAAGTTCAACAGGACCTTCCTAAGCTGAATAATATTGCCCAATGAAAGCTAAAAAATAATAAAAATAATGGCGTTTATGTTCTTAACCCTTTTAGTTTAGGCGACGTCTTTTGTTATCATAGTTACATTTAGAGGATTTTATGAAGCTTAGGAAGGACCTGTGAGAGTTAACCCTTGCTGTACCGATGACGTCTTTTTTGTATTTGATTTCGGCTACATTCAGACGATTTTATGAAGCTTAGGAAGGATCTGGGGGTAATTAAAAGCGTTAATTGAGATCATGTGTAGCGTTTTAATTGAGGTCCTTCCTAAGCTGAACGAAATCGTCTAATTAGCTGCTTAGTTGATGTTTTTAGTTAATTTATGTGATGTAGTTTTGTAGGCTTATACTGTATATGTATTATTAATTTTAGCATAAGTATATGTGTTTGGTAATTTATTTGATTGTATTCGTGTATGATGTATTATTGTATGAAGTGTATGCATATGAATAAAGATGAATTTATTACAACCTATTTCCCTAACCTTTATCCATTCAGTAGTGTAGACACAAGTAATTAGTGCTTGGAAATATTAAGGGGATTTTTTTTTCTGAAATCCCTTCTTCCTCATGCTTAGCCCCATTAAGTTTGAGATTTTAAGACGTTCGCCCCATTAGTTTGGCGATTTTGAGACCTTTCGCCCCATTTATTTGACAATATCAAGACCTTTCGTGTCATTTAGGTGGCTATTTCTCTTGGCGAGCGATAGCTAGTCTATAATTTATGAGGGTTTCGGCTGGTAGATTTCTCTACTGAAAAACGTAAAGAATAACATACAAGGATAGGTAAACAATAAACGTATAATTTGTCCTTTTATTTAATTAATGGTTAGTGTGCAGTCAAACTGAGAACAGTTTGTTGTATATGGTATACCTATACATAGAAATTGATAAGCTAGTTGTCCCCAAAATGGCGACCGGATGAGAAGTTGTCCGATTTCTCCCGTCATCGAAGGGGGGGTTGGAGGGGGGGGGGGGGGGGTGGCTGTCTCTCCTTGTAACTCGAGGCAAGGGCTGAGCGGGGACAGGTTCTAGAGGCCATGGGAGGCAGGTTAGATCGCTGCTCTCCCACTCTCTACCTATATATATATTTTGTGTTTTTACTTGATATCAGCTTCATTTAGACGATTTTATGAGGCGTAGGAAGGCTATGTGGCAGCTAAAAGGATTAAGTGACACATTTCGTAGCCTTTGAATCGATAGACGTCCTTCCTCAGCTGAATAGAATCGTCTAATAGTTTCCAGAATATTATGAAAAGGCCCTCTATAATCGTATACGTCACATTAAGCTATAATATTAAACAGATAGCCCATAAGAAACTCCTATTCACACCTCTATTGAATTATAACGTCTCTACATTATAGGGCGATTCCTTCGTGGCCATCCCCTCGGGGATCTAGGCGTTCATGGGGGGATCGAGGGCTCTAATGCGTGGCAAAAACAAATACGTTTTTTTTTTTTTAGGACACGAGAGCATTGATAAAGCTTAATTAAGTCCACTTGGCATAGGAACTCCTCTCTCTCTCTCTCTCTGTGAAGTAAATACGACGACAACCATTAAATATTCACACAATATGTATGTTAGAATTGTCAAACTTATACCAAAAGATAGAGGACACAAATACGCATAATTTATATTAAGTAAATTTTATTCAGAAATGTATAGTTACGGAGATATTGACGATTCCGATTTTGTGAGTGAAATTCTCGATCATCTGTCACCCAATAGTTGCCATCAACCACCAGCAATACAACCGAGGTTATATAAACTCGCAAGTTTCGCCTGAGTCGATCATTTTGTTCCCGGTCGTCCAGCTTCAAGGAGGTAAGTCTCGTGTGCTCCCATTTTCCCCCATTGTTTCTCCTGAAAATAGAATAAATTAAGGTGTAATAGCTAAATAACGTGACTTATTTACCACCAGACCCGAATTTGTGGACAAGAGCTTGTCGTTTTCCCATAATACTTCATACGTTTGCATTAAATAAGGCCAGAAATGTGATGGAAAAAGCCGGCAGGTTTGACGAACATTCTGGAAGCCGGCACTTGATTGTTCGCTCAGTTCTTAACCCTTTCAATAAAACCATATGTCTCAATAGTATGGCGATCACTAGTAGATTTGATTCATTTAGGAAGAAATTGAGATCCAGATTATAAATTGATGGCATAAACTTAGGCTATATTCCCTTGTGACTTTTCTAAACGGAATTGGGCTAAGTATTTTTTAACCTGAATATAATTTATAATTGATTAATTACCTATTAACCCACGAGTAATAGATGCCTTAATGATAACATGGAGGATTTAGTTAGAATATTTGAATTGGATTTTGAAAACTTAGGCAAACTAGCGAATCGAAGCCGGCTGACTGGACGCCTTGTGGTTATTTATCAGGGAAGAGGGTAGTTTTTATGGAACCCCTTCTCCCTCATGTTTAGCCCCATTGCTTTTGAGAAACGTTCGCCCCATTAGTTTGGAAATTTGAAGAACTTTTGTTTTCAATATTAAGACCTTTCGTGCTATTTAGGTGTCCATTTCTTTCCTGGCGAGCGAGAGCAAGCCTGTAATTTAAGAGGAATCGACCTTCGGCCGTGACATTTTTCTACCGAAAAATTTACAAATAAATCTTGAAAGGGGGTGTACTTTTAAGCTTGGAGGTCTAGCGAGGAAAATAAAACCTGAATGAATATAATAAATTAATAGATTAACAAAATAGCCACTGTCCCCTTAACCCTTTGAACATTGACCTATTGAGTTTCTTCTGGCTATCGTTAGAAGATTTTATATAGTTTCAAAAGGGCCTCCAGCAATTAACCGGCTTCTAATTATCTCTTAACCCTTTTTACTACCACATGTCCTTCTTAAACTGCACAAAATCTACATTATATAGAAACATGAAAGTGTTAGGACTCTGCTTGATCCACTTACCCATATGCGATCATTAATAACATTGCATTAATCAGTCAACACGTGCTTTATCGAATCACTTAATAGGTTAAAAGTTAAAATGATAGATATAGTTAATGATAGATATAGTGTTAATATAGTTCAGTGAAATGCTAGATAATCAACAAACAAGGCAGTAATTGGGGGCAGGAAACGGTCCGCCAACGTCCGCCATTTTGGTAACCAGTAGGGTGGTGATCCTCTCTTTACACTCCAATATATCCATAGATTCCACACCCATAACACACATTCGGTAATACTGGTACAGGATATATACTTTACTCCATGGGTATAATTTACACAAATTAAATATCGCCCCGTTGTGTGATAATTGACAACAAAATGGCGGCCAAGGAAAATGATGGCCGTTCTCTCACAGCGCCTCCATTAACCACATGGCCGGTTATATTACAACGATAAGGCCAGTTTAATTTTGCACCTGGCGGAAAACTCACGCTAACTTACCAATGCTTAGCGCCAAACAATGAACAGTTGTGGATCTGCAAACTATTAATACAAAGTTCTCATAAACAAAAACAGATTTAGCTATAGCATGTTATTAGCGGAGTAGTGAACATGGGAGCATGACAATTTACCGCTGGCCGAAATATAACTGACTATGGATTACTTCATAGTGCATTTAGCTCTTCCAATCAATTAATTTAGTTTGGATTACTTCATAGTGCATTTAGCGCTTCCAATCAATTTATTTAGTTTGGATTACTTCTTCATAGTGCATTTAGCGCTTCCAATCTATCCACTTAGTTGAATGTTGCTAATGTTAAACAATTTCTGACTTAAGTTTGTTATCGATAATTACTGCCATTTTGAAAGTACTCAATGCTTCTGGATCATAATAATGCTAAGGTTTTTATCATTAACATGCTTAGTTACCATATCTTCGTTGCATAATCAAGATAGGTACGGTCGCGCTAATAAGTAATGTCTCGGCTGTCATTTAGTTTGGCTCGCTCTGTGCTGTATTAATGTCTGCCAGATGTTGAATTGGGTGGGTAAGTGTAGGAACATGTTTGTATATCTCACTCGAAATTAATAAATAAAGTTTAGATAATGCGGATACCAATTATCAATCAAAATATACCTGGTGCCGAGACATGACTTAATAGGCTGATTGTACATGTCAATTTACGATCACCTAAGAATAACCTCGATACCACCAATATAATGAAAGGGAAGAGTCTAATTTCTTGGTCGATTTTGTGATATTTCTTTTTAGTTTCCTCACTAGACCTCCAAACTTTTAAAAACGTCCATTAGATCCCCCTTTGAAATTAATTTTTACATTTTTCGATAGAAAAATATCATGGCTGAAGGCCGGTTCCTGCACAATTACAGGCTCGCTATCGCTCGCCAGGAAATAAAATTGACACCTAAATGGCACGAAAGGTCTAAATATTGAGACATGGGGCGAAAGTTAAAAAAAGAAAAATCAAACTAATGGGACAAACTTCTAAGATCTGAGAACTAATAGGGCTAAACATGAGGGAGAAGGGGGTCTAGAAAAACTACCAATCTCCCCTTAAGGCTTTTTAAAGATACTTTTATCCCTTTGATTCCTAGAGGTCTTTTCTAAACTACATAAATTCGTCCAATGACAGCCAGAATTATTGTTTTTAACACCAACCAACTTCACATTTAAACTCAATGAAATCAACAAATACATGTGACACTCAGAGGACTCGAACCTAGGACACTCGCATCGAAATTCTGCACTGGTCAAATTACATCTTCTAAATATACACAAATATTATAATGCTAACACCAACAAATTATGGTAAAAATTTAAGAGATTAAGTTATTATTGTCGTTTTGTTAGGTTAGGTAAAAAGGCTGTCCGGGATCTCTTCAATATTTACCCAAATGATATACAGTTATACTTGGCCGATTGAGATAAATGTTAACCATGTATTTTTGTCTTTTACAGATGTCGAACGATGATGGAAACCGCAACCAGACCACTCAACCAGTCCACCATCACCACCACCACCACGGCAACAATATCCTTTAATCCTAACCATCCTTTCCCACTGTGTTCTCTGTAAAGGGAAGTTTTATTTTGATTTTATATATATATATATTTTTTCGTCCCAAGACCTTCAGTCAAGCTTAAATAAAATGCCTCGAAGACCCCCCTTAGAGATAATTTTGTACATTTTTCGATAGAAAAATGTACCAGCCGAAATAATAATAATAAGGCCAGTTTCTCATTAATTTCAGGCTCGCTAGCGCTCGCCAGGAAAACAAATAGATCGCTATATGGCACAGAAGGTCTTTAGTGCCAAACTAGAAGGTGAACTTCTTAGTCTCAAAATAACCTGGGCTAAACATGAGGGAGAAAGGGGCCGGAGCAAACTTCCCTTTAATCCTAACCATCCTTTCCCCGCCCCCTTCCTTCCATTGTCCTTGTCACCACCTAAACCACCTCCCTTCTACTAACATGTGTACAGACATTACGTTAGATAGGCGGCAAATTTAAGGTAAGATTCTATTTTAATACATTTCAGTGTAAATGATATACTTATTGTTTGGCAATAATTTATATATAAATAAATCTGGTATATATATATTTTACATTTGCTGTAACTATAATATTTCCAATAACGTAACATCATTTTTGTATAATGACATATATATATTATATTGAAATATAATATAATTAATCCATGCACTAATCTTTTTCTCCTATATCGTCGTTGGCTTCGAATTAGACGAGGTTTCTGGTAGGGATGCTGAGGTGGGGAGGGGGGGGGGGGAGGGGTAGAGGGGGGTAGCTCTAGTTAGTTCAAGGGGTAGGGATAGGTAGGAGTCTGTTCTAGGTTAGTATTGGTTAGGTGTTGCTCTATTCGGTTCGCTGAGGAGGTTGGTTAGCTGTCAGAGGCTTGGGTAGAAGCTTAGTTGGTTAGATTTAGTTAGTATGGGTTACAATAGTTTGGAGTTTGTTTTCTTGTTGGTTGAAATCCGGCCGGTGCATTTCTGGTCGTCTGTTCGTTGGTTGTGAAGGTTGCAGGTTTTCAGATGATGTGGCGGCTTGCAGACCTGATGTGGCAGCTTGCAGACCTGATGTGGCAGTTTGCAGACCCGCTGTGGCCGATTTGCAGACCGATGTTGATGCTGGCAGAACGGCGCTCCTGTAATAATTAAATATTTTATCAACAGGAATGAGCTGGATGGCCCGACGGAAGAGGAACAACGGTGAAATAAGGTATGACAGAGAAACTGTGACTAATGTAATGTTAAATCTTCCCAACAGGTTAGAGATGGGAGGACCGTCGCGATCTTACCCGACCCAGCCCGACCCAAGACGACCCGATACTCCAGGCATCACGACCACCTTGACTATGGTTGAGATATAATTTTTTTTTTTTTTTTTTGCAAACATTTATGAATTGATAAATTTTGAAAATCTGCATTATATCAGAAATATTGGCCTAATTGACCACTTGTGAGTTTGAGGCTATAAGGCAGTTTGGGCCGTATACAAAGTTATTAAACAGAAATGCAGTAATGTAGGTTGTTAATGGATAGGAAGTACGGTGAATTTGGTTTTATGTGTTTATATATATGCAATACAACTCCTATTTTAGCTCTTAATTCTGCTAAATGTCGATATAAACAACTCCACTTCCTTATAGCTTGAAACTCGCAAGTGGTCAATTCCTTAAGGGGAGATTTTTAGTTTGGTCCCTGGATATCCTTCAAGCTTAACATTACACCCCCTTGAGCCCCTTTCAAAATTTGTAAATTTTTCGGTAGAAAAATGTCCCGGCTGAAAGCCGGTTCCTCTTAAATTACAGGCTCGCTATCGCTCGCCAGGATAAAATAGACGCCTAAATGGCACGAAAGGTCTTAAAATTGACAGAAATGAGTTGAAAGTTCTTAAAATCGTAAAAATAATGGGGAAAAAGTCTTAAAATTAGAAAAAAACAATGGGGCTAAACATGAGGGAGAAAGGAGTCAAGAAAAAAATCCCTCCAGTGGAAATCTCTCTATAAGCTGTAATATTAATATTGGATTTTCTTACAGATGTGAGGGAGAGGAGGGGCAGTACAGTACAGTTGAGGCTCGGCGGAAGAAGACATAGAGACCAACTGGAGAAACACAAACGGAGCCTTAACCACCTTCACCAACAAACTAGGGTAAGAACAACAATATTAACCCCTTGAAGCTCTGACGCGTTTTAGCAGTTTATTTTGACTATCATTAGACGATTTTATGCAGCTTAGGAAGGACCTGTGGATATTAAAACGGTATAGACTATCTCAATCAACCCTCTGACTTCCATATACCCTTCCTAAACTGAATAAAATCGTCTAATAGTAGCCAAAAAACAGAACAGAAACGCGTATTGGAGCTTGAAAGGGTTAATAGGGTTAATGGCTAATGGTTTATTTATTGGTATATAGATATAATTATTTTTAAATTTGTTTCCTCCCTAGACATCCATCAAGCTTAAAAAACATTCCCAAGATCCCCCTTAGACAAATTTGTAAACTTTTCGGTAGAAAATTGTCCAGGCCGAAGGCCGGTTCCTCCTACATCACAGGCTTGGTATCACTCGCCAGGAAAATTAGTCTCCTAAATAGCACGAAAGGTCTTGATAATGACACAACTAGGTTGAAAGGTCTTAAAATCGCCAAAGTAATGAGTCTTATAATCGGCAAAGTAATGGGGCTAAACATGAAGGGGACCAGAAAAACGACCCATCTCTCCTTAACAATATTAAAAGTTTAGGTTACCATGTGTATAGTTGTCTCAAAGTTCCCTTACCCTATCCCATATACAGTGCTGTTACTACTACTACTGCTGTATTAATTATATGATAATCTATTTGCTTAAGTTGTGTATTTAGAGTTTGATTCTCTTAAACAAATTTTGGTGTTCCATATACTGTATTAATACTAAAACATCGGGTTTATTACAAATACCTTATTTGTATTCAGAAATACAGTAATTCTCTCAATCTCATAATTACCTCTCCAAAATTAGTTTAATGCCCACCACTCACTCAAAGAAAACTGCAGAGGTTGAAGCAACACAGTTTCTAAACACCCCTGATGGTCACAAAGGCTTTTAAGTATCCCAGAAAGGGCGCAAATCGCGTCCTGTGCGTTAAAAGTTTCATAATAATATTGTGGAATTTAGTCGGTCTATTTTTACTAGAAATTATAAACTTTGAACTTCTATAGGTAGGACACAACTTAGGATCATATGACTTAAATGGCTTCAAACTCGGTGTTTCTTGGCATTTTGGCTCGAACGTCCCTTGATTTTGGCCCTGTCACTCTTTCAACTCTGGGGGGAGGCACTCGATACAGGCAGTTCTGCCTTTTGTCTCCCTCACTTGCATAGACAAAAAATCATGAAGGGTCAATAACAGTACCTGCACTGCATTACAATATCCCCCCTGCTTTAACAAATTCAGAAGTATATATTCATAAACTACACTGCAGATAATTTCAATAATAAAGGTTCTAAAATTGATACCTCTTATAACTGCAGGCTTATGTATAGTTAACAAAACCTGAACCTTGGACAATACGATAGAGGGCTGACTAGTTGCTCAACATCACGGGTTAGGGGAGGTATTTAGTTTGCTCCCTAGACTTCCATCAAGACCCCCCCCCCCCCCCCCTTAGAGATAAATGTGTAAATTTTCGGTAGTAAAATGTCCCGGTCGAAGGTAGTTTCCTCCAAAACTACAGGCTCGCTATCGTTCGCGAGGAAAAATTACGTACTTGAATGGCATGACAGGCCTTAATATTGACACATTGGGGCGAAAGGTATTGAAATCTTCAAACTAATGGTCGACAGTCATACAATCTCAGAGTTAAAATATAATGCAGATGTGGCTTTAGTTATTGACGTTGTACAAATAAATTACTAATACTGACCTAATGTTTCAGATGTGTGGTAGACGTCCAACCTGGTGGGGGGGGGGGGGGGGGGGGGAACAGACGGGTGAAGACTGGTGGCCAAACACCTCTCCATCACAGCTCTGCAACAGCCATCATATCAGGTGTGTCACTAAAATGTTTTAATAAGATCTTATTATGAAAGTCTATGCAATGTAATACTGTATTTTGAAGTTTGTTCTATAAAGTCAGTTTAAATTAATAAAACTACTAATTTAATAGCTATGGATGTTAAATTAATGTTTGGTGCCCTTTTTGCCTGCAGAATAATTGTCCTGGAGTACACACAGGCGGCTGACTCCTGCCTTAGTGGACTTAGGCCTTTGTAAGACCTAAATACCGGTACCAAACTTTATGCCATATCCCCCAAAGTATGATTAATTTTGATGGTTTCACTTTGTGAATGATCGATGATACCCTAGAATCCTAAAATATTAAATAATTTTTGAGTGCACGGAATTTCGATGTATCCTAGGTTCGAGTCCTTGGAGTGCCACATGTATTTGTTGATTTAATTGAGTTTAGAGGTGAAGTTGGTTGGTGGAAAAAAAAATAATAAATCCTAATTCTTAAGATGGGATTTGGCGACTTTCAGTTCAATTATTATAATGGCACATAAGCTATTTTGAAATGTGTGCATCCTGTAATTTCGAAGCTAGTTTGTATAACTTTAAATTAGTCAAACTTCTGGTCAGATTAAACTATTAAGATAATGATAATGATAATGATAATAATCATCATCATCATCATCATAATAATCATCATCATCATCATAATAATAATATACTTTACCTATATTGGCCTAAGAACTTGAACAAATATTTGGTTGAAGTGACTAGTTTAGTCACGCCTAATAAACTTCAAAATATTTCATAGACTATCATAAGTGGTGGACAGGGTATAGGCAGCAGCTTTATCTAACCAATTTTAAGTATTTCATACAAATGGCAACACTGATGTTTATTAAGTTATCATGAAACGGATCCTTCCCAAACCGAGATCTGTGGCAGTGGGTGACTGGTGAAAATTAACTAAATTCACTAAATTAACTAGACTCGGTTCCCTATAGGTAGGCAGAGATTTTTCTTAAGTAATTGTTTAGTTTTAATACACCATATTTTCAATATGATCAATGCTCCAACCAGATAATTTTAATCAGCTTTGGAAGAACCACTGGGAATGAAAGGTCCAACACAGTACTTAAACTAAACTTCTATCTATGCCAGGCCTTTCCTAAGTTGAAAAAGTCCCGAGGTAGCAAAAATATAACCTAATTTGGCGTAATTTATTTGAAAGCACAAGTTTCCGTATGATCAGGTAAACAAAATGATTCTGGCTTTCACGAGACTCTATAGATCAGTTAAGGACCACAAGGAATCAACGGGGTACACATTATATCTACCTTTAGAATCCAACAGGTCTTTCCTAAACTGAGTAAAATTGTCTATGGGTACCCATAATAAAGTAAATAATCATAGTGACCGTATAACCAAAAACAAAATTACTAACAGGTATTTACTAAACTCTGGGAATCAAAGAGCTTAATATTATCCAAATTAACCCTCAAACTCTGACAGCTTCTTTTTTAAGTTAACTAAAATCGTCTGGAGGTAGCAATGATGAAAAAAGCATTTGAGTCATCTGCTTAAATGGGTTATGGAATTGGATAATATTACAATAGATAATTATTAATATTACTGAATTAAAGTTTATCACATCTGATTAGTGTTCACATTACGTAGCTCTTCAAAGATCCTGAGAAGTTATGTCTGTTAAAGTAACCTTGAGGAATATTTGCCTTGGCCATCTTGTAGTGAGAGTTTCCCAGGACGGGTCTTGAGTATATCGAGGTTTAAGTGCTTATGTTCTGAGTGTGGTGTCCAGAGTTCGAATCCCGGGAGGGCCATATGCTTTAATTAGTTTATTAAAGTACATTGGGGTTTGTATTTTATAGTAATGTTAAAGAACGGGGTGTTACTTATATCAAAATCAGTTTGATTGACTAGACTATAAACTAAATATTATAGTTGTATATACAGTACAGTAGATAGACCTTCCCTTGGTTATTAGATGTACCTTTATTTCCTTAGATGGGTTTATCATTATTAATATGCTTTCAAAGGGCAACTTATCAGACTGTAATTATTCCTCTATGCATACCTTCTATAAATTCATAAGTTTGTATTGTAATATCAGTGTTGCCAAATGTACGAATTTCCTTTAGTTCGATCTAGAAAAATGCTGCCAGTTAGTCGAAACCAAAATGCTGCCAGTTAGTCGAAACCAAAATAGTTCGCCCAAAATCCTGTTCAAATACAGTGCAATTATAAGTTAACATTTTTCCTTGACAGTCCTCGTGTACTTTCAATAGCCTGTGCAACTAGTAAGATTTGTTTCAAGTCATAGAAGTGTCGGCGAACTATTTATATTGACTGTACCCTTGTTAATATTAGTATGTAGTCACTTCAGTCTTGGAAGTTAATACAGTAGGTTTTATACTAATATGCAAAACACTGGAGACTAAGAAAATTATAATTGAGATATACAACAACAACTTCATTGTTTTCACTCACGAGTATAATGTGACTAATTGAATTGAATCTATCTTAGTTAACCTGCCGAGACAGATGTAATAAATGCCATTGTAGATGAACAATTATCATAGACCAGCTTAGAATAAACTCAATATCGGTCTAAAGTAACCCCACGTAAAATACTTTGCAAATATGTCCTTCACTGGAGAACAATATACTAGGCCTCTAATGTAATTGGTAAAACAGGCTGTTCATATTGTCACTGTACCACTCGTCTCACTGACGAATAAAACACAGGCCATTGTGACTACAAAATAATTACCAAGGGCCATCCAAATGTTGATTTAATATTAATCCTAGGTGGACTCTGATGTAAGCAGTTATGCCCATGATTCTATCAAAATATCTGCAAATATCAGTCCCCCCATGGCTAAGGACTGTAATTTCATTTATAAGTTGTTGCAATACTTAACGTGAAGCCTACATGCCTAGCTAGACTCGTGATAAATATTAACGTAAATGGTTGTACTGTAAATTGGATTATTTCCTTAGGACTACTTCAAAGGTATTAAAGCCTATTCGTACAACGGATATAACTTTAGACCTATGACTCATGTCTTTAGAATACTAGCAGTCCTAATGCTTTACTTAAAAGGTCCATTTGTTTAGGTAAATATTGATAACCGATATTAAAGTCTTTGATAAATGTGTTGTACAGCTGGCATAGTTTTGTTTGTAGTGATTAAATCAATGTTTTCAGTAATCACATAAATTCTACAAGATAGTTATATAATCCTGTTTAGAGGAGTAAATTTAAACTTTAACCATTATTCTCCAGTGTTTGCCCAACTCTTGAATACTAGTATCAATAATTGCATTAACAATATGATAAGCACTTTACAGGAATTTGGTATAATTTTAGACTTTACGATCTAATTTAACTAGTTATAATTAGTTTCATTGGTTAATTATTATTTAAATTTAATCTTTCAATTATTTGTTTAGCTTTCATAATTCCATTAATACAGATCTATACTGTAATTGTAAAGTAAAATGTCAGTCATAAAGTTGATGCACTGATTTGGAATATATCAAGGAGTGAATGAAGGGTAGCCTACTCTGATGGGCACACTGTTTTATATCTCCTCTTTCTTTCATTTTCCTAGGGGCCTCTTGTTCCCCTTGACTTATTAATGAAGTTAGGTAGACTGACTAACTGACCTCTTTTTCCCATACAACAATATTTAGTTTTGCTCACCGAATCGTCGCTGTTCGCTGCAATGGTGCCTCTCTCGACTCCTCATAATGCTTTCCCACTGTTGAAGGGTCTATTGGTGCTGTGGCAGTCATTGATGTGTGTCCAATAGTCGCTTTGCTCTCGTCTGTCCACATCTTGTTTGAATCCCACCTTTCAACCTGAATAAAGTCATATTCAATAACTAGACTCATCACCATCCACTAATTTATGCTCACACTTCACTACCTACCAACTCAAATGGAATACCTACAACTTCATACTGAATACTCCAGCTCACTCAATATCTCTCCATATCTCTCCATATATATTCAACACATAAACATCTTCATAAAGGCTCGCTTGGTGTAGTGACTAGCGTCTCGGACTTCCACCCAGAAGGCCCGGGTTCGCGCCCACACTCGGCGCATTAAAGATTTTTCACAAGCACTGAGTCGTTACCATCCCTCATGAGCAAAGGGATGGGGTAGTAGTACAGGACCCCAATGGAAATACGCCTAATCGGACTTATGGAGCTATCCTTAGCTAGCTTAGCATGCGCTAGCTTTAAGAACTATTATTATTATTATTATAAAAGACAGATAATATACCAAACAAATCTTAGTCAAAACAGATCAATTTGTTTGACCAACCATAGCAAGCTCGCTCCTACCTCATCGTTAATTTCTTGTCTGTTGTCGATGTACTCGGTCTGTTGTCACCAGTTCTGCTGTCTGTTGTTGTTGGCCCGTTCTGCTGTCGTTGTCACCCGTTCTGCTGTGCCTAGCCTTTTATGTTGTCTGCTGCATCTGCTTTACTCCTACCGTTTGTCCTTCTTGATACTGTCTGCTCATATCCCATACTTGACACCGACGACTTCTTGACTGCTTCCTGACAATAAAATATACATTACAACATATATTCCTGACTTTTCTTATGTGTGTTTGGGGGGCGTGTTGCAGGGAGGGTATTGATGTACCAGGGAAGGAGGGAGGATAATAGATTTAGCCAGAATACAGAATAGAACTAGTGTGCACAATAGAACAGAATAGAACAAACTAGGGCTGAAGGGAAGGTCTATCTGGGATGGGGATAGGATGAACTACCAGGGAAGGGAGAGGGAAAAACTCGTAGCGGGTGTGGAATGGTTATATAGGATACTGAACGAAAAATATAAATATATAACCAAAAACTAGACCCCCCCCCCCCCCCCCCCCCAGGACCCCCACCCAACCCCTGGGTCCCCCTCAGGACCCCCCCCACTCTACCCCCTCAGGACCCCCCCTCTACCCCCTCAGGACCCCCCCTCTACCCCTCAGGACCCCCCCTCTAGCCCCTCAGGCCCCCCCTCTACCCCCTCAGGACCCCCCTCTACGTCCCTCAGCCCCCCCCTCTACCCCCTCAGGACCCCCCTCTACCCCCTCAGGACCCCCCCCCCCCTCTACCCCCTCAGGACCCCCCTCAGGACTACCCCCTTAGGACCCCACCTCGACCCCCCTCAGGACTCTCTCCCCCCCCCCCCCCCCTTTTACCCCCCTCCGGACCCCCCCCCCCCCCCTTGAAACAACTGTATTTCTGGTGCCTCAATATTTTAATCTTTTTACAGATGTGATGTGTTGCTGCGACCAGACTGAGGACCCTGGACCAATGGACAACGCTACCTTAATAAAAATAAAAAATAAAATATTTGAGTCTTGACTATTGATTCCAACCTGTTGAGGTAATCCAATATTGTAGATAAGTCATATATATTTCGGATGGTTATTCATATTAACTTTGAATGCAAAAAATTAAACTAATTGTTATTGTAATCCAATATCGCAGAAATATTTTTGGATAACTATTACTGAAATTAAACTGAAATCAATAAGAATAGCAAAGTCAATAAACTAATATTAAAGGCTTGAAATCTAACTTAAATTAATTAATCTTCATTTTTGAATGAATAGAACAAACAATTACTACACGCCAATACCCTCGATAAATTAAAAGAAAACTTTAAAAATTAATATAAATACAAATTTGAAATATTGGAATACATTGCCAGATGATAGAAACTAAGTTCACGAAACCAACTACAAAATAAAATGTCTGGGTGAGGGTGAAGAGGGATGACTTTCAATACCTAATATATCTAGCTTCTTGGAGAGGTAGGTAGGAAGAGCTACATGGGTTTGGGATAAGCAGGCAAATAGCAATAGTTACATGGGATAGATTTTGATGTTACATTGGTAGATATACACCTGTTACATGGGAAGAATAGATCAGTAGATATATAGTTTAGGAATATATAGATTAGTGACCCCAGTAATTACATATATACAATAGTTTACAATTACATAAAACTCCTATAATACTTAAATATATACATTACCTAAAATAACATGAACAGTTCTATGGGATACGGCCAGTAAAAACAAATGCATGGGGATAAGAGAGATTGAATCCTAATTTGCACATAGCTCCAGTCACATAACTTTAAGATATCAATTAACTTTGGCATAGGCAATACTTTGATAGACAACCACATGTCATATTGAGAACACTGAACACTACCAACACAAAAAATATTAGCACACACCAAATAACTGCCAAACACCAAATCTTAGAACACACCAAATCACTGCCAAAACACCAAATGCCACTGTCAACACACCAAGTACACTGCCAACAGACCTAATTTCACTTCCAACCCATCAAATTTCACTGCAAACACATCAAATTTCACTGCAAACACATCAAATATCACTACCAACACTTCAAATAACACTACCAATTCAACACATTTCACTGCCAACACACATGCTTATTTATTGTACATAGCTCCAGTTGCATTATACCGTCAATGATTAAATTAACCAACACCTATACACCACTTGGCCAACACCACGTAATTACCAAGACCACTGAATACTGCCAACACACTTAATCACCCTGCCAACATTTAGATTCAATGATTGTCAACTCTTATATCTGCCAACAATCTACACTCTACTTTGCCAACAGTCGTACACACATTTAATTGGCATATAACTACCTTACCCTAATTTGACCGTACACTTTTAACACTTAAACATACTTACTCAAATAATGAATATATCTCTACCCTACGTTCATCACGTACTCTGCCAGCATTCGCAAATCATTATCACACTTCCCAATACACAATCACAATGCCAACCGACTTTCTCATTTTGCCAACATCCCTACTCCACTTAACACTACTTCACACACCACAGGAAGAAAAAGAAAATTGCAATAATTCGGAGCCCCAACCTCCCCCCAAAAGCTGCCCACTATACATAAGCTAGTGTCAAAATAATTCAACTACTTCATAAACGGAATAGGTTCGAATTAGGCTATAAACTAGTAGATAGTTAACATTATTATTATAACACCGGCATACCTCAGTATTGCCTGGTGGGAGAGGGAGATAGTCCAGGTATAACTACCTTATCTTAACTTGGCTGATAAACTAGATTGAACCTCAGAAGAATTATATATAGACGGCACACTTAAGAACATTGAAAAAAATATAAAAGTATTCCTTAACAGCTTGGCTATTAAACAAGTTAAACTGAAATCAATGATTAAGAATTATAAAAAATGCCAACTGCATTGCCAATGAAGCTATATTATAAGCTTAAAATCCAAAATAAATCTATATGAAAAATTCCCGAAAGCCCAATGGTTATTGGAAAATTAATATTTATAAAGATGTACTTAAAGAAAATTTACATATAAATATTGGGCAAATAATGTGTGAACCAAGTTATACTATGGTCACAAAGCCAAGTTCGGTATAAAGTACTTTAGGTACGTAATATAAACGCAAAACTTTGTTCATTTGTTATAAGATATGTAACCCCAGTAAGGATAATTCCAAAATAACTAAGTATATGATTTGTGTAAGATAATATAAAAATGTATGTCCGACTCTGATCAATAAAATACTAAGTCTATATATTCTTTTTAATATCCATTATATTTTTGTTTGTCCTGTTATTTAAAGTTTATATACTGCATGTACAGTGTTTTGTAAGATATTATACAAATGTATGTCTGACTGATCAATAAAATACTAAGTCAATAATTATATTCTTTTTGATATCCATTATATATATTTTTTTTTATTACAAGTTCATTATATTTAAGTTATATATATAAGTATTACTAAGTTATTCAAGTACAGTTTTTCTACGTTATTTTCATATTCAGTATATTTTCTAAGTCCATATATTGGAACTTAATTTATAATTGAGAACTATTTTTTTCTAAGTTCTCTTCATATTCAGTATATTTTCTCATTCTCCTCTTAATTTTTGTTTCTAAGTCCAAATATTGGAATTTTATTTATAATTGAGAACTAGAGTTTTTCTAAGTTAATTGTTTTATTTTATAAGTTCTCTTCATTTATTTTTTCTAAGTCCATATATTGGAACTTTATTTATAATTGAGAACTATTTTTCTAAGTTTTTATCAGTTATAAAAGTCATAGCTTATAATATAGTGATCAATAAAAGATAGAAGTTCTTTTTTTTTTTTATTAAGCAAAGTTCGCGTGACAAAGACGATATATAACAATATTATATCAAGTGAAGTTAATAGCAAATACAGAGTTATGAATTCAAGTGATAGAATATATCATAAGTTACATTTAAGGCAAATACAATCATTATTGAAATTAAAGCAAAGCAAAATATTGAAGCTGAAGGAGGGGAAGAAGGGGGGGAGAGGGGACATCATCAAAGCAACAAAACTGTGAAGTAATAAGAAAAATAGCAAAGATTAGAGTAAAGGTAATAAAACCTATCTGATCTGAAAGGGAAAAATAGATTAGCCTAACCTAACACACACCATTCATACCATGCAACTACGACTACATACTACGACTACTTACTACGACTACATACTACGACTACTTACTAGGACTACTTACTACGACTGCTACTTACTACGACTACTTACTACGACTACTCCTACGACTACTCCTACCTTCTTCCTACGACTCCTAACCTACCCTCCTAACTACCTAACCACCACCACTACGACTACATACTACGACTACATACTACGACTACTACTAACTACTACTAACTACATCTAACTACAACTAACTACAAACAAAACACAACTATCACTCCCCTTGAATCGTAGTGGTGTGGGCAGTCTCTAGCAGCGGCGGTAGAGTCCTAAGGCAGCAACCGCCAGAGTCCGCAGGCAGCAGAGTCCGCAGGCAGCAGAGTCCACAGGCAGCAGAGTCCACAGGCAGCCACCCCAATCCTGAAAAACAAGAAACAAAACATTAATTTGGGCAATAGATTGACAAGCGCTGAGATCATATATAATAAATTAAACAATACTATGTTTCACGACAAGTAGGCCAGTAATTAGTTTTGTCTTTGAATGTTCAACAGTTACATTAACATATGGAAATAAGATACTAATTATTCAAGCGACGATTATGATGCATATTTCTAGTAATCTTTTTAACTTTCAAATTGTGGAAATAAAAACTGATTATTGGCCTATGTGTCATGCACAGAGTATAATGAGTTGGGCAGTACTCACCCCAGATAGTTCGTAGGTTGTGTTGGCAGAGTCCATAATTCGGGGATGGTGTTGGTAGCTTGTGGTGTGTTGGTAGAGTCCATAGTTGTTGGCAGTCTCGTAGAGCTGGCAGAGTCCACAAGCAGATTCTGAAAACAAGAAACAATAAATTAATTTGGGCAATAGATTACCAAGATCAGTTTTGGCCCCAACTCTGTTCCTCATTCATATCAATGATCTCATATCTACCACTCATAATCCAATACATTCCTACGCAGATGACTCAACACTCCACAGTTCCTTCACATTTACCAATTCTTTCACCCAACCCGATCTTATAAATTCAAAAATAAACACTGCAATTTCTCTGAACCAGGACCTTTCTAGAATTAATGAATGGGGACAAGAGAATCTAGTTTCCTTTAATGCACAGAAAACCAAGTACATTCAATTTTCTAACCGACAGAATCTCACTGACCCATATATTTTTTAATGATGTAAATATTCCCACTTCCCCTAGTATTGACATTCTCGGTGTAACATTAACTACTAACTTGAGCTGGACACATTATGTTAGAAGCATTGCTAAGAATGCCTCTAAAAAACTGGGACTCCTGTACAGAGTTCGAGAATTCTTCACTGACGAGCAGTTGGCCGTATATATAAAAGTCATGTGCGCTCTCAGATGGATTACTGTTCACCTCTGTGGGGTGGAAGTGGAGTGGTTGCATTGAGGCAGTTGGACAAAATTCAAAATAAAGCTATTAGATTAATCAATAACCCTGCAATCACACAGGACCTTCCTACATTAGCCATACGAAGAAACGTTGCATCCCTTGCATTATTCTACAGATATTTTCACAGCAATTGTTCCGAGGAACTTGCTTCAATTGTGCCGCCTCTCCACATCTTTCCCCGTAGAACTAGGGCAGCTGAGAGCGCCCATGAATTTACACTTTCTCCTCCACAATGCAGAACTTCTGCTTATCAGAATTCATTTATCCCCAGAGCTACTACTCTTTGGAATTCACTTCCCTCGAATTGCTTTCCACAAACTTACAATCAACAAATGTTTAAATCCAGTTGTTACAAACATTTTATGAATGGAGGATGCCTTTAGGCACATGGACCTTTTTGTTTTATCTGTGTTTTTCCTTCCTCCATTCATTGTCTCTTAAAAAAAAAAAAAAAAAGATGAGAGCTCACATAAATAATAAATAAAACTACTATTTTTCACAAATTAAATGTTTTTTTTTCAGTAATGAGAGGTAAGCAACGAAATACGATGGCAATGATCAAGCATCAATAATGAAAGGAATAGTTATAAACTTTCTGATTATGTCTAATTATCAATAATATTGCGGGATATGTTGACAGTACAAAGAACCGAGTTGCAC